>CM028384.1:22221147-22255694 GCA_013146195.2 Codonopsis lanceolata | reverse complement strand
ATAAATAGAAAGAAAAAGCGGAGAAACTATATATTCCTACTATTACATGTTTGTCCTAATCCCCAAAAATATAATTAACAATATAAAAGACTATTTACATGTGAGGCTTTTCGCCAGTAGAAACGTAAATTACAAGTGTTGGTTGTGAACGTAAATAGTAATAATCACAGAGCATGTATAATGTATTATGTTGACAAAGCATTTAATATTTTCAACATATATATATATATATATATATATATCTGTGTGTGTGTCTATACAAAAATAAAAAGCTAGACTATGTGTAAAGTGTGTAAAAATAATTTATCAACCCCAAAAAATTGAGTTTAGCCCTTACTTGTTTTTTAAACGTCCCAGAAAGCCATTGTGAGAACCCCATTTTGCGATGCAGGTGATAGAACAACGTATCTCAAGAAACATATGTATGAAATACGTCGGTCTCGTTGTGGACTCTAAAATGTGTATATACATAGTCGTCGCCTCTATTTTAAGGTTAAACAAAGAAAACCCAATTATTCCAGAAAATATATAGGTTTGAAGACTAGGTTATGAGTTGGGTAGGGGTTAAATACCCAACTCACCCTTTCAGTCTCGTTTTGGGGGGTTTTGTTAAGTTAACATGTTTTTAATGTGTATAGTCCGAAAAAGTATTTTATATATATGTATATTGAAAATAGCATCACTTTGTGCTTAATGTTATTTAAGCATGGTAACGGTTATGTGTGTTTTTATGCTTAAATATTAACAATATATATATATATATATATGTATATATATATATATATATATATATATATATATATGTGTGTGTGTGTGTGTATACATGTAAATACATAATGTAAATAATATATCTATACATGCATAACTACCTTATTTACTATTTACATCATTAAACTATAACAGTATTACTATTTACATTACATGCATATATTTACGAGACAAGACAAGCAAATTTGTACTTGCCTCTTAATTTTAGCATGAATGTCTGACTTGGTATATACGTCTAGGCTAAGCCCACTAGGCGCTCAAAGATTCTGATTTGTGCTTCCCATGTCCTTCCGAGAAAGGAAATCTTTCTTCTTGTTGTGTGTTGTGTTGTGTTATGTTGTGGTGTGTGATCGGCTTACCGAGGGGCAAAGACTGGATCTTCGGATGGCTCGCTTCGGGATGAGGAGGCTTTCTTCTTCTTCGACTTTTCGGCAGAGAAGGCTTCGAGAAGGCGTGTGAGTGTGTTGTGATGTGATGAAGTGTCTGTTGTTATTATTGAGTGGGTGTTGGGTGGTGCCGAATAAAGAGGCTGGAGGCCTCTTATTTATAGGCGATGTTGAGGCTGCATGGCGCCAGGTGGAGGCCTGGGAACGCAACAACGCAAAGGTGCACGAGGCGGTGAGGAAACAATAGCGTTGGCGTGCTTGGAAAGGAAGGGGAGCATGGAGCGACACCATGAGGCTTGGAGTGGCTCCATGTGATGTTTTACGACCAATTTGATTTTAAGTAAGGGCCCTTGTTGTTTGTTTTGTTGTGTTTTGTTTTGTTTGTATATTTAACGTCCGTTAAGTCCAATCACACATGAAACTCTAACGGAAAATAACATTTGTTTTTCCAATTGTTTTATAAATTATATGTTGTAATTGTTGTAGGACATTATATCGTAGAAATTGGGATGTCTACACTACCATTAAAATAGGTACAAGTCGAGAGATCAAATAATTATTTAACTATTCATGAAATTGATTAGCATATAAAATATTTACTTGTTTAGCCTTAATTACTGGTGAGTGATTTATTAAATTTGAAAACTTAAAAACATACTCCCTCTGTTCCTAAATAACTTTTTTGTTTGTTCCAAAATAAAGGTAAAACCATATTATTTTTTAAATTTAAATAAATTTTTGGTCCTCAAACTTAGTAAGGATAACAAAAATATTTGATGACATTTGTAATGGTAATGACAAGATAACAATATTTGATGACATTTGTAATGGTAATGACAAGAGGGGAGAAGATAACAAACAAACGAAATAAAATGAATAAAATTAAAAAAGGTAGGACCTATTTAAAGTTAGGTATAACCGTATAAGTCGAAGGACCATATTATTATTTCATTGTTAATGGAATTGAATATCTCATGCAAATATACTTGCTTATCCTTTATTAATGGTAAATAGTTAATTTTCTATTTATAACAAATTTACTTGTTTGATCTTAATTCAATTATAATGGTAAATAGATTAAATATAAGGTTGGTTTTGTCAATCTATTAATTTTTAAGAAACAATCTTGACTTTTATAGACGGAGATAAAGATAATTAAAGAAAACATTGTAAAAAAAGATTGTTCACAAGTCACACCATAGTTAAAGAAAGCATGGTCGGATGTCGAGGAAGAAAATGTCAACGAACCCAGGTCGTGAACAGCCGTGGTCACCAAGTAATCTAAGATGGAACAGGAGGTAGGGTGATCGATGGGTATCTTGGAGTCATTTCATTTTCTTGTAAAATATGGTATTTTATGCTACATGGCACATTCTCATTGGTTAGACATTTTGTGGGTCCCACCACTCCAACCAATAAGAATGTAAAATCTTTCACATCGCATCATAAAATCTTTCGTATTTTGGTCTGAAAAAATGAGTGCCTAGTATTGCTGAAGTGATCGATTCCATCCACCCCTATTAATATACTCTTGGTGTCCCATGTCTTTCCACAAATAAAGCTAGCTAGACTCATGAAAAGCTACCTTAAAAGGACAATATGCAACATAATGTTTAAGTGATCAGCTGCAACCGACGGCCGCGATCTGAGGTTAATCAGTGATACCCGTAACCTCCTTATGGCTTCCTCCTGCTTCCAACCAATGGGATTGACGGAAAACGACTCCACCACCTACATGTCTAGTGGCAATCCTTGCCTAGACTTTTTCTTTCACGTCGTCCCCGACACACCACGGGAGGATCTGAGGTTGCACCTACAGTTATCTTGGGCCAACGACCCTCTCACTACGCTCAAGCTCATTGGCAACTTGAGAGGCGTCCGTGGCACCGGGAAATCTGATAAGGAAAGCTTCTACACGGCTGCGCTGTGGCTCCATCTGCACCACCCCAAAACACTTGCCTTGAATCTCGCCCTTTTTGCGGAATTTGGGTACTACAAGGACTTGCCGGAGATACTTTACCGACTCCTTGAAGGCATTGAAGTTCGAGCAAATGCTAGAGATGAACATCAATTAAGAAAATGTGTGAAAGGGAAAGGCAAGCGAAGGAGGAGGTATTTTCTTGATAGAAAGATGAAAACAAAGAAGAAAAAACTCGAATGAGATTGAGGGCTCTAGTGCCTAGAGAACAGAGGATTGAGGACAATATGGCTGAAATGAAGGAAGCGAAAGCAAGAGCAAGGGCTTTACGGAAGGACAAGGAAGCTGCTATGGCAGAAAAGGCCAAGAAGAAATACAGCAGCGATCATAATTACAAGTTCTTGCATGATCAGGTCTCATCCCTTTTCGCTGATCTCTTGAAATCTGATATTCAGTCATTAAACTCTGGTGACTCCAAGATCAGTTTAGCTGGGAAATGGTGTCCTACTGTTGATTCTTCTTATGATAAAGCCACTTTGATATGTGAATCCATTGCTAGAAAAGCTTTTCCACCCGATTCCAACTTAGAAGGGCTTGAGGAGGCTCTTTACGTTAGAAGGGCCAGAGATCGGCTAAGGAAAGAAATACTTGTTCTACTTCACAAAGCGTTGAAATTGCCAGAGGTGTATATGAGTGCCAAGGAATGGAAATCGGTTTCCTATGGAAGAGTTGCCTCAGTGGCAATGAGAAACTACACTGACATTTTCTTGGCACATGACAAAGGGAGGTTTAGGGAATATCTCGAGAAGGTGAAGGTTGGGGACGCGAAGATTGCTGCTGGAGCTTTGCTTCCTCACGGCATTATTAAGTCGTTAAGGCGTGGTAGTGGTGCGGCCATTGTAGCTGAGCTTCAATGGAAAAGAATGGTGAATGATTTGTTAAGGAAGGGTAAATTGACAAATTGCATAGCTGTTTGTGATGTTTCTGGGAGCATGGATGGGACACCCATGGAGGTTTCTGTTGCACTTGGTGTATTGGTTTCTGAACTTAGTGAAGAGCCATGGAAGGGTCATGTAATCACTTTTAGCGAAGACCCCGAGTTTCATTTCATTAAAGGGAGTGATCTCAGATCGAAAACAGAGTTTATAAAGGAGATGGCCACAGGTTTAAACACAGATTTTCAAAGGGTTTTTGATCGGATTTTGGATGTTGCGGTTAATGGGAAGCTTAGAGAAGAGGAAATGTTGAAGAGAGTGTTTGTTTTTAGCGACATGGAATTCGATCAAGCGTCTTTTACCCCTTGGGAGACGGATTACCAAGTAATACAGAAGAAATTCAGGGCAAAGGGATATGAGAAAGTGCCTGAAATTGTGTTTTGGAACCTAAGGGATTCCTCGGCCACTCCAGTGACTGCCACACAAACAGGGGTGGCCCTGCTTAGTGGATTTTCGAAGAATCTATTAACTCTTTTCTTGGAGGAAGGCGGGTCGATCAAACCCGAGGATCTGACAGATACAAAACCTTCCAATGGAGGTTTGAACCCCGAAGCTACGATGGAGGCTGCTATATCAAGTGAACTCTATCAGAAACTTGTTGTTTATGACTGACGACATATACAATTTCATGTATTTTTATCTCGGGAACGAATTACATTTCATTATCTTTGATCATGTATTACTTTCTTTATCTGAACTCATTGATTGATATTTTCTTTTCATTTCATTGTTGCTAACTTGAACCCTCAAAGATCTGTATATATTTTTCTTTTCTTTTTCCATTCCACCACCAAGAGAGCCACCCAAACTGCCAATGCCAGCCAGAAAGTGGAATATACTATATTGAGTCAAACAAGAAATTCATACTATGAAAATCATTTCACATGTCAGTGATTATATTTTAGTCTGACTAATGGTTAACATATTATTTGATCACATCATAGCTAAGCCAGACAGAAAAATATTATTCTAATTTAATTGAAATAATTATATTTACATTAGGTCAACATAATTAGAAGAAGATTGCTCACTAATACAAGAAAACAACTTTGAATCTCGAGGAGAAAAGTAAGCAGATCGTAGTCCCCAAGTAATCGCTGAACAAAAATGAATATTTATTTTGAGACACCTTAATGTGTAACTGATCGCTGCTGCAGACAGCTAAGATCCATCCATCCTCACCAACAATACCTCCACCACCACCACCTCAGCCATCCCCATGGACCCGCTAATCAATGAAATCAGTAACCTCCAGCTGGCTTCCCCCTACCCACCAATGGAATTGACGGAAAACGACTCTGCCACCTACTTGTCTAGTGGCAATCCTCGCCTAGACTTTTTCTTTCATGTCGTCCCTGACACGCCGAGGGAGAATCATTTCAAAACTGGTCGAATTTTGCATGGTGGATCATTTCAAAAGACAATTATCTATACTGATATTCTTTTTCTGGAATCTCACAGTTGATCAAAACTCCTTAAAAAGCCACACTTTCCACCGACTTCCCGATTGGCAATGAGTAACAATCCTTCAAAAACCACTCCCTCTTCACCCCAAATCTAGAGTCATTGCAGAAACAAACTGTTTAACTTCCTCCAATTCTAAACACCAATACTCAAAGTAACAGAAAGCCAGAATCATTTAATGAAACAAAAGATATTTCAATTCATTCCCATTAGACCCTCCACATAGTGGACCTTGATTACAACGTCTTCATGTGAAATAAACTCATAGTAGTCTGGGGATGATAGGTTTCTAGAAGGGTGATATGTTTTCTTTCAGAGAGAAATTATATGCAAATTAAAAATTATTTTTTGAAAGCAGAACATAAACACGCCTTAATCCTTTTCAAATCTCCACACAACTTGCTCTCATCATTCTTCCACAACATGTAGTGAAATTTGATGCAATTTTGGCATTGAACACACCCATCACAAGCATATCAACAACATGAAATTATTATTAACATTCCAGTTTTACGTTCGAACGATGTATAAAAAGAAAGTAATAGGAGCAAATAAAACAGGAAAACCACTAGGTTGCTTTCTCTTGGACAAGATATCAAACAGGTGATAGACACCAAGAGAGGGTCGAATTCAGAAATTAAGAATTAAGAAAGAACCTTACAAAATGCATGTATGTGAAGGTGAAGATGAAAATGGAGTGAACTTAAGTACCTTTATCTTTGATTTCGATCAGGTAAAAAACTTTGATGGAAATCCTAAAGATTCTCAAGAACATGGGTTTGGCACCGACACGCTTTCGACTTGCATTCCAACTATCGCATCTTAACCAAAGATAAAAAGTGGTATATCAGTAGTACACACAACTGGTATAGTAGATATGGACTCGGATTAGTATACTTCTTATCAAATAGATATCCAAGAACTACCCATATGAAATAAATGTTAACTAATCAGAGTTACTTATCCTATGGTGAATGATAGAAACTATTTAGATCTAACAAAGAAACATTGATGAAAATAGAACACATTCGGTTGTCGGATATGATAAAAAGCAGTATTATTAACCTCAATGTTATTAGTGTTATTTAGTATCCTTTTTATTAATCCTCACTTGTATATTGGGGGTAATTTTGAGATTAAAAATGTTAGTCTCAATTTTTTTTAGTGGGGGCACTAATAATATCACTCTCCCCTTAGTATTAACTAGTGATACACCTGTGCATTGCATGGTTTGTACACAGATGTAAAATCATATATTCAATTAAAATTAAATAATATACAATTAAAAATTTTAATATGAACAAAATAAATAAACTATAATAAACAGTAAAATAAAAGAAAGAATATTACGTAAATTTGAAAAAGTTATCATAAATTTGGAATATTTCTTTTTATACAACATTTGTTGTTGAATTCGATATATATATAAATTAGTTAAATAATTTTAACACAAAGATTAAGATTATGATATATATGTTACCTAGCAATATTACCGAAGTTCCAACATTCATTCAACACATGATTAACATTTATAGAACATTTGATTTCATTTAAAAATTCATAAGTATAAATATGTTTCAAAGAAACAACATTTTCATTATAAAAAAAGATAAAAACCAAAAAAAAATAATAAATAAATAAAATTTGGGATTGACTTATCCTTGATAATACTATTTGAACAATTAAAATATAAAAGATTTAGATGAGTCTGATATGTCCTTGACCCAATCCCTTTTACTTTGAAAGATATAAATTACACCACAACGACAGTTAGGGGTGAGCAAATTTTTTTGGGGTGAAATTTGGTCGTTCCCTTTTTAAAAGTTTTCAAGTCATTTTTTTGAAAGAAAATACTACGATCCCCTTAATGAACCGAATACGTGCGCACAAAGTATCATTTCATGCATCAAATTTGCATCGCAATCCACAAAATAAAATCCAATTTAAGGATTGAGAATTCAACTTGTGTATCAGAATTCCAATTGAAACCAATTTATGGATCACAAATCTAATTTGTGTACCACGTTTCAAATTAATGCATTGTGATTAACAAATTGATGCATCACAGTGTGTTGAGTAAGTGATCCTTAGCACGCCTCTGACTCATTAATAGCATAATCGTTTATTTCACCTCAAAAAGTGTCTTTTTCTGATTAAAAAAATATTTAAAAACTAGGAAAATTGATTTTTTAGCCGACATACTAATTGGGGGTGACACAATTAACCACGTAGTTTGTATAAGACAAATTTAACTAATGTACTAAAATTTGAAGGCAAATGAAACAAAATACATAATGGCCGTTTGAAAACCGTCAAGGAGTAATGATGTGGACACGACGTGGCTGCTTGTTTGGATCTTCAGAGGTTTCTATCATATAATTTCAATGTAAAGGGTTATCTATGTAATTTAGATGAAGTGCATCAACTTTTTGGGTATTCGGGTTTTTCAGAACTGAAGACGCTAAGAGGACAGGCAGAAGACAGAAAGAATAGGCTTAGATGGTGGATGGAGCGAGGGCAAGGTGGGACTGTGTAAGTCCAGATGGAAACAAATAAGGCTAGAGGGGGGGGGTGAATAGCCTTTAAAACTTTGAGGGTTGATTTTTGAAACCTTTTAAAATTGGCAGCGGAAAAGAAGTTTTGTCGGTACCGAAAAAAATTGGTGACACTAAAATGCTTTGAAGAAAATTGGTCGGGATTAGGCGACATAACAGTTTTCAAAGGAAGTTAAATTTCAAAGATGATCACTGAATATAGAGAAGAAACTAAAGAACAAATTAACTGAACAATTAAGCAAGCAATTGTTGCTAAATGACTGACAGTTAATTAGTTGAAAAACTTCTTAAGTGTTGAGTCAGTTTGCAAGAGTATAAGAAGCGGCTGACAGATCAGTTGAAGTGGTTCACAGATAAACCGCTACGTCCACTACCAAGTTGGTCAGACTTGGATTTTTGAAGTACATCAATTTTATTAAAAATCTATTTGATCTCTAACGGATCAGTGTACAACAAAGACCCGTGTTTATGGAGAATGATTGAAGAACAATCAAACTCGTGAGACAAACTGACTGATTTCAAAAGATATGAAGAGTAATCACTCAGTGTTTGCCTAAACAGTAACTAGAAAGGATGGATCAAAGAAAAGTATCTAGCTAATGTTTTTCAGAAAGACTAAGGCACAGAGAAATTTCTTGAACGTATGAGGCTTTAGACTTCTGTGTATATGTTGTTTCTTCAAGAATGCTTCCAGTGGGTATTTATAGATAATCTTCAAGAGTAACCCGTTAGGAACACATTTTGAATTTGAAAATGTGTTTGGCAGATGCAGGATCTTAGAAATATACTGTGAGATATTTTCTAGCAGAATATCTACTAAAAACACAAAGTAGGAAAGTGTTAGTACAAGTATATAATCAATCAAATAAGGATAGGTAAACTGACACTAAACATATTAAGATCAGCTGAAGTGAATAACTGACAAAATAATTTCTGGCTGACCAAAGATAACTAAATTCTTGGCTGACAATCAAGTGAAATGTTTTTAAGCAAATCTAATTATATGCAAGATTCAACAATCTCCTCCTATTTGCTTAAAACCATTCACTTGAAAGCAGAAAGCCAAAAATAACTTAAGTTCCTGCAAAAAAAGATGCTAGTACAACAAGCAGATAGTATTTGAAGAAAAGTAACTGAAAAATTTAAAAGTACCAAATGTAGACTATAAGTAAAACATGAGTTCTAAAAGATGTTCAGAGTTTAGAGAGAAATGAGATATCCAGTTGGCTGATGTGGATCCTTCAGTTGTTCTTGTCTGCTTCAACTGATTGACCAACTTCAGCTTCTTTGACATGTTCAGCAGCTTCATTTTCTTGTTCTTGTTCAGCTTGGTTTCCTTCTTCAGTCACTGGTTCTGCTTGTGCTTCTTCTGCATGTGCTTCACGTTATTTGTCGCTGTCGATTCATCCACCGGCGATCGTGCATCGGGGCCGCTGAGAATCTTGTTTTTAGTAGCGTCGGCTCTGCTTCTTCTCCTCCTGAATGGTTTGAAGCAGAGTCGCTTCAGCATTGAAAGCTTTGTTGGCCCATTCTTGCTGGTAGAGCAAGATGGTCCTCCAATCATCCATATGAGCTTCATGAGGAGCACCAGCAGCAATGGCAACTTGAACCTCTGTGGTGATGATCTGGGTAAGGTTTGGAAGCAGAGAGGCTACTTGCTGTTGGAGAGTGGAAAGCTGGTTGGTGTGGTGTGTGAAAGCTGACTTCATTTGCAAGTGATGGACATATAGAAGGTCTAGCTTGGCTGACAGTGAGAGGGAACCAGGTGTTGCAGGTTCAGTAGCAGGGGGCTGAGAGGGTCCAGGCTCGTTTGAGAATAGCTGAAAAGTATGAATGCCAGCATCCTCAGGGTCAGGAGGGAAAAAGACATCCATTGGATAGGCTGGGATTTGGACTTCAGGCTCAGGTGAAGGTGTAGGCATGTCTTCAGGAAAGACAATTTTGGTGCCTGTAGGATGAAGCAAAGCCTTGGAGGCAATCTCCCTTTGTTTTCTGGCTTTCCTACAGGCCAGCTGAGAAGGGCTAAGAAGAGACTCATCCTCAGAGGTGGATTTAGAGGAATCAGATGAAGAGTCCAAAGAGGATTAGTCAGCAGAATGTTCAGAAGAAGAGGAAGAATCAGAAGCATCTTCAGCTGAAAGTTCGGGTTGAGAGGGCTTGATGGTAGACAAAGGACTGACAGAGAGTGTGAGAGATGTGTGAAGGGATAGGTTAGGTAGACTCAACAAAGGGGAGGCCTGAAGTGGGTGAGATGGTATGTCGGTAGCTGGAAGAGGGAGAGAAGCAGCTGCAGTGTCAGCTGATGAGATAAGAATAGCAGTTGAAGGATCAGCTGGAGGGGCATGTGCAGCTGACACAGTGGGAATTGGGGTAGGAATGGTATCAGTCAAGGGAGGAATGGGAATGGAAGTAGTGACTGACACAAGTGGTACTGGTAGGGGTATGGCTGACATATCTGACGAGAGGGAGTGGGCGACATGTGGGAATGGAGGTAGAGTGACTGGAATTGGGATTGATGGTTGAGGAACTGGAACTGAGATAGGTAGAGTAGGGAGAGGAACAGTAACAGGAAGAATGGAAGAAGAGGCATCAAGAGTAGGATTGAAGGAGGGTAGAGAGATGGGTTGCAAAGTAGATGTGGAGATGGCTGTGGGTTCAGCTGAGGTAAAAACTTGAATAGTTGTGGCTGACACAACAAAGGGTATAGGTGAAGGGGTGACATAGGGAATAGTAGGAATGGATTCTGTAATCATTGATGTTGGTTGACTTGACATTGCATCTGGAAAGGCAGTGTTCATAGAAGCTCCTCCTGACATGGAGGCCATCTGTCTGTGGAGTTCAATATAGGCTAGGTTTGCAGCATTAACTGCATCCTGGACATATTTGTTGGCACTCTACGGATCTAGCTAATTTGGGCGGCTCAACGAAGGTTGTTCCATCTGGTTAAGGTCATCATCTTCGAGGCGGTGCATACACCCAACTAGGAATGGATCATTTGAGGGGAGAGCTGGTAGGTCATGAACTTTACTATAAATGGTCCAGGCTAAATAGACAAGCTCATCTTGAACAAATCTATCATTTGAGAGATAGAATCTGTTCCAGAGCAAAGGGAGAGGGTCAAAGTATTTGCCATAATTGGCCACTAAATCTTTCTGACTGAGGTTTGGAATGACAGGATATAAAACATAGGGTCTCCTTTTCAGGTTGTGGTCAATGTACTTGACTGGGTTGACAAGGGGTTTTTCAGCTTTCTTCTCCTCATGAAAAGAGAGAAGAAACTGAACAAAGTAAGGAAGATGGTCTATAGGGAATACCCAATTGGGAGGAATAGGTACTGGATTAGCTTGGTAGTAGGAATGTCTAGGATGAAAGGTGGGATTCCTAATTGGTGGGAAAAACTTTATAGGAGCAGTGTTTGGGGACCTAGGATCGGAGGGGGAGTTGGGAGGCGAGGATCGGGTTGTAGAAGTAGGGGAGAAAGGAGCAAAGGTACCTGGATTGAGTTCATGATTCCTTCTCTGTCTCTTTGATGTAGTATCAGCTCCTAATGTCAGTCTCCTCCTCCTAGGTTATCTTCTTTCAGGAACTTCAGCCTCTTGCATATCGGTGGGACCGATTTCGATTGGAGGTGCATTGTCAATTTGGTGACCGATCTGGTGGCCCAGGCTCTTGGCCGACCTCTTGATCATTGAACTCTTGTCGGCTGAACACTTGTTGGCTGAACACTTGGCTGATCAATTTCAGCTTGCTGACCATCATTATCTGGCTGACTAGATGACACAGTGTAGACACCCCAATTTCGTACCCCTGGTATGTAACTGACATAAAATATCAAAAACTGTTAAAACTTAACAAATGTCAAGTTGCGGAAGTCAAAAATGCGAAAGAAAAAGCGAGGATCATGGCGAAAGCGATTGAAGCTGAGGGGAAAGTGTCAAATTTTCAAACTTCCAAAAAAGGTTGGTGCCACCTAAGGGCTGCTTGGTGCCGCACCAAGCATGTCTCCATGCTCTCTCACAGATTCAATTAAGTACAAGTCTTGGCGGTACAAAAGTTGATGCAGGAGAAAAATTCAATAATTCGGCGATGTCCTCGGCTTAAGTATAAATAGAAGGCCAGGCCTCTCATTTTGCTTTCGCTGAATTTTCTGCAGTTTTATCGCGGCTCGCTGTATGCGATCCCGATATATTTGAAATGCGAGAGGTGCGAGATAGGTGAGTGGAAGCCCTAAAATCTCAAACCCCATCCAAACTACGCCAAATCAAAAACCCATAGGTTATAAGTGATCCCTAGCCTAGTTAGTTAGGTATCCACCTTAAAACCCCAGTCCAAAAATCCCAAAATAAGCCGTTTACTTGCGCTAAAAAGTCAAAACTTAAGTCTAGGATTACGCCCAACTAAAAGGCCAAAACCAACTCAAATAAAGTTGTCACTGCAGAGTTGACAAGCCCAAGCCTCAAAAACTCAATCGAGATCGGTTCAAATCCGGCTCAATTCGGTCAGTTCAATTCAAAAAAAAAAAAGACTCCCTCTCCCGCGGAGGACGAGGCGAACACACCAGCTACAAAGGTAATACCTTTAAGGCGTATTTTATTCCATTTGTATTTTTTCTTTTTATTTATTTTCAAAAGTTGTATTTTAAATCCGGCACAATGTAGCCAATATAAGCCGTTGTCTTTGCCGGATTAGATTAGAAAATATTTTGTAAAGAGCCATTATAATGGCCAAATATTCTTAAATATGTTTGTAATTATTGGAAGGAGAGGCGGCTGCGAGTCAGTAAATAATGTAGCCACAGAATGTATCTGTTTAATTTTCCTTGTCAAAATAAGACCTTATTTATTGCTAGATTAATATAACAATGAGCATACTTGACCAAAAGCGCTTTGAGACCGAAAGAGCGAGTTGGGTGCCTAGCACCTTGACTCGTAACTTAGCCCCGAACCAGCTTTCTAAAATCTACGGTTTTCTTTTGGTTTTCCTTTATTTTGCCTTAAAATAAAGGTGGCGACTCTAAAACTTTCGAGATCCTCTAGCTCCCATAGTGATCGATTGAGCCATAAGGCTATTTTAATAAATCCATAAGTGGGGGCGTCGCAATATCTTTTCTTGCACTTCTACTATTTTCCCACGAAGATAAAAGGGAGAATGAGAATGGAAAGATAATGCATTCCCATATCTGTTATCCCGAAATAAGGGATAACGACATGAGAAACCTTTAGTTCCCATTTTGGATACAAAATCCACTCAAGGCAGAGGCACATTCCAGCGTGCTAATATAGACAACACTCCTCTCGCACTTTGGATTTCGTCTTCCTAAACAAGGGAGGGTGGAGCGAGGCGGTGGTGTCCGCATGCGTGCGTGCACCTAACAAGAGGCGCGGGCGCGGTCGCGCCAGGGAACCTCACAGTGGCGACTCTGCTTGGGAGTTGTTTTGTTTTAAATAAAATGGAGGGCTAGACTCATAAAATAAAACATTTTTTGGCTTTTCTTTGTTTTTGGCTGCGGTATGCTCGTTATATTAATTTCGCATTTCAATAAAGTGTTCCCATTACGGATTAGTGGCTATATTTGTGGATATGATCCTCCATCGCGGCGATCTCGTTCAGATATACATTACAGGCATGTTCGAGAGTATTAAAAAATAAAAAAAATATATATATATATATATATAAGGCGGTCTAAGTATATTGATTTGGAAACTCCATTGATACCCTTAAAGCATTACGAATAGGGTGTGGTATCGCGGAACATACAACTTGCGTGTGGCCAGATCAAAAGCTTTCAAACACTATTATATATATATATATATACAAAAAAAATTCGAAAAAAAAAAAAAGGAAAAAATATATATTTAATTTATATATTTTACAAATAAATTCGGGCGACACAACAAAAATTTGGGGCTTTACTTAGGCTCTATTTTCTTTCATTTATTTCTTTCAGTTCTTTTTCTTTTTCACTTTATTACGTAACTACGTAATATTTGTACATATCTGCATTCATTATGTCATTTTATTTTGGGGGCATATGACCAAAATTTGTAATTAATAGGGATAGATAGTTTCCCCACTTTTCTTTCTATTTCTTAATGTGATGTGCTTGCTTGCTCGCGCTCAAACTAAAAAGCGAGAAAATCCACACAAGCGACAATGAACATGCCAAATTTATTTATTTATTTCTATATACGTAAAATAAATAAAGATTTTCTTGCTTTCTAGATACCGCACTTGCGTGCGCATGTAAATATATTCGAGCTGTTACCCTACACCATGGCGGCCTACCCCTGCATAAGCCAACGTTAGAATGCATATAGTTTTCAAGACAACTTCGCGAGACCGACCGGTTTTTGCATTTTGAATTGTGGGTCCCATCAAAAAAAAATCATCAAAAAAATATAATATATATATATATATATATATATATATATATATATATATATATATATGTCAAAAAAAAATGTGCAAGTTCAAAAAAAAAATATATATGCAATTGTTGCGCACAAAAAAAAAATAAACAGACAATAAACAATAAACAGGGGCTGATTTATAATTCTCAGATGCTCGACCTAGTCCATTTCGGATGGTGGATCTGGAAAGAGTATAGGCCCTTCGCTTGGACCCGATCCGATCTTGGGGAGTCGAAGCGGTGGAATACGTTGGTCCTA
The DNA here is from genome assembly GCA_013146195.2 of Codonopsis lanceolata. Classification (NCBI taxonomy): domain Eukaryota; kingdom Viridiplantae; phylum Streptophyta; class Magnoliopsida; order Asterales; family Campanulaceae; genus Codonopsis; species Codonopsis lanceolata. The sequence goes on along the minus strand of CM028384.1, from coordinate 22,240,940 downwards.
TACTGCGGAGAAAGAATCCACTTTTCCAGGAAAAGTCCTGAGACTGTCAAAATAAAGCAGGTGCTTATCCGGTCAATTGTAGGGAACAAAAATAAATAAATAATAATAAAATACTAATAAAAAGGCACGCGTACTTCAAGCCCATATAACCTTCCACCGACCTTCGATACCTACCAAAATCCCATTTTCCTTAGAAACTGGCCGGCCGAATTTGGAAGCGAGACAATCTTGGCAGTTAATACAAGAAACCCGTGCAGAAATCAGGTTAGAAGGTATCAGTTTCAGATCAGACCAGGACAGAATCAGCTCAGTAGGCACCAGTCCGAGCAGTATGGCGGCAAAGAACAAACAAGCGGTAACAAGAGATAGTAGCAGCAGGAGAATTTGGAAACTAGAAGGAAACTCCTAGCGTATGCACCTCCTCTACAGGCTTGAGGCTTGGTTAAGAAAGGAACTGGACGCCCATGCAAAAGAAAATAATGGATCGGTGGTAAGTGACCTTTTGGCGATTTTGAAACCTTGCCATTTTCTCACAAAAGCCAAACTTCGGGTATGCTCCTAATACTTCCCACTCTCTGAAATAAACTCCCACGATACCACAGAAAATATCCTTTTCAAGCTTCCAAAAAACGTCAAGTGCCGACTACCAACCCGGTGATGACCTCCTTGATCAAGGAAACATAATTTCTAATACCCCTGACTCTAGCCCAAACTCTCCAGAAATCAACCTTGATTTTCCCCACCTGAATGCTTATCACCACAACCCAGAAAATCATTCCCCTTTTGATCCTTCAGATGCCTATTTCCATATGATTCCGAGGAACTTAAACGGAATCATTTGCGTACCAGAAAAAGAATCCATGCTAGGCCCCGGTCGAAGCAAGCCAATCTCGCTCAACCTTACCGAAAAAAACCCCGCTCAAGCTATTTGCTGACCAAAACCCGACCTAGCCATATAGCAAAGCCAAGAAATAGAAAAGAAAGACATTACGATGACTTGCGCCCAATCTGAAATACTCAAACAAGCATTGTGCCCGTGGGATCTTGAAACCCATGGATAATTACCGTCCACCCAAGCCATTGCCCGAACTTGGAACCATGCCCGGTTTTGTGAGTATCATAGATCGGCGTCATCTTACCGATCGATGCTATATGCTCGAGCGCCATTCGAGGACCTCATCGACAACAAAGAAATTACGATGGCGAGGCACAAAATTTACGAAACAAGCCAAGCCCAGGAGGTTTAAGGGAGGCAAGTTAGCCTATTAATGAATGAATAAAAGGTGCTCTAAAATACGTTGATCAATAAAGAAGTTTCCCAATAAGTGTTCGGAGGAGACAACTTCTTAAGTATGATAGGCAGGGCAGCTAAGTATGAAAGCTCCTTCTTCAAGATGCAGTTACTTCCTAATGAGCCTCTTGAGAACTAGTATGCTACAGCAGGCCCACTTTTGACACCGCGAGATCGGTGGACTACTTGGATATATTACCCCTATTCATTTCCACAACCTTACGGATTTGGTCATCTACCAATCCGATCCCTAAAATTGAGTACCCCTATCCTTTTCCTAGCCTTACGGATTTGGTCGTCTACCAATCCGCTCCCCACAATTGAGGATTTCAAACCCCAGGTCCTCAATAATGTAACAACCCATGTACAATGTGCTTTTAATAATAATATGGATGTCTTTGCTTATTTCTTAGTTGCACCTGCATTAAAAGACACATTAAATAATTATAATAATGAGTCATTTAAAAGGACCCAAAAGATAAAAAATTATCGCTTGAGCTTGCAAAGTCGGTCGAGTACCGAAGCAGAACCATTCATCGGCCAGATCGAGAGGCGATCCACCATCAATCTGGGGTGGACAATGGAATCAAGAAAAGTCGAATCGGCACTACTTGCTACAAAGAACACCACCCATGGATCCTTTCAAAAGGTTCGTGGACATGCTTACCTGGTTCTATGAAGATGTGTCAGGGGTAGACCCAGCCATAGTCAAACACCGGACCCTCACATGTCCAAATGCTCAGCCAATCAGACAAAAACTCCACTGCATCAAGTCAGAATGGTCACTACAAGTTGAAAAAAAAGAAGAAAGCATGAAACAGCCGAACGTCAACTTCATTCGGGTAAAAAAAATAAAATATAATAATACAAAAAATAAAAAAGAGAGAAATAAAAAATAAATAAAGAAAAAAAATGGAAAATACCCGATCTGGCTGTCCAACGAAGTGACCATTCCCAAATCCAACAACAACATGCTGGGCTATAGTCAAATCAAAAGCAGCAGGAGACCAAGAAAAGACCTCATCCCTTGGGGAACCTACTGCTATCATGTCATGCCGTCTGAACTAAAAAAAATGCTGGGGGCTACTTATCAAAGGCTGCTACCCCTCTCTTCCACGATGTACCGTATATTGTCAAAAGGATCCGGTCAGGAGATGTCGTACTCCCCACAAGCCAAGAAAGAAGACCTTGTTCAGCCCTCCAATTTCAACGAGTTCAAAAGGTATGGTGCTCGATCCATTCTATCCAACAAATGCTTCCCTCTCCAGCCCGCTAGGCTGAAAACCCGAAAGGGCGGTCTAGGCAAAAGTTAGGGCAAAAATTAAAAAAAAGAGCTCGCTAGGTTGAAAACCCGAAAGGGCGGCCTAGGCAAAAGTTAGAGCATAAAAAAAATATAATAATAAAAAGAATATAAAAAGGAGAGGAAAGGCATTATTTGAAGCCATTAGCATACTACCTCCAGTTTTCAGCACATCAGAGACTCGACTGACAAAAAAGAGAAAAACCACGACAAAGCAGCTCACATTAAAACACTAAAATATAAATTTTACGGGTCCTAAGGTGCAACTTAGGAATACTTATTAAGACATTTATATTATACATTACTTGCATTTGTACATATCTATATACTGCCTATACCCCCGTTGTTTTCCCCAGAAACAATCATTTTCTTGCAGCCATAGCCCCGAGTGGTCCATCGTGCACTGTGCGTCCACACCAAGCCGGGCCCATATACTCCTTCTGCGAGGCGAAGAAGAAACCCTAGACTCATCAGCATGAGAGCCCCCAGAAGTGTCCTCATCATCAATGTCTCCATTATCCCGGATAGAGGTGTTGCCAGGTACCATAATATTTCAGCTCCAACCATCGTCTGCCGCTGCATCTGATCGAAAAAAAAAAAAAAAAAAAACCTACAAAAGGAGGCTATGACCACAGACTAAATAGCCACAGTGCACCAAAAGAATAAGGGATTCGGCCATTTTTCCCATTCCGATATCACCCGAAAAAGCTCGCTCTTATCCAAAGGTGTATTCTCAAAAATTCTTTTCCTCAAAATACAGCGTGCCATTACATTTTAGATGGTCGGTATAGTTTTATTTTCTGTGTGAATTTATGTTTGCATGTGTAACATATTGCATCATAAACACTATATTGCATTATATCATAATATTTGTACAGATTTCTTTTACAAAAAAAAAATATATATGTCAAAAAAAAAAAATAATAATATAATATAAAAAAAAACAATAACAACGGGGTAAGTTCTCTACCCTTACCTCCTTCTCTGTACAGTCCTTTAAATAAATAAATAAACATATCGCATGTTTTATACTTCATTTTTTTTACAATAAATTCTTTTAGCAAAATATATATAAAAAAAAAACTTGTTCATAATAAAAAAAAAGAAAAAAAAATAATTCTTTAAATAGTCACACACTATTTTCATACATGTGCATAAATTTACATGTACATAAAAATCATTCTTTTTCAAAATCCACAAAATCCATAAAAAAAATTCATTCATAAAAAACCATTAAAAAAAAACAAGCAATTCATATATGTAATTAATTTTGCATCTTAATGTACATATTATAACTGCATTTGTCATGTGTATAATAAAATATGAAAAATTCATGCATTATCTCATGTGTATTCTACATTGCATCTGCATCGCATAAAATAATTCATGCTTTCATATTGTGCATTTCATCTGTCCAATAAGCTGCCATGGAGATACAACAAAGAGAAAGTAAAATATCACCAATCATCAAAATAAATATTATTGTGGTATTTACTATACCTCTGCAGCATTTGCATGCTTGGAAAATAAATCTAAGGGCATGAAAAATATCTGTTTTGTCCTGTTTTTATCCGAAAATATGCCCGAAAAGCGTTTCGGAAAAATTAAATTTATACTCCAAATATTCTGTTTCGCCATTCTATTGCATGCAAAAATATAATTTAGTGTAAAACATGCATCATATAGCCCTAGTTGCATTTATAACATAAATCATGTATAGTAGGGTCAAATAGTGATCACTATTTCAAATCGTGCATCGCAAAAATAAATCATAAAAATTACATGCATTATCACTCAATTGCATCATTTAGGCATAAATAGAACATGCATATACATCACTAACAAAGTCAAGAGTGCTCCAAAAGTCCCAAACAGTGCAGGAATTTAGCAGATCTGAGAAATATCCAGGAAAATTGCTTGAAAAAAGAAATCTTACAGTGGTTAGGGGAAGATTAGAGATGTGGATGCCCCGATCCCGCACCAGATTGCCCCAATCATCCTTGGAATATGTATATAATTCGAACCAAGGTAGGAAGTTCCCTCCTCCTACCGCGAGATTCGGGCGCATCGGTGCCTTTCCTTTCTGGATCGTGAAGAAGAAGCCATCTGCTAAGTAAAACACTGAAATTGGCGGAAGAAAATCGAGAAAAGGAGCAAAAATGAAGAAAATAGAAAAAATGAACGAAGGAGGCAGTAGGCTATGGCAGCAGCAGGTGAAGAAATTGAAGAAAGGAAAAGAGAAAGAACAGCAGTGATCATTTCTCATAAGTTTTCGTCACTTAAGGGAGGAAAAAGGGAATTTTCCCTTTTCCCCCTCCAAAGTTTGCAGCTGCAGCACTCTAGTCCTCAGTTTTCAAAATTTCCAAAATGGTCCCTGAGCCTAACAGAAAGTTAACAAAGTTAGTTTTGTTAACCAAAATTTGCGACCATTCACCAAAGGACAAAAGAAATAATATCCCCAGCAGATCAAAAAAAGAAAAAGAAAAGCAAAAAAAGCAAAAAAGAAATTCCCCAGCAAAGAGTGGCAGAAATGTCGAATCGGTAGAATCCGCAGCGCCCACCAGAAAAGGTAAGTCGCACAAGTATCCCTACCCTGACTTTAGAATAATTTCCTTTTTAGGAAAAATTGTTTTATTTTCAAATAAAAGAAAAACTCTTTTTCAAAATGAGTTTTGATTTCAAAAAAAAAAATACAAAAAAAGAAGAATATTTCAAAAATACAAAAAAAGAAGAATATTTCAAAAATACAAAAAAAAAAAGAGGAATATTTCAAAAACACAAAAAAAAAGGGGAAGGAAAAAGAATATTTTCCACTGCACAATTTTCGAAAATACTTGAAGAATGATCAATTCGTCGTGTTCGTCGATGGATTTTTAGTCAAGCACAATTTTCTGATATCTGAAAATTCTCGAGTTATGTCTGGAAACAAGACAACGATCAAGGCCCAGACATACCTAGAAAATTTTCTTAACACATTTCAATGCCAAGGTATTGACCGGTTGAAATTGTGGTAACAGAAAAGAAATGCTCGACAACGAATCCTTAGTCAAACACAATTTTTTGATATTTGAAAGTTTTCGGATTATGACTGGAAACAAGACAGCGATCAAGGCCCAGACATAATTAGAAAATTTTTCTTAACACGTTTCAACTAGTTGAAAGGTGGTAACAGAAAAACATTCAAATCTTCATACCGTATTTGACAACGGTTTCGGACCGGGAGAATACGGCTTTTTCGAAAACACAAAAATCTTTTTCCATTGTAGTTTAAGGTTTTGGCCTGAACTACGCTTGGTCTGATTTCCTTTAATAGGGAATACGTAGGCAGCCTACATTAGTAGGTCCGACCATTAGAGCACATTAAACTCACATCTGCTTAAAAACTTCGATAATTTTTTATAACCGACTAAAAATGTCTAGGTTATAGAGTTTGGATAGCATATCACTGTGCATTATAACTGCTACCAATTGCATTCTCCTGTTCTTAAATGAACGAAATTGGAGAGTCTCTTGTTAATCAACGATGTTCGTTTACTCAGTAAGCCGAAAGGTTACCCGTAAACTCCATCGTTAAGGGGCTCTGTAGACACCCCAATTTCGTACCCCTGGTATGTAACTGACATAAAATATCAAAAACTGTTAAAACTTAACAAATGTCAAATTGCAGAAGTCAAAAATGCGAAAGAAAAGCGAGGATGGCGAAACAAGCTTGATGAAGCTGTGGGGGAAAGTGTCAAATTTTCAAACTTCCAAAAAAGGTTGGTGCCACCTAAGGGATGCTTGGTGCCGCACCAAGCTGATGCTTGGCCGCACCAAGCATGTCTCCATGCTCTCTCACAGATTCAATTAAGTACAAGTCTTCAAGCGCGCGGTACAAGCTGTTGATGCACGAAGAAAAATTCAATAATTCCAGCGATGTCCTTCAGCTTCAGTATAAATAGAAGGCCCCGACCTCTCATTTTTCTCGCTGAATTTTTACGCGAAGTTTATCGCAATAAGCTTCTCGCGATCCTTCGATATATTTAGTACGAGAGGTGCGAGATAGGTGAGTGGAACCCCTAAAATCTCCAAACCCCATCCAAACTCTGCCAAATCAAAAACACATAGGTTATAAGTGATCCCTAGCCTAATAGTTAGGTATCCACCTTAAAACCCCAGTCCAAAAATCCCAAAATAAGCCGTTACTCTGCCCGAGTAACGAGCTAAAAAAGTCAAAACTTAAGTCTAGATTCTGCCCAACTAAAAAGGCCAAAACCAACTCAAATAAAGCTGTCACTCTGCCCGAGTTGACAAGCCCAAGCCTCAAAAAACTCAATCAGATCCAGTTCAAATCCAGTTCAAATCCAGCTCAATTCCAGTCCAGTTCAATTCAAAACAAAAAAGACTCCTCTCCCGGAGGAGCGAGAGCACACCACCGCTCTAAAAGGTAATACCTTTAAGGGCGTATTTTATTCCATTTGTATTTTTTCTTTTTATTTATTTTCAAAAAGTTGTATTTTAAATCCGGCACAATGTAGCCAATATAAGCCGTTGTGCTGCCCGGATTAGATTAGAAAATATTTTGTAAAAGAGCCATTATTATGGCCAAATATTCTTAAATATGTTTGTAATTATTGGAAGGAGGCGGTCATGAGTCCAAATAATGTAGCCACGAATGTATACGTTTAATTTTCCCTTGTCAAAATAAGACCTTATTTATTTGCTAGATTAATATAACAATGAGCATACTTCACCAAAAACGCTTTGAGACCGAAAGGGGAGTTGGGTGCCTAGCACCTTCCCAACTCGTAACTTAACCCCGAACCCGCTCTAAAATCTCTGGTTTTCTTTTCTGGTTTTCCTTTATTTTTGCCTTAAAATAAAGGTGGCGACTCTAAAACTTTCAGATCCAGTGGGGCCTCTAGCTCCCATAGTGATCTGATTGAGCCATAAGGCTATTTTAATAAATCCATAAGTGGGGGCGTCGCAATATCTTTTCTTGCACTTCTCTATTTTCCCCTGAAAGATAAAAGGGGAGAATGAGAATGGAAAGGTAATGCATTCCCATATCCTGTTATCCCCGAAATAAGGGATAACCTGACATGTGGAAACCTTAAGTTCCCATTTTGGATACAAAATCCACTCAAGGCAACCGAGGCACATTCCAACGTGCTAATATAGACAACACTCCTCTCGCACTTTGGATTTCGTCTTCCCCTAAACAAGGGAGGGTGGAACGAGAGCAGTGGTGTCCCGCATCCGCACGTACGCGCACCCCTAACCAAGGGCGCGCGGGGCGCGGGTCGCACCCCGGGAACCTCACACACAGCCGTAAGAGTTTGGGTTCTTCCTCTTCTGAATCTTCTGCTTGATTGAGCTGGGGGTGCTTCCTGACCAAATCTGCTTGATGCACTTGCTCGCCTGATATCAGCAGCAACATACTTCTTGATCTTGACTGGTTCAAGGTCTCCAACCCTGATGAGTAGATGCTGAAGAGTAGGGATTGATCGAAGAAACTGATTGATAATGAGATGATGAGTGAGCCTTGGGTTTCCAGTTGCCATGTTTTCCTTGTACTTCGCAATGTTGACTTTTACACATTCCACCAAAACAGCTCCCCAATTCATCTCGCAGTTTTCCACAATTCCTTCCATTAGAAACAGTTGGGCTTCAGTAATCTTGTCATGCCCTCCAGATTTGATAATTAGGCATTTGTCCAGCACTGTAGCCAAGGCATAGTGAAGAGGAGCAAAACGGTGCTTGTGCCTGTCGAAGGCAAGCTCTACTAGTACTTCTCCTCTCATTGTAATCCACCCAGCTTGTTGAGTTTCGACAGGAATGGTGTTGGTGGTAGAACCGTCATCATAGAGGTTGGGAAAAGCAGCAGTGATGGTTTCCGAGTCAAACACAATAGGGACGCCTCTGATATTGCCAATGAGAGAGAAAGGGTCGGCTGGGTTTTCCTCCATACCCATGAAGAATTCTTCAGTTAGTTGGCAGCTGAAGGTTCGTATGTTGAAGGAAAGCAGAGGCATTAACCCAGATGCAGTGAGAAGATGAATCAGTTCGAGCCCTAGTGGTTCCGTATTCAAGGAGATGACGTCTAGAAGACATCCAACAGCTGTGTTCGAGGCCATTTTCCTGTATACCTAGATTGGTTAGTGGAGAAGAAGAGCAAATGAAAATAAGAAAGAAGAAAGAAGAGAGATGTTACCAGAAAGGGTTGAAGCTAGGGTTTGACGAAGAGAGTTTTTGAGAGAAAGAAATTTTAGAGAGAGAAAGATGAGTGAAAAGTGAGGGAGTGTGTTTTAAATAGAAAGCAGATAGGTACGGACACTTATAAGAGATAGTGGGATTTAAAAGTGAAGATATGGAGTATAGTGATAAAGTACACATAATTTTGGTTCTGTGATAAAAATAGCAATTTATGACAGAAAGTTATTATCACAATGATGAGCCGTTTTTGTGAAAACACGTCATTTCAACTGCCAGAGTTGGTGGGATAGTGGAAAGGTCATTTTGTCTTTTCAAAAAGCTTTGCGAGTTCCAAGGAAAAATAAAAGGCGGGAAATAAATGAAGAATTTTCATTAAATTAAAGAGTAAGTCTCAGCTGAGATACGATCAGCTTTGACTTAAGGCTCAGAGACTACCTGGACAGTGACTGTTAATCACTGTGTTATCAGCTGAGAAATTTTGAGTACAGATATGTCAGCTGAACAGTTGTCAGCTAATAAGTATCAGTTGTGAGCATATGTCAGCTACTGGCTGACATTACTTCATAGCAAAGTTCTAACCAGGAATGAAGAGAATTTTTGTCAGCTGAAGGTTGTCAACTGTGAAGTTTTGTTGCTTAAGAGCTTCATGTGTCAGCTTCTGGCTGACAAGATTTTTGCTTTGCAACCGGCTGACCATATAATATCAGTTGAAACAATTTGTCAGCTAGATGAGTTTTGACTGACAAGCTAAAGAATACCCTGCAAAGATTAGTCAAACAAAAATATCTTTCTATGACATAATAATCATTCATAATTCTCCTCTTAAGAATTCAAACCGATTTTAAGGCGATTTTAAGGCTTTTGTAAAAATGTTGAAATTGAAATTCAGTAGGAACATATTCTAGCTGAACATTGCCTTTTTCAACATAATCTTTCAAAAAATGATATCTGATGTCTATGTATTTGGTTTTAGAATGCATGACAGGATTTTTAAAAACTGATATAGCAGAAGTATTATCATAGTAAATAGGACAAGTTCCCATAGGCATTTCATAATCCAATAGTTGCTGTTTCATCCAAAGAATTTGAGAACAACAACTTCCAGCAGCAATATATTCATCTTCAGTAGTTAAAGTAGAAACAGAAGCTTGCTTTTTGCATGCCCATGATATCAGTCTATTTCCAAGGAACTGACATGTTCCACTGGTACTTTTTCTGTTAACTCTGCATGTAACATCCCGACCCGGATTCCAATGCAAAATCCCATGGTCGTGCCATCAAGACAAGCTAAAAGACGGACAAGCACCCGCTAAGCGTAATGGTGCGAGTCAAGAGTTGAACTAACTAGCTCAAGACAGGAATGTAAAGCCATAACGGCAAAACAGGATAACAAAACTAAAATCTGCGGAAGCAAATCATAAGTGGAACCCAAGCCTTAAATCCTAGACCGAGGAACGCAAGGCTGAGAGACGACCATCTCTCGACAAATCTACGACGCGCGTGACGCAACATTGCGCACGGGCAACAAACCATCGGCAAACCTAAGGCCGGCAAATCAACAGAATACCAACCTGATAAACAACTACTCAACGGCTATAACATGCCGGAGAAACAATCAACTTAAACGAATAAGATATTAAACATTAACAACTAAACCAATGTCTCTCGACTAAAGTTGTCGGAGACAGAAATAACAATAACATAATACTAGAACATGCGAGCTAAAACATTGCTCGGGAAGACAACAGAATAAACTTCTAAATAAATACAACAGCTCGACCAAACAAGTCAGCTCCCAAAATAAACGATAATAAAATACTAACATAACTACCCAAGTAAAGTTTACATAACTTTACATCCGTATCTCACAAGATGATAAATACACTAATAATAATAATAATAACTCCAAGCTATTTCTGAAGACCACCTTATCCAACAAGCACCAGGCCGCAACGCGCACTAACGAGCTTATCGCAAAAACTAAGGAAAACAAACACACGGAAATGAGTCATAATGACCCGTGAAGTTACTACATGCAATTGTATGGCATAGCATGGCGTGGCATGGCATAATGCACAAACATGTATAAAATCATGGCATCTTAATCGTATACCAACAATAAACTTGTATTAAGTCACCAAGTAACATAAACTTCATAAACCACATAGCACATTATCTTTCATATAAGTGCTCATAGTAAGCCACATAAGGGATAGAGAAGATACCCAAATAGTGCCGTTGTGTTGCTCCTGCAATACACAATGTTATACTGGTTCGTGACACGATGCACGTGATTGATACATCGACACGCTGAGTGGTTACGCCTCAAAAGACAGCCCCTTTCTCAGACTCGATTAGCATAATCCATTCGCTCTATTGGTTACGAGATGGGCTAACTTCCCCACTGGGGCCAACAGTGGAGGGTGTGTGAGGTCCCAGGTACGACGATCCATAGCGAATACGAACCTTACGATTCGTATAGGCGATGTATCGTCCTACCCTGACTTATAAAACCAATTCAAATATTGCCAGCTGGACTTACATGTAATGCACAAGTAGATATTTACTTGCATGCTCAAACAAGAACGAAGACCGTCAAGAGCGGACTTATCAAATCAAGTAGGTCATAAAGCTCTACAAACCAATTTAACAAGGCACATATTTGCACATACTTAACAAATCCAACTAACTTATCAGTTTAGTCCAAGAACCACATATTGAGGTATTCATAACCCTCAAGTCACAATCCAATCAACGTAGCATATAAGCTCAAGAAATCACAATATGAGGTCTACTATAGCCCTCTACTCGAGATTAAACCAAAGACTATTATTTAGTCTAAGAACAATCATAAATCAAGACTTAGCATTTTATCCTCACTTAAAGGTACACCGGACTCAACCATAGTTCCAACTGTCATATATGTTCGACTTCTTCAAAGTCAATCTCAAGGGTATCAAAACTAAGCCGTAGTCATAACCTCGCAAGTGCTTTTATGTGCACGCGACCAAATTCCCTAAAAGAGAACTCATTCAAATAATCATTTCTTAAAGTAATACGAGATCATAGGTTGGTCTTTAATGCTCCGTGCTCAAACGAGCACGCTCTCAATAAATCCCCAATAAGCCTCTATATCGTGGGTGTCACAAATGGTACACAATTTAAGATGCTCGGATACTCACAATCAAAACCAACCCAACCCGAACATCGTAGGATTTTAACCTAATGCTCACCAACATAATATCGAACCTAAAACAACTCCATTGAGTCTTAATATCACACATCATTAAATACCTATCTCATAAATCCCCAAATTAACACATCATTCACATTTATAACAATTTTCCCAAAAATCATTCGGACTAGACTCCTAAGATTTAAAATCCATAGGACTCAACATAATCATATACCCATGTTATAAATCACATAATTTCAATTAAATGGATATCTAGTGAAATCACACATCCAAAGTCCCAAACTTAGGCATACTTTCATAATAAACCCAAATAAAATGTAAACATGATTTCTAGCATGCTCACAATCCTAGAAACACAAGATGAGGAGTAACAATATACTTCAACAATCATGGAAGTCATCCTACATATGCTTTTAACAAGTTCACATGCTCAAATCACAAGTTAAAAATCACACAAAGCAAGTATGTGTACTCATTGACCTCAAATAGCATAGAGTTTGTTTTCCTTAGGATCAATGAGTACAAAATCAAAGAGAGAAGAGGTAACTTACTTGTATTCTACACCCAAGAAAGCAAAGAAGAAAACTAATCGGTTGAAAATGATCTACTCTTCAAGCTCTTCACTTCTATGGCTAGGGCTTGAGCAATGATGAAGAGGAACCATGGAAGGTTAAGAAGGACCCTCAAGAACTCATGGAGGAACTAGGAGAGAAACCATTCCCGTTTTTGGAGAGGAGGGGTGAGAAATGAAGGTCAAACAATCAGATTGTGGCTTAAAAAGGGTTAAAAACTGAGTGGGACAAGTGTCACCACTTTGTGGTCACTTAAAATCTGATTTTTGGCTTAATTAATCCACTCAATCACTCACTAATCCACCCATAAAACTTGTTAAAGATGTTATGGTATAAGTAAGGAGGGTTAGGGAGGTTTAAGTGGGGTTTAGAAAAGGTTTGGATAGGGGTTTGGGTGTAAAAGTCGTACAACAGCAAAACAGGGGAAAAATCCTGTAGGTCCAACCTGATGTTGAGGCGGGCGCCTCACTAAAGTCGACGGGCGCTCGGGATCACTGGGCTTGGGTTGATTTTGCAATGCTCTCAGCTCTTGGGGCGGGCTAGTGATCAAAATTCGATGCGAACGCCTCGTTTAGCCCTTGAACTTGGTCTAAACATGTCTTAAATGGTCCCAAATTTATGGGCAACCATTCTAAGGTCTAACCCAACTCAAAACAAGTCGGAAACACACCCGAACAACTCCCGAAAGAACTCGGAGCGAAACCAAGAGGTGCAACAACGTGCAACCGCACGCGAATGAACTCGCAATCAAACGAGCAATAAAATGAGACTTTTAAGGCAAGTCTAAGGGCTAATGAAGAAGCTTAAATACTTCTAGAAAGTTGAACAACAACTAGGGAAATAAGAGTCCCAAAGGAGAGACGATTACACGACTCTATTCCCGAACTACGCGATAGAAACGAGCACTATCTCCAAAGCTTCCAAATCATCGATAGACTTAAGGAACACCTCCAACTTGAAGTCTAATACATCTAAACATGTTAATCAATCATCATATAAAGGTCTAGGACCAAACCGAGGTCACGAACGCAAAAACGCAAGCAAACCCTTAATCGCGTCGCATTCCGACTATCGTCGAGTCACGACTTGTGACTTTAGCAAGTCAACAACCATATGGAGTCTCTTAATAGTGTTTTGGTCTTAATGTGGTCTCTCATACACATCTAGACCCTCTCGCAAACCAATCATACAGTCAACAAAGGAAGAAGTGCAAGTATAGCACGCAAACCGAGCTAACGAAGGAGCGGGGTGTTACACTCTCTCCACCTTAAAAAGAATTCGTCCCGAATTCTAAATCATGATACAAACCAACATTAGGACCACACTCAACCACAATACATCGAGACAATGATTATTGTGTCTCTTAATCCCAGGTCAACACTCGATCTCAAAACAACCAACCTAGACTCGAATCTCCGAGTCTACCACCATATGCTAAACCAAGTACACGATTGTGGAACTATAATGATCCAAATTCTAGGTCTACGAACTCTCAAAAGACATAACAACTTCCACACTTACGATTGAAAATACTATGACCCATACTTGAGTCTCGAATACCATACGAACAATACTATGCCAAACATGTAAGCCAAAATCCAAATTCAACATGAAGAACACATTCAAGGATATTTCAACATCCAACTACCGAAACTATTTGTTTCGGGGCACAACATGAAATTCAAGCACAAGAGGTTCTAAGTTAAAAGAAATAATAATTGCCTATGGAGCAATTCGCAAACAAATCAAAGATAATCAAACTGGCATTTCAAACCATGTAAATCACTCTCGCGATTTCCCATCGGGTAATAACACATAAGAGCACATTAATGAAATGTTTTGAAAATTCATTCCATTTCATCGTCCATTCCATTTGGTAACTTGGTATAGTCAATTTCTAACTTAATTCTTACCAATCCTAGTCCAACGACGAATACCTTTTGCTCACCAATTCAGTGGTACCTCTTGAATTAGCTTCAAAAGTTTCCGTCGTAAGGATGCGAAGGTTCATGAATAAAAAGTTTTAAGCATCCTTCAAACAGTCCCCTATACTAATGAAATGAATGAACAAGAGATAATAATTATAAAATGAGAATTTAGTATACTACAATGTAAATGTATCAAGTAGGTGTTTCCTACAACTAATGCACGTAACTGAATAAAAATTCAGACCAAGTAACAAGGTCTATTACCTTGGCAAACAACAATTATAGCTATCACAAAACTCGTGTACCTAGTACACTCAACCAAGACAATTTCCTAGTAATCACAACGAATCGACAAGACTACTAATGCCCGTAACGTCTATACTCCGCAAAACTATCCTTTCTTAAGCTCTAGACCAAGTCTACAACCAATGTATACACTAAGCATCCTAACACAACGTTAACGTCTCAATACTCACGGTGAAGCGTCACTCTCTCCCGTGCAGCTGAAATCAACCGATAAATCGCAGCGCTTAACCTTCGCACTAATCGAGTGTATACTACTCGCATAATTAACCACTAACAATACTATAATATTATACTATTCGTTACATAAAACTTATCTTTATAGAATACACAAACATCATACCAAACCGATAAGTATTAATATACAATTCATGCTTCATATATATACATACTATGGCCTTTATATATAACCACATAAAACCACAACTCTATGTATAGCATAGTCTTACACATATATAGACTAAACAAGAACCCATACACCACGTGCGATTACCTACCGGTAATCCACAAAACAAACCATTTTATATATCGATCTCACATTGGGGTATTATTCCCGATCGAGCAAATAACCAATATTACACAATACACCATGTAATGTATGTATGAATGCACATGAGCTACCGATTTAATCGCATACTCATAATAACGATAATAGTAACAACGATATAATATATACGCATATATATATACAAGAATATACCTTCCTATTTCTGATAGGTTTCAAAACTCCACAATGGCCAACCGCCACGCGCGCACTGCCTCAAACTCTAGGCTGACCGTCACCATCTCTCTTGGAGCCACTAGATTGTTGACTAGTACTCCCAGACTGACTAACTCTCCTCCTCGGGCAATCTTTACGAACATGATCGCCGCCACAAACAAAGCATTTTCCTGTTGTACCCCAGCACCTATCCTCGGTGTGTCCTGTCCTCTTACAAAAGTTACATGTCAACTCGTCACCTCGTCTTCTCCGAGTAGAAGTAGTAACACCACTCCGGCCACCCGAACGCACCTTTCCTTGACTAACTGTTTGAGGTGCCGACTGTCCTCTCTTAACATCATTGCTTCTATTAGTCTTCGATATTTTCTTTTGAGCATACTCCTCGATGTCCTACTCCATAGCATGTGCACAATCCACAGCTCCTTGGTAATCCGTAAGCTGTAATGGAATAAGCTGCCTACGATATTTCGTCCTCAGGCCTTTCACAAACCTCTCGGTCTTCCTAGCCTCATCCGGTACCAAGTAACCACAATAGCGAGCCGCTCGCAAACTTTGTTGAATCTTGAGCAACGGTCATATCTCCTTGTTCTAACACTAGAATTCCATCTCTCTTCTTTCTCGATTACCTATTGGGACTAAACCGTACCATAAACTCCTTGACAAAGTTTTCCCACACTCGAGGCACTCCATGCCGCTCCAATGATCTCGTAATTTCAAAGCCACCAATGCTCGGCCGCACCATCCAATCTAAACACCGCTAAGGTCACCATTTCTTCTGATGTACAACCCAAAACTACAAAGATCTTCTCCATGCTTTCTAGCCAATGTTTCACCTTAGTAGTATCCGGCTTTCCATCAAAACTTTCCGGTTTCAACTTCAAGAACCTTGCAAGAACAGTAGAATCGTCTTTCAATCCAAACATCTGTTGAGGAGTCACACGCGGATCATTAACATTCTCTCCCCTCTCGTCGCAACGAGTTGTATCCGAATCGAATTTGCTAGAACTAGCTCCACGCCAAGTTCCTGACATAATACGCCTACAAAGAACACTCAACGTTAACAACTCAACAATAAACCCAACCCAAACTAGGCCAAGGAACCTATCCTGGCGAAATAGCTAACCTATAGCTCTGATACCAAGTGTAACATCCCGACCTGGACTCCAATGTGAAATCCCAAGGTCGTGCTGTCAAGACAAGCTAAAAGACGGACAAGCACCCGCTAAGCGTAATGGTGCGAGTCAAGAGTTGAACTAACTAGCTCAAGACAGGAATGTAAAGCCATAACGGCAAAACAGGATAACAAAACTAAAATCTGCGGAAGCAAATCATAAGTGGAACCCAAGCCTTAAATCCTAGACCAAGGAACGCAAGGCTGAGAGACGACCATCTCTCGACAAATCTACGACGCGCGTGACGCAACATTGCGCACGGGCAACAAACCTAAGGCCGGCGAATCAACAGAATACCAACCTGATAAACAACTACTCAACGGCTATAACATGCTTGGGAGAAACAATCAACTTAAAGAATAAGAGATTAAACACTAACAACTAAACCAATGTCTCGACTAAAGTTGTCGAGAGCGAAATAACAATAACATAATACTAGAACATGCGAGCTAAAACCTTGCTCGGGAAGACAACAGAATACACTTCTAAATAAATACAACAGCTCGACCAAACAAGTCGGCTCCCAAAATAAACGATAATAAAATACTAACATAACTACCCAAGTAAAGTTTACATAACTTTACATCCGTATCTCACAAGATGATAAATACAATAATAATAATAATAACTCCAAACTATTGCCGGGAAGACCACGCTATCCAACAAGCACCAGAAGGCTAGCAGCGCACTAACGAGCTTCTTGCAAAACTAAGGAAAACAAACACACGAGAATGAGTCATAATGACCCGGTAAGTTACTAAATGCAATTGTATGGCATAGCATGGCGTGGCATGGCATAATGCACAAGCATGTATAAAATCATGGCATCTTAATCGTATACCAACAATAAACTTGTATTAAGTCACCAAGTAACATAAACTTCATAAACCACATAGCACATTATCTTTCATATAAGTGCTCATAGTAAGCCACATAAGGGATAGAAGATACCCGAATAGTGTCGTTGTGTTGCTCTGCGCAATACACAATGTTATAATAGTTTGTGACACGATGCACGTGATTGATACATCGACACGTGAGTGGTTACGCCTCAAAAGACCCTTTCTCGGTCTTCGATTAGCATAATCCATTTGCTCTATTGTTACGAGATGGGCTAACTTCCCAGGGCCACCAGGGGCCGCACTTGATGGAGGTGTGTGAGGTCCCGTGTACGGCGATCCATAGCGAATACGAACCTTACGATTCGTATAGGCGATGTCGTCCTACCACGACTTATAAAACCAATCAAATATTGCCGCTGGACTTACATGCAATGCACAAGTAGATATTTACTGCATGCTCAAACAAGAACCAAGACCGTCGAAGCGGACTTATCAAATCAAGTAGGTCATAAAGCTCACAAACCAATTTAACATGCACATATTTGCACATACTTAACAAATCCAACTAACTTATCGGTTTAGTCCAAGAACCACATATTGAGGTATTCATAACCCTCAAGTCACAACCCAATCGTAGCATATAAGCTCAAGAAATCACAATATGAGGTCTACTATAGCCCTACACTCGGGATTAAACCAAAGACTATTATTTAGTCTAAGAACAATCATAAATCAAGACTTAGCATTTTATCCTCACTTAAAGGTACAGGACTCAACCATAGTCCCAACGTCATATATGTTCGACTTCTTCAAAGCCAATCTCAAGGGTATCAAAACTAAGCCGTAGTCATAACCTCATAAGTGCTTTCATGTGCAGCGACCAAATTCCCTAAAGAGAACTCATTCAAATAATCATTTCTTAAAGTAATACGAGATCATAGGTTGGTCTCTAATGCTCAGGTGCCAACGAGCAGCTCTCAATAAATCCCAATAAGCCTCTATATCGTGGGTGTCACAAATGGTACACAATTCAAGAGATGTTCGGTCTCACAATCAAAACCAACCAAACCGAACATCGTAGGATTTTAACCTAAGGCTCACAACATAATATTGAACCTAAAACAACTCCATTGAGTCTTAATATCACACATCATTAAATACCTATCTCATAAATCCCCAAATTAACATCATTCACACTTATAACAATTTTCCCAAAAATCATTCGGACTAGATTCCTAAGATTTAAAATCCATAGAACTCAACATAATCATATACCCATTTTATAAATCACATAATTTCAATTAAATGGATATCTAGTGAAATCACACATCCAAAGTCCCAAACTTAGGCATACTTTCATAATAAACCCAAATAAAATGTAAACATGATTTCTAGCATGCTCACAATCCTAGAAACACAAGATGAGGAGTAACAATATACTTGACAATCATGGAAGTCATCCTACATATGCTTTAACAAGTTCACATGCTCAAATCACAAGTTAAAAATCACCAAAGCAAGTATGTGTACCATTGACCTCAAATAGCATAGAGTTTGTTTTCCTTAGGATCAATGAGTACAAAATCAAAGAGAGAAGAAGTAACTTACTTGTATTCTACACCCAAGAAAGCAAAGAAGAAAACTAATCGGTTGAAAATGATCTACTCTTCAAGCTCTTCACTTCTATGGAGGTGGCTTGAGCAATGATGAGTGAAGGAACCATGGAAGGTCAAGAAGGACCTCAAGAACTCATGGAGGAACTAGGAGAGAAGCCATTCCGTTTTTTTGGAGGAGGGTGAGAAATGAAGGTCAAACAATCGGATTGTGGCTTAAAAGGGTTAAAATCGAGTGGGACAAGTGTCACCACATTGTGGTCACTTAAAATCTTATTTTGGCTTAATTAATCCACTCAATCACTCACTAATCCACCCATAAAACTTGTTAAAGATGTTAGGGTATAAGTAAGGAGGGTTAGGGAGGTTTAAGTGGGGTTTAGAAAAGGTTTGGATAGGGGTTTGGGTGTAAAAAGTCGTTACAACTGAAAACAGGGAAAAAATCAGTAGGTGACCTGATGTGTTGGCGGGCGCTCTAAGTCCAGCGGGCGCTGGGATATCGGGGCTTGGGTTGATTTTGCAATGCTCTCACTGCTCAGGCGGGCTAGTGATCAAAATTCGATGCGGCGTCTGGCTTCACCACTGAACTTGGTCTAAACATGTCCTAAATGGTCCCCGAAACTTATGGGAAACCATTCCTAAGGTCTAAACCCAACTCAA
>CM028384.1:22180892-22221047 GCA_013146195.2 Codonopsis lanceolata | reverse complement strand
ACTCAGAATAGTGAGGAGCAGATATACACACTCATCTCGCTGAAGCTTCAATATTGATCTTGACATTGGTAAAGTCGTGTCGTGATTCGTCCAAATCGAGTCCGTACATCCTCTTGGAATTGTCGAAGAATAGCGGCATTTGGTCATTGGCTTTGGAAGGCGCAGTGGCTATTTCGGACTAGCGGTGAGATGCTTGTAAGCTCGCTTACGGCAGTAGAGATGCATCCAAATGGGACAAAATTTCATCATTGGTTGGCACGGGAAGTAGCTTGCCCGGCCAATATGAATAGTGCCTCAGAGTCGTATGGACTCGTCAGTGGAGGAGTGATGGAGCCGAAGAGGACGAGTCTGGTGTTGGTGGAGTGGAGGATATGGTTATAGGTGGAGGGGAGGAGGTCATGGGAATCAGCCTTCATATCGTTGTCGAATTTTCACCGATGTGGGAGGATTGGGAGGGGTTCTAGAAAACCAAAGAAGGGGTAGGTAGAAGAGGGATTTTGGTTTTCTAAGGTTGAGAGGTTGAGAAAGTTGAGGAGGTGTTGGATGGTAGAATAGGAATCACATCGACAAAGTTCGAAAAGGAACTTGGCAGTAGCCAGAGTCTAATGGCCGGGTGGGAGGGATTGAGTTGGTAGTGGTGTGGTTGAAGAAGTTGGTTGGGATTGGGAGGTGAGGAAGGTGTAGATTGGTCAGTGAGTAGTGAAGTGGTGAAGGAGGAGGAGGAGCTGGTTCCGCCGGCTCCTCCCGACCAGGCTCCTCGAGGGATAGACTCTCCGGTGGTGAATCTCCCGAGTAGATGACCTCAGAGGAATAGATGAAGGGTTGACAGTATAGATGAAGCGGTCGATGTGGGTCGCCTGTGAGTGGTATAGATGAAGGGTCACAACAGGTCAAGGCCTATGAGGGTATGGTTGGTCAAGCAGAGAAGGTTTGGGACCTGAGCTCTCTTTTTCTTCCTCGGCCGAATAGAGACTCACCGCCCATCGTAGGTTGGAGGATCGCCAAGTGGGTCGGTTCAAAGGTTTTACGAAGTCTCCTTCGCTTGCCTGGGAGCGGTGCGTGAGAGACGCGAGGGTGATTGGCCGGATTCAGGGCGGGGTCGTGAGGATGGTCAAGAAGCGTAGAGGTGAAGAATGGATTGGCCTCGGTGCCTTCTTCTTTTGGCCTTCCTTCATCTCTCTTCTAATCCACTTGGCCTCAAGCCTCTTCAGCTTGAGTTGCCTCTTCCCTTGTCTTTGTTGGCCTGGCCGCCATCTTGGTCCTTAGCAATGCTTCGCCTCATCGCCCAAGTCTTTGGCCTTTGATGGAGGGACGCCGCCACTTGATCGCCAAATTTTGCAGGCTTTTTGTGGGTCCCGCTAGCCGCATTACGTGCTTCCATGTTGAAGCGGTGACCAAGATAGGCGCAGCTTGGCCACTTTGTCGAGAAGACTCGCTGTAGACCCTTCGCAGCCTTGCCGCTTGTTCTCGATTCTGTACTTACTAAAAAACGAGGTTGTGAGTTGCTTCTCCTTACACCGTAAACAACTCATCTTCTTTCAAATAAGAGTTGACTTTTTATCATCGCCCTCTTAGAAGGCACATCGCCCTCACGCAAGGGCGCTGTTGCAAGGGGTTGTTTCTAGCTTTCTCCACCCACCGCTTAGCTCGTTGAAAATGATGGCCCCCAGCTTGAGACGAAGGGCGAATACGACAATCGGCCAAGTTGATTTGCCGGGCCGTGAACATATCATGAGCCAGCCTGAATGTAAGCCCCTTGCCTATAAGGTGGCCGGAGCAAGAGACGCCAAGAGGGAATGTATTTCAGAGCATTTCCCTCGAGGCTCCCCCCGAGGGTGCTCTACTCCTCATGGCTTCCCTGCATGTACAAATACCATAGTTGCCGCAAGAGCTCCTCCGTAATGCACGATGATAGTGACGATTGTCTTAGCGGTAATGGAGATGGCACGCCATTCTAATCCATCCTCAAGAGCGGCCCGATTCATGAGCTCCATTCCTTGATAGAATTCTTCTCCGCCGTAAAGATACCGTATTTTTGTCGCTGAGGCGTAAGAGGGGTAATCCCGCAGGCGCCCATGTACCTCAAAGCTTTGACGCCGCCTATAACAGGTATTGATTGAAGGTCAATGCACATTCCTCGTATATATAGCTTCTGTCCGAGAGCAACAATGATGTCGCGAGAGGCGAGGTGGTGTATCCCTGAAGGTTGACATCCGCATCGAGGAATGTCGCTTCCGTGTTAAAACTCTTCCTCGCCGCTCGATTCGCTTTTTGAAGTTCTTGCCTCAAAGAAAAGCAAAATAAAAATTAGGATTTTCATCTAGACAACTAAACAAGTAGGAATTTCAAGGTTTTCGAAATAATTGGAATTCTCGAACCGAAAACTTGAAACCCTAGGATGTTTAGAGTATCCACACCCGAGAAAGGTAAGACAGAAGTTTTTCATAAGAATGAACAATGAATATACAAAAACGACTGTTAGTATTCAAGGTTTGTAAGAACAACAATGGCGAATATCGTATGAAACTTGAAAATTACCGCTTGAATTTCAAAAAAATTTAGGTTATGAAATGAAATGCGTAACGCGACGTAGTAAGTTTTGCAGAAGAGAGAAGCGTACTCATTGTCGCTTTCGATTTAGAAGAAGAAACAGAAATACTTGGATTTGAGGAGGCGTAACGTAAGTTACTGCAGAGAGAGAGAGAGAGAGAGAGAGAGAGAGAGAGAAATATTTTGTCAAAGGGTTTCATAAAGTTTGCAAATGACGGTTCAAGGACTATTTAAAGGCAAGAAAATTTTAGTTGAAAAAGCGAGAACTTAAGATATTTTCTTAAGTACCAAATTTCATCCTTGACCCCCGTTATTGCTTTAGAAACCACTTTAGCAAAAATAGACTAAGTAAGAATACGCACCTTTAAGTCTTCCCGTAGGTAAATGAGAACTTACGCTTCTCCGATTAGTCTAAAACTAAGTCTACCGGTATGAAAGAAACATTAACAAAATGTTGAAATTAAGCAGTAGGATCAATCATACCAAGATTTCTCCTTAAATAAGCAAACCTGGTGGCATCCAGTGGTTTTGTGAGAATGTCTGCCAATTGATGCTCAGTTGGAACATATTCCAAACTGATGTTACCTTTTTCCACATGATCTTTGAGGAAGTGATAACGGATATCAATGTGCTTTGTCTTGGAGTGCATCACTGGATTTTTGGAGACTGAAATTGCTGATGTGTTGTCACACATGATTGGGCAGTTTGCAGTCTTGATGTTGTAGTCCACTAGTTGTTGCTTCATCCATAGAAGTTGAGAGCAACAGCTGCTTGCAGCAATGTATTCAGCTTCTGTGGTTGAGTTTGCAACTGATCCTTGTTTCTTGCAAGACCATGAGACAAGTCTATTTCCAAGGAATTGACAAGTCCCACTGGTGCTTCTTCTACTCACTTTGCGGTGCATAATCTGCATCTGAGTATCCAACTAGATTGAAATTATTGGATTTGGAATACCAGATGCCTAGATTTGTTGTTTTTGAAACATATCTGATGATACGTTTGGCAGCAAGCAAATGTGACTCCTTTGGATCTGCCTGAAATCTAGCACAAACACAAACAGCAAACATAATGTCAGGTCTACTAGCAGTAAGGTAAAGAAGTGAACCTATGATTCCTCGGTACTTGGTCATGTTCTCTTGCTTTCCCTTCTCATCTTTGTCAAGATGGCAGTCGGTAGACATTGGAGTTTCGAATCCTTTAGCTGAATCAAGACCAAACTTCTTGATTAGTTCCTTTGCATATTTGGTTTGGTGATGAAGATTTCGCTCAAGTCTGTTGTATCTGCAGTCCTAGAAAGTAGGTAAGTTCACCCATCATGCTCATCTCGAACTTGCTTTGCATCAGCTTCTCGAATCTTTTACACAGGCTTTGGTTAGTTGATCCAAAGATGATGTCGTCCACATAGATTTGTACCAGAAGAGAATGGCCTTTGTGCTTGAGGATGAATAAAGTGGTGTCTATTCTTCCTCTCACGAATCCTTGTTCTATTAAGAACTTGGATAGAGTTTCATACCAAGCTCTAGGAGCTTGCTTCAGGCCGTAGAGAGCTTTCTTGAGTCGGTAGGACGTGATCGGTTTAATGTCTGAAATGACAAATCACGGAGGTTGTTCCACGTATACAGTTTCTTGAAGATCACCATTCGAAAAAGGCACTCTTTACATCCATCGATACACTTTGAAGTCCATGAGCGAGGCATATGCTAGAAAGAGTTCGATTGCTTCTAGTCTAGCAACAGAGCAAAAGTTTCATCAAAGTCAATTCCTTCTTCCCTCGGCCGGTAGCCCTTGAGCAACCAGTCTAGCTTTGTTTACGGTGACATTTCCATCTTCATCTCTTTGTTTTCTGAAAACCCACTTGGTGCCGATGACTGGATGATCAGTCGGTCTTTGAACTAAGCTCCACACTTTACATCTTTCAAACTGGTTCAGCTCTTCTTGCATAGCTTCAATCCAGTTATGATCTTCGATAGCTTCATCAATCTTCTTTGGTTCGAGTTCCGATACAAATGCATAAGCAAACATAGTTTCTTCTCGAACTTTATTTCTCGTACGAACTCCTGTATTGAGATCACCAATGATTTGAGAAATGGGATGATCTCTTGCTTCAATAATAGTTGGAGGAAGATCACTTCTGGTGGGTTCTTCCCTTAAGAATTCCGGAGTAGGTTGAGAAGGAGATTCACCAAAATCTGGTTCAGAAGAGATAGGATCTTCAAAACTTTCATTTTCTGGTGAACAAGAAGGATGAGTGATCTGTAAAGGTGCTTGGGGTAAAACAGAAGAGATGGGTTCAGGGTCAACAGAAGAGTTGTTATCGGTACCGGCAGAGTTCTCGTCTACCGGTGAAGGGTTATCGGTACTTGATGGTTCTGCAGTTGCCGTTTTCTGATGAGGAGTGGAAGTAGATGTGTATTTGTACCTGTCTCATCATTATCAGAATCATTAGCAACGTTCGGAGCCTTTCTAGGCTCTAACAAGTCATATTCATCAAAAGAAACATGCACAGATTCTAAGATTTTTAAATTAGATTTACTAAAAATGCGAAATGCTTTTGAATGTTTGGAATACCCCAGAAAAATTCCTTCGTCTGATTTTGCATCAAATTTTCCTCTATATTCTTTTCCATTATAAAGAATAAAACATTTACAGCCGAAGATTTTAAGAAATCCTATGTTTGGGGATCTTCCTCTCCATATTTCATATGGAGTTTTATTATGAAACTTGTTTACCAGGGATCTATTCTGGGTAAAACATGCAGTGTTGGACTTACGCCTGTAAATACTTTGAAGTTTAGCTTCGCGGCAAAGATTGTTCTTAGCCGCTTCAATCGTTGTTCTGTTTCTTCCGCTCGCTACACCATTTTGTTGAGGAGTACCGGCGGCAGAGAAGTTGTGGCCGATCCCGTGGTCATCGCAGTACTTTTCTACACCATTGTTCTTGAATTCAGTGCCATTGTCTGATCTTATGTCACAAATGTCTTCAAGCTTTTGAGTTTGAAGTCTTCTGAAAAGTGCAGTGACTAGATCATACGTTTCATCTTTAGATGTCATAGTTTCAATCCAAGTGAATCTAGAGTAGTCATCAACTACTACAAGTGTGTACTTGTCTCCGAAATCGGTCGTTGTGATAGGTCCAAAGAGATCCATATGCAGAAGTTGAAGAGGTCTGTTTGTTGACAATACAGACTTTCTTTTGAAGGAAGACTTGGAAAGTTTTCCTAGTTGGCAAGCTTTACAACTTCTGTCATGGTCGGCAGACACCGTAGGTAGACCTTTGACAAGCCCATTTTTGGAGAGCTTGGAGAGGTGCTTGAAGTTGATATAGCCACCGTTGTCACGAACATTGTTGGCTACTAGACACGTTGCTTGAGAATCTTCCTAGAAGATTTAAGTCCACGACATAGGACGTTTCCTTTGTCTATTGCCGGTCAAGATTGTAGAGCGTGATTCACTATCTTTGATGAGGCACCGTTGGAGTTGAATTGGCATAGAAGTCCTTTGTCGCGAGGTGAGGATATGCTCAGAAGATTGTGCTTTAAACCACTTACTAGAGAAACTTTGTTGATGGAGAGACTTCCTCTAGTAATTGAGCCATATCCAATTGTCTTTCCTCTTGCATTATCTCCGAAAATAACAGTGGGTCCTTTTGCTTCACTATATCTGTAAGAAGACTTGTGCTCCCTCATGTGTCTTGAGCACCACTTGCCTAGGTACCGATGTCTTTGTTTTCCGATTCTATAGCCATGAAGCATTCTGAAAAAAAGTTAAAGCAAACAAGGTACCCTTTATTTTCTTTGGGTCCTAAGGATTAGCAACCTTTTGCAACCCATACTGCTTGACCTTGAGAGAACTAGGTCTCTCGGATCTTGGGTGAACCTTAGCAGCATTACGGTGCCAAAATGGCCTAAGCAATTGCAAGAATGACATAAATGGAAAGTCCACAGAGAACTGTTAGTGTCTTCAACTGAAGAGTGCTTATGATTATTCCTTTTCTTGACATCCATTCTTGGTTCAGCTTGCTTGTTGATGGTAGACTTAATTGGTTTCTTTCGAATCTTCCTAGGTAGGTTACCAACAGACTTAGCTTTAGCTTTTCTGTTGATTACCTTTTCAGAAGGATTCGGTAGAATACCTTTAAGTTTACCTTCAACAGGTAAAGGAGCCTTGCTGTTTCATAGACAAACTTGATAGTTCTGGGTAGAGGTTTAGTAGGTCTACCGTCGGCGGACTTTGCCTTGGCATAGTTGTTGCTTGCAGACTTCACTTTCTCTACCGTTACCCTATCAAGTTTCTCATTTGAGTCAGTCATTTTGGCTTTTCCTTTCTGAACTTTTGGGTAAGTGTAAGGGAAACTTGAATAACCAAGGCCTTGTTTCCCTATATTTCCAAATGTCTGTTTAGAGAAAGATATATCATTAGCAGTCTCGGAGGATTCACCTTTCTCTATGACTGAAGAGATTGTCGGAAGAGGCACATCTGAATATCCTATGCCAGTTTTATCATTGCTAGATTTTTGGCTTGAAAGGATTTCTTCGAATGCATCCTTGGAGCTGTTCCAGGAGTCAATTGTCTTTTGCAAGGCAATTTTCTCTAGGTCAAGTCCTTTGATGTGCTCAGATAGACAATCAATTTTGTCATAAAGGAATTTGTTTTCTTCTTTCTGTTTGATACTCTCTTGTTGACAGCTATTGAGAGTTTGAATCTCACCGCCATCATAGATTTCTCGGCTATAAGTTTCACGCTTCTTGGCCAGTTTAACATAGGCTACTCTAAAGGAATTAAATTCTTCAAGCATATCCTGATTATCCTTGAGAAGTTCTTCCTTACTGAAGCTATCACTGTTGGTTTCATTTTTGTCCAAAGGACTTGGTGAAACTACAACTTCATTTTCAGAGTCATAGGTAGGACCTGAATCATGAGCTATTAAGCATATGTTAGCTTGCTCACAATCCTCTTCCTCCTCTTCTGAATCGGTCTCAAACCATGTAGCAACTTGTTTGTCTTCTATGTCTTCACCAACATACCCTTTTGTTTTTGAAATTTTCTAAAAGAGGGTTTTCGGTATGCTTCAAATTTTGGCTTAGGACATTTTGAGGCAAAATGACCAGGTTTCCTACAGTTATAACACACAAGCTCTTCCTTAGATGAGCTTTCACCATTCTTCCTAAAAGGTTGTTGGTGTGTGTTCTTTCTTCCATATTTTACAAATTTTTGAAAACGTTTTACAAACATAGCAAATTGTTCATCAGATAAAAAATCATTTTCACAGGAAGAAGTGGAAGGTTTGTTTTCAACAGTGATTTCTTCTTGGACCATGGCTGGCAAGGATACAGTTCTGAACTGTTTGTCTTGCTCTAGAGCTTGATTAACTTCAAGTTCATAAACTTTTAAACTTGCGTAGAGACTACGAAGAGTCATCTCGTTTAAGTTCTTAGATTCTTTCATAGCCGTGGTCTTCACATGCCATAAGCTACCTAGAGAGCCTAGAAATCTCATGTTCATTTCCTTTTTGTCATACGTTTTACCAAGAGAAAAGCAACTATTTATTACCTCACTGAAGCGATCATATGCTTGTCTCAAGGTTTCCTTAGGATCCTTTTTGAAAGAATCAAACTGTTGGATGTATGTATATTTTCTGTTATCTCTTGTGTCTTGGTCTCCTTCCAAGTATTCTACAAGAGCTTCCCACATCTCTTTTGCAGTTGTACATCGAATCACTTGCTGGTATGTGCTTGTGTCTAGAGAGCTGGTGATTATGTTGATTGCTTTGCTGTCAAGTTCTACCAGCTTTCTATCATCCTCTGTCCATTCAGATTCTTCTTTTGGTACTTCGCAGGTTCCCAAAGAATGGAGGCTAGAAGATTGGCCTTCATTGGTACATGTTGACCTGCAGTAACACATTTCCATAATCTGTTGTCAATAGAGTTCATGAATCTCATTACTTTATCCTTCCATACATCAAAATGTCCTTCGTCCAATATTGGGACGTGGTTAGCATTAGATGTAGGCAGCATGTAGTGTGTTTGTGCCATTATATCGTATCTCTCAAGAGTTTAATCTTGGAAAAACTTGTTTTCAAAGAGTAAGGCTCTGATACCAATTGTGGGTCCCAATGGGCACAATAATAAGCTAGAAAGGGGGGGGGTTGAATAGCTTATTAAACACTTAAAACTTTTAAGTAAATTCTTGAAAGTTACTTGCAATCTATAGAAAAGAATCAAGTAGCGGAAGACTTTCAAGGAAGTTGTTCCAGGTCTGCCGATAAGTACTACCGGTAGACCTTTTACAGTTTACTTAAGTTCTGTTGTAAATGGATAAATATAAACAATGAAACTAAGCAGTTCAAGTATCAGACAAACAGTAATGAATAACACAAGTATTTTGGGATGGTTCACACTATAATGAGTGCTACGTCCACCACCAAGGCAGTCAACCTTGGATTTAAATTGTGCACTATGTTTTCCACTAGATCAATTACAAAGAATATCCCTAATGGATCGTGTACAAAATATTGACTTGTGTTTGGGGTCTAGGGAATTAAATATCTGTAAATACAAGATATTTAATTCGTGCAGAAGTATAGTTAATGGAAGTAAACAACAAGAAGATAAAACAATAAGTGTTGATGAGCAGCTTCTTGTTGTTGACGAGGACTTCTAGATCTGTTGAGGATCTCTTGATTGCACTGAGCTGAAAGACTTGGAGTTATGAAGTTTCAGAGCAATCCTTTAAGTGTTCGATTGAATCTGTACTGTTTTTTTGTTCCAGTCTTCAATGGCAGTATTTATAGCAAGTGCACTTCGAAAGATCCGTTGGAGGAGACGAAGACTTCAACATCTCTTTTCATCAATGCATTAAATGCTTGGGGCTGTCAGTCAAGGATTTTCGTCTTCACAGATATCTAGAGCAGGTAATGATTTCTGAGATCTTCAAAAGGTGGGCGATTTTGGTGTCAGATCTGAGAGTTGTTGCAGAAACTAGGGGACAGTCTGCTTTTCCTACTTTCACTGTTCAGGACGAAAAGTCTTCCTGCTTTTCGGAAAGTTGCTTTCGGCGGCTTGACATGTCAGGGAATGTCTTGGATTAATTCAAATAAAGATGTTGGGATAAGTTTGAATTAATCCAATCAATCTTTGCTGGATAGGACACGTCGTAGAAGATTAGGTGGACACGAGGTCTACCGATCTTAAGCTTTAAGCAGGTCTTCCGGTGAAGCTGTGAAGAGGTCTTCCGTTGAACCTGTGAAGTCCTATAAAAACTATACAAGGCAAAGTTCTATACAGTTGCCACGCTAATCGATCACGCACCGATTAGCCATTGAAGTATAAAACTAATGTAATGTACTGAGCAGATATAAATCTAACATAAGAATCAACAACCCGACATTGCATATTCACCAACGATACCATTTTCTTTCAAAAACAAGGCAAAAGGTCCAGGATGTTGACCCAAATCAAAGAACTTTCCATAATACTCTCCTCCTCTATCGGATCTTACAATTTTAATTTTAAGGTCAAGTTGATTTTCAACCTCAGCTTTATAGACCTTAAATACATCTAGAGCCTCAGATTTATCATGAATGAGGTAGACATAACCATATCATGAAAAGTCGTCAATAAAGGTAACGAAGTACTTATGTCCTCCAATACCCGGAGTAGTGAAAGGTCCACAAATATCAGTGTGAATAATTTTTAAAAGTCCAAGACTCGGGTAGCTCCATCGCTTAATACCTTTTACAAATTTTCCTTTAATGCATTCAACACATGTGCCAAAATCGAGAAATCTAAAGGATGAAGAACTCCTTCCTTTATGAGTCGTTCCATTCTTCTCCTAGATATGTGGCCTAAACGTTCATGCCACAATTTAGAGGAATTATCATCCTTTAATTTTCTCTTAATACCAGTTTGAACAACTATATCATTTACATTCATCGATTCTAAGGATTCAGAAAATGAAGGATCTAAACATAATTTGTAAAGGTTTCCCTCTGACAAACCAGAACCGACAACTTCAGAGTAAAAAGAAAGAGAGAAGCCTTAATTCTCAAACTTAAACGAAAAACCATAAGCGTCAAGTTTAGAAACAGAAATAAGGTTTCTAGTCATACTGGGAACATAAACAATATCAACTAAATCCAAATTGAAACCACTCTCCAAGACTAAACGGAGAGTTCCAACTTCAACTTGAGCTTTCTCTCCATTTCCTACTATTACGTGTCGATCTCCTTTATTTAGTTTCTTCACGGAAAGGAATCCTGTAATGAATTAGTAACATGCAGTTGTACCAAGATCAATCCACCATGTGTTTAAAGGAACATTAATCGTAAAAGATTCATAACAAACATTAATTAGTGAACTACATTTCTTCTCGAGCCACTCACGAAACTTAGGGCAATCCCTCCTCATATGTCCTTTCTCTCTACAAAAGCGACACTTGATATTGCCAAGGCCTTTTGCAGTAGAAGAGTTTGCCTTGTCTGCTTTAGTGGTAGAAATACTCTTCTTCCATTTCTTGTTACTTTTGGCATATGTCTTTCCTTTTCCCTTAGATGGTCCAGATGTGATGATATGGGCACTTTCAATCCTCTCGGATTTAAGTCTTTCTTCTTCTTGAGCACACATGCTCATTATCTCACTCATCTTCCATTTCACTTTCAGCGAATTATAGTTGACCTTAAATTGGCCAAACTACGCCGGAAGAGAAGTCATAATGAAGTGAGTGAGAAAACCTTCAGAGATTTCCATGTCCATTGCTTTAAGTTGAGCAGCCATGTCACTCATCTTCATAATGTGCTCACGTACACCACTCACACCATCATACTTAAGCGTGACTATCTTTGTGATAAGAGTTGTAGCCAGTACCTTTGAAGAACCCATAAATTGTTCTTCGATATGAGCAAGATACTCCTTAGCATTATTAGAATCAGGAATTGCTCCGCGAATAGCGGTGCTAATGGAACCTTTCATAATCAATAGGGATATGCGATTGGAACGCTCCCACACCTCTGAGCGACTTTAGCCTCAAAGATCGCCACTGTAATGGTGGTGGAGGAGCGTTCACACGTAAGGCATAATCCAAATCAGAAACTCCAAGAATAATGCCAATCTGCTCTTTCCATGAGGCAAAGTTCGTACCACTCAGGGATGCAATAGAGGAAAGACAACTCGTAATAGTAGCTGCAGGATTAAATGCTAAAGGAAAACAAAAACAATCATCCAAATTACGACCTTAAGAAAAATCCACAAAATACAATAACAAATTATTAATGTTTAAATAAACTAAAAATAAGTAGTTTATCTATAAAAAGGTAAAATACACAAAAACCTTTTTATTCAGAAATCTAAGGCATCATTAATAGTTTTCCGTTGGGCCGACTATCAACATACAAGTGATCTCTCATTAAATCATTAGGAAAATCATGAAAAGTTGAAGCCACTTAAAAATTATATCACCGCTGGGTAGAAATAATTCAAGTCATGCAACTTTATATTTTCGTTTCATTACATTCAATAACCAAAAATATGAATCTTCCGTTGGACCAATTTATATTTTAAATTAATGAATATCTCATGAGGTGATTTTAGCGTTAGCTTAATTTGTCCAAAAATGAACTTCCGTTAGGCTGTCCAATTTTCAAACAAACAAGAATCACAAATACTGATAAAGTACTCAAAGGAATTCTTTAAACTAGTATTAATATGTCACAAAATATGCATATCGATTAATTGAATTAATCGAAACAAACGAGCACGATAGAGACATCAGTATGTAATTCATTTGAGTTGAGATAATAAACAATGAAATCATGAAGCCCATTAACAACTAATCAAATAGCCATATTAATCATGAATTCTTTGTCAAACTATTGGAATGTACTACTTACTGTTACGATTTCAAAGAAAAAATAAAACGAACAGTTTCGGCAAGAGAGGGCACAAAGGAAGAAACATCATACCAGTATCATATTCAATATCAATTGAACCCTTAGATAATGGGTTGATGACATCACGGTCAATAACAATCACCAAAGAATTGATAATCAACATGATGAATCAAAGTCAAAAATAAAAGCCAACGACATGAACAGGATTAATTCATTCATTCATTTTTCTCGATCAATTTTTGAATTTTTTTTGACAATGATGAATTTGCAATTTACTAGAAACAAGAGCTCATAAATGTCAACTTATTACCCAAGTTCAGATAACAAGCAACAGACCCAACCTTTGCCAAAAGATGAGAATTGAACCAGGGTCAACACATTGACAGGATGCTATTCTACCACCTGCCCACTAATACCGATAAGGAGGAAGAAATTGATTGGGGCCGAAACAACATCTGGTCCACAATGACTGTTAAGCCTTTGCTCCAAAGGTACGGTTAATCTAAATGCTCACCAAACCGTGCATTATGATTATGTAAAATTAACATGGCTCTGATACCACAATGTTAGAACATTAATTTACATAAGACTTGTACACATAATCAAGAATATGATCATGTTTTTCACATAAGCATAATGAACGTAAATTGAAGACATACCGGAACCAATTGAAGCCATTAGTATGGAGTAATTGAATCTGATAGACTGTAATGCGGAACGAGAGTCTTCAATTCAAGTGGGTTTAGGTTTTCACCCCCTTATCTATTTCACATGCAATGGAACATATGTATTTTTTTTGTGGAGGCAACTGTTAGGGTAAAAGAACGTATGAAACTCTAATCCCCAAAAGACTTTAAATAGATAGGAGGTGGAACCTAACCCTAAAGTGTAATCAATCTCCCACCGTCCATCAAAGTGCAAATATTTATTGGGCCTATTAAGATTTAATATATTTTAAGTATATTAGATGACTAAATTATATAAGCCCATGATGTTATTTGGCTAATATAATTAATTAAGGTTCATAACCAATATTTAGTTTATTCTAAGTTAAACCCGTAGGTCACAAAACATGGGCTAGACCCCGTCGGGTCTAACATGAAATAGATGTGGCAAATGGTATGTTAAACCGGCCCACAATTAATCCTAAAAAAATGCTAGACTACACCTGTACCGGAACACCATTGTTAAGTTGCATGTTGTTGGCCTTAGAAACGTCGGGGCCGCACGTCTCCTCTTTCTATCCTCTACAATCTCAAGCTTAGAATCCTCTTTCTCTTAATGTAACGAATTCGTAATCATTGTCACACACTCACACCATCCGTTATGGTTTCCTTAGAATTCATAGTAACTCCATTGGTTTCATTGTATACATAAAAAAAATGACAAAACACACAAATGAGTCATTCAATTTCGCAACTTCTTGCAATTTAGCAACCGAATGTTTGGAAATGTTATTTGGGCCACCAACTTTAGTTCTACTGCAATCGAGCCCAATTTCAGATGGACGATAGATTATGACATTAAATTAAGGTGCAAAATAGGAAAAACAATGTTAAAAATGTCAAAACTAATTTGATTTACTTGAAAGATGAAAAAAAAAACCCCCCACAATCTAACACATAATTTTCAATTTTTTCCATTAATCAAACCCTTGGAAAATTTAGATTTCCATGTATTTTTCCACAGACCATTTAGAGCATCCACAACTCTTAACCTATCAAAAGGTTTATCTCTTGCCACATCATCCGTTTATAAACTTTTTTCTCTATAAATCTATTCTCCACTATACATAAACTCAGAAAAGCTTTATAACATGGACCCACAACTAAATATTTTATTTTTTCTCAATACACCTTTATTTTAAAAATAACAACTAAAAAAAATAAATGAGGTGGCAATGGATGGACCGGTCCATACTCATGGAGCTTTTGCCTCCACATCATCAATATTCCCAAAAGCTTTATATCCCTCCAATGCTAAAAACCTTTTCAAAAAGCTTTAACCCAATTTTTGCATCTCCCATTGGAGATGCTCTTAGTAGTTAGCACCGCACCTCCAGGTACTCCACACATCCTCTCTGACTTCGGAAAGCGGGAACACTTCACTCCAATCGAACACATCAACATCCGATCTTCATCTCTTTCCTTTTTCATTGTCAGCTCTGTCAGATCAAACATCGACATCTCCAGTCCAATCACTCTCTCCTCTAATCAATTTCGAATAAAGCTCCACCTTCTCCATTCTTTCTTTTATATCAGCGAATTGTCAATCCCCAGTACTGGTCACCCATCCCAATTCCGATCGAGTATCAAACTCGCATCTCTATTTCCAGCCAAGAAATTGCCATCTTCTCTAGTTCAATCAATTCCGGTGAGTTCTTGTTAATCTGAGTTACATTTGAATTGTTGGTGACCTAAAGGGAATTCACATGGAACCTATCTAATGTTGAATTTCACCCACAAAGAGGTTGTAACATTAAAGGGAATTCTTCAATTTTACCGATCAAGAAGGATTTGAATTGAATTGATTAACAATAGACATAACTGAACAAACGTTAATTGGATTGACAAAAAAATGTTGAAATGTTAAGAATAATGTTCACCGTTTTCCGAGGGAGATAACTTTTGTCTAGGGTGGTTCATGGTCGGTTAAGACCTCCATGAATTCCGACGGAAAGAACCCCAATTCCTAGTTATGCCAGAATCAAAAGAGATTTATGTTCTGAATAACAAAGAAAACAAAAATCAAGAAAAAAAAGGATAAAATGAAAAAAAATGCAGAGGGGGGTTGCAGCTATGTCATGAACATTGGGATAAGGAAATGAGGAAATTAGTTTTTGGTATGGCCTTAAAATGGGGGAATTAGTTTTTTTTTTCAGAATAATTACGGGTCGGTCCCTTTTCCTGAAATTTTAACCGTTCCAGTGTCCTCTATTTTTTTTCCAACCGCATAAATTTATTTTCGATAATTTCTTCCTAAAATGCCCATCGTCGTCTTCTTCTATATTCTCTCACCCTTCTTCTTGTCTTCTTCCACGTTCTCTCATCCTCTTTTCTTTTTGTAATCACTTCCATGACTTCTTCCATTTCCAGATCACTATGTTTCTCATCATCTTTACCAAATGCCTCCCATAGAGAAAAGTAAAACCCATCAAAAAATGTTATGACAAAAAACGAAGTATGAAAGCACTGCTGAGCAAGATAGGCGAGAAAGAAGAGACTAAACAAACTAACGTCCGAGTTTGCTCACTGATTATGCACTTCCAATCTAGTCTTCTTTACTGAAACATGAGTGAACTACACAAATTTACAAAGGAAAATTCAGACACTTGCGTCGAAGAGTCACTTGTGTCAAAGAGTCCGGCGCTTGCGTCACCACCGGAAGAAGAAGAAAAGGAGAGTGAAAGAGTGAGAACTGAATCTGGAAGAAGAAGAAAAAAATCTTTTTCCGATTTGGCTTTGAGGAATCTCTCTTCGTCTTGAGTCGTTTTGAAAAGAGTATGCGTTAGAAGTCATTAATTTTGACAATGAGAGAGTCGGCTCATGAATGGGATGACATTGGCCAAGAAAATCATGAGACATGGAGACATTTGGTCAACAATGGAGACTTATTCTGTATTCTTTGTAAAGAAATGTTATGAATGTCAAATCCTTGGGGACTTGAATCATGTCCCACCATCAAAACTTCAATGTTTAACTTTTCTATGATACTTGCTCTATTTTTGAAATTGTGGTATAACACGGTTTAAAGGACCCAACAATGGGGTTTTCAAAATAATTTTTTATGTATCGAATGTTTAAATTGGTCATTGTGATGCCCAAATTTAGCGAAGATTTTTGCATTGCGAAACTCAAATTTAGCGAAGATTTTTGCTTTGTGATACCCAAATTTGGACAGACTTCAATTGTGCGTTGCAATGCCCAATTTTTGAATAACGATGCTCAAATTTAGACAAACTTTTAATTATGCATTGCGATGCCTAATTTTTGAATTACGATGCTCAAATTTAGATAGACTTAAATTGTACATTGCGATGCCATATTTTCGAATTGTGATGCCCAAATTTGGGTAGAGATTTTTTCTGCTCGTCTTTTATTCATTAAGTGTATATTTGTTAGTTTCCTTTCAAAAATATATTTTAGCGAGTTAAAACAAATATATTAAATTTATTCGGTTATAATTTCATCACATGCTACCAGTCCGAAATTTTCCCTTTTTTTTGGACCAAAAAAGAGTTATCATTTAAAGCAAGCGTCTTGGGCTAACGTTCGTCTGAAATTTGTCTCGGTTGCAACAAAACTAAAATTGAATGACCTAAATAACATTTTGAAACATTCGGTGGCCGAATTAAAAGAAATTACAAAATTGGGTGACATATTTTTGTGTTTTGCCAAAAAAATAAAATAATAATTTATCCCTCGAGAAGAGAAGACAAAAAGTTGCCCCGGTGATGATGCTTCCCAAGATTCCTCCAGCAATGTCTTAGCAAGCTTCCTACTATATAACACTGACTTGTTGATTATAAGAATGATCAATAATTGAATATAAATTATTTTCTTATTTATTCCTTTTTCGATAAGTTTACCAAACCCCCTTTTGTCCCCTTTCTCTATCTTTCTCTTCTTCCCTTTCGCTCTCACTTCCTCTCCTTCCATGTTTCCTTTTTCTTTTCTTCTTTCTTTAAATTCAACTTCTTCTCTCTTCCAAAATCCAAACAAACAACACAGTACCATCCATCAAACTCTCTCTCTCTCTCTCTCCAAATCAAACCCACATCAATCAATTTTTGTGAAAATTGACTGCAAACTGATCTAGTGATCTAAGGCTTGTAAAAATGGCAGGGGAGACAGTTGTTTCTTTCAGCATAGGAGGGCTTCGTGATTTATTGGTTGAAGAAGGAGAATACTTGAATGCCTTGAAAAGCCCAGTTGACGAGCTTCGAGAAAAGCTAACAAGTATAAAAGTGTTATTTAAATAATCCAATGTAATCGAAATAAGCAGTTGTGCGGTACCGAAATTCTATAGAAAATAATATTAAAAAGAGTCATTATTATGTCCAAATTTACATAAATGTATTTGTAACATCAGGAAGAAAGTTGTTGTAAGTTTGTAATTATTTCCTTATATATATACAAATATATATTTAAAATGTTTTATTTCAATTGTTAAATAAATATGAAAAAATATATTTTGTCAAATACTTGTTTTGAGACCGAATGGGCGAGTTGGGTGCCTAACCCCTTCCCACCTCGTAATTAGCCTCCGAACCCTTTTACAAATCTGGTTAATTTTTGGTTTTCTTTGTTTTCCTTAAAATAAAGATGACGACTCTGTTGATCACATTTTGAGTCCACAAATGAGGCCGGACGTATTCCACACGCTTTAAAAGGTTTTGAAACCACCCGCTTCTTACCAAGCGGGGGAACGGTCACGAATCGGGGCACTCACACAAATAAAAAAATTATTTTTGGGTCAATGGTGAAATTTGATGCGGTAGTGGTCGTGATGGTGGTGGTGAGTATATGAATGATGGGGTTGATGGAAGAAAGTGAAAGATAAAAAAATAAATAAAATAAAATCTAAAATTCATTAACTATTTTTACAACAATGCATTTTTTAAACTTTAAATTTAAATATGAGACAAAGTATAACTATTTTTTGATTATTGAAATAATTATTTATAATTTTAATTTAAAAGATATTTTAAAAACCAAATGACAAACTAAATGATGAAATTATAACCAAATCCCACTTTGTGCCACAAGAAAAATGACAAAAATAAACCTCATGTGCATGATTTTTCATTACTATGTTTAACGCCCAGGGATGAGAGAGGATAATGTGTGACAAATAGAAAAATCGTATATGAAAGTGAAACATCATATGTAAGGTTCTAAAAATCGTTAGGCGGTCGCTAGGCGGCACACTAACGCCTAGTGCCTATAGAACTAGTCGGAGCGTAATCGGGGCCTAGAATTAAGGCATAATTACCAATTTTTTTGATAATTTACATCAAAGATCAAGCACATTGAATACAAATTTAATTTTTTTTTTATATTTGTCATTTTATCAAACACTTGTCTATATTTGTAAAATGAACAAAAATATTGTACCTACCATTAATCTCAATTCTCAACAACCCCAAAACAATAAACCAGCCAAGTTTAGAACTAAAAAAAAAAAAAGATATTACTCCAGTTCGCCCCCCATTACCTCCCTCTCTGCCTCACCATTACCCTCCTTTCCTTATCCATTTTGCACCCCTTCCTTCTCTGGTCATCGCATGCCACAAAATCAAAGCTACAAAAATAAATTAAGGTCGACGAGGTTTGGCGTAGATGTCGACTTCGTCGATTAGGCGGCGACTAAGAAAGTCGCGGCGGTAGAGATAGCGCCTAGGCGGGGCCTAGGCGGAGCTAGGCGGGGAGTTTTAAAACTCTGATCATAGGTTAGGAAAGACACTATTAGATGTACATGAAAAATTGTAACTATAATGATACATTTGTTGATGAGTACCGAGATATTAAACAAAATCTGTAGCGTGTTTAATTAGTAACTACCTATGAATAAGCTAAGAGAAATGCGTTAAGAAAAAGTGATATAATGTCAAGTAGATAAAGAGAAATAGAAAAGTTAGTTGACGAATCTTTACATTTTGTTAGAGAAGAAAGCTAGAATATATAAGGCATTTGAAGAAAGTAGTCCGACTTAACAGAAGCTAAAGATATTTATTTTTTCCATTTTAGCAAGGCAAGACAAACCTATTTCTTGGTGGTAGTGATTGTAAGCATGACGATGATGGTTTAGGTGAAATACGACATTGTTTTTCAAATCTTCATGTGTTTAGGTTTCAATCTTCAAATTTGAAAATTCAAAACATTGAATTTAGGTTTCTAAATAGTGAAATTTAAGGTTGTAGTGGTGGTGAGTCTATAAATGATGAGTTTCGCATATAAGTTAATTTAAACGAACGAGTAAGAAATTAGACAAAGAAATAAAATAAAGTCAAAATTGATTTTTGCGTTAATGGTATTATTTGAGGTGGTAGTGGTGGTAATGGGGGTGAGTCTATGAATGATGAGGTTGATGGAAGAAAGTATAAATAAATTCTAAATTTCATTTTGGAGTAATGCATTTTTTAACTTTAAATTTAAATATGAAAAAATATATAAATACAACATTATTAGTCTTATTACTAATTTTATAACTTTCCTTACAGCTAATCCTTGAAAAATAGCAAAAATGTTTTTGTCCATAACAACGATGCGCTTTTTCAAAGCTTAGTTGTAATAAGAAAAGTAGTATAATTTGTTGTAAATACAACATTTTCCTATTTTCCACCATAGTCGCGTTAAATAACACATGGTCTTATACATATGGGGTATTATTTTGACATTTCCTTGTGGTCGGTAACTTGAGGGAAATATTAGGAATTTTGTGTAAACTTTGAGGTGCTAAATGTATTTTAGCCTAATAAAAATTAAGAAATAAAATAAAATTTTCTATAAAATTTATATAAATGTGTGTGGAAAGTTAAATGTTGAAAAAAATGGAGTGGGGTCCACCATTTCATTTTTTCCTGCTAAAATAAAATCTAAATAAAAGACTAACCATTTTTTCTTATTTTTACTTCCAAAACAAAAATTAACCCAAAATTCAATATGGGTTTTGTCCACTCCTTCCAAATTTCTCTCTCTTAACCAAGATGATAGATACGCATTTCCATTTCATTATCAATTTTTTTCTTGATAATGAAAACAAAGTAAGAAAAAGATATGAAAAACTCTTACTAATAGTTATCGGTCTTCATCTTCAATTTCCTGTATGAAATTGGATCCACCCACCTTCTCCGGTGAAACCCAACCACCAATGAAATCAATTAATTTCTCATCCCCATTCATCCTCTTACATGACTTTACCTTTATTTTCTCTATCTTAATTCTTTAAATAATCAAACTTGATCACCATGGAGAGGTTGAAATCATCTAGCTAGCCATAGTTTCTTCAATATCTTTGCAAATTCAGATACCTTGTTTTAAGCTATATACATGTCAAACGTATGCCCAATTTTATTCGACAAAATTGAAGAGTATTTCAATAAAACGCTTTTGCATTTCTCTTCTTTCAAGCCCGTATCTCTTTGTGTTGAATTGTTCGATAAGGGTTATGGGTTTTCTGTTAATCGTATGTTCTTATGAGTGTGTTTAGTAAGTATATTTTATAGCCTCCGATTTCTACTTTAGGCGCGACTTTTGCATGGGAGAGAACTATAATCAAATGGGGACAAAGTCAGAGCTGTGATAGGCTTGCCTAGAGTAGGAAGGGTTTGGGCTGAACTCTAGAGATGGCGGCTACTAAGGTGTGGGGTTGGAGATGGCTGCTATTTTGGTGGCGCCGGAGATGGGAACTTGCGCTAGGAGAAGAGAGAAAGAAAGGGTGTTATATTAGGGTTCTTACTTTTAATACATTTACTCCTTAACCAGATAAAGTAAATGACATTTTTGTCCCACACGTGAAAGATAACGTGCTATTTAACTTGAATTTTCTAACGTCCATCTCGGGTATGGTGGAAAATGAGAAAAAATGTAACAATGGATACCGTTATGGGACAAGCATTAGGTTGGGTTGCACTTTGCGATTTGGTAGATACTAGTGATGCACCCGTGCGTTGCATGGTTTGTACACATGTGTAAAATCATATAAACAATTTAAGTTTAATAATATATCATAAAAAACTTTAATACGATAAAAAAATTAATAAACAATGAAATTAAAGATAGAAAAATGACATAAATTTGAAAAGCAACTGCATTTTATAGTAATACTATATTGTTGGAAAACAACTGCTTCAATTAAAAAATACATGCAAAAGATATGAAAAATAAAGTTATCATTGAAATTCTAATTTATTTTTATTAAACATCTTGTATGTTTATATTTAACTTTGTATTGTTTAATTCATTTTATAATTTTGTTAATCTTGTATGTTTATTCATTTGCTTTACTTTAATGTCCAAATCTTCATTTGACCGCTAATGATGTGTCGGTCTTTGGTGAATGATTTTCCCAATGTTATTTGAAAGCCAATTTGCTAACTACATCTGCAATAATAAAAAAACACAAAATGTGGATACAAATGTTTGTAAAATAGATTGTGTTGTGTGTGTGTATTTAACAATAATTGTGCTTACCGAATATGACATTCTCATCTTTAACATCTAATTTGGAGACTTCTTTGAATGTTTTAAATTCAAAAACTTTCCTTGGAAAAGTTTTTTCGAATATTTATGTTACTTGTGTTTTATGCATAAGAATAATTTTGTATTTTGACATGGTTATACTTATTTTCCATGATTCGCAACAACAATAAAAAAATTTAATTGCATGCAAACAAAACAATTTAAAATTTGACTCATATTTTTCAATCTGTGGGCCTTTAATTGTTGCTACAATCCGTGAGCCCTATAAAAAACGAATCAATAATATTAGAGGAAATAGTGAATCAAAAGACAATAATTCTTGTTATATTAATAACATACACATACCTTTTCGTCATGGAACACACATTCAACACTATAAAGATTTTTGTTATCTTTATAACTATGACGTTTGAACATTCTACAAAGCCTAAGCTTCATCACCCATTCAATCTTGTTCTGACTAATATCATTAATCAAACAAAAGAGTGCACTATATGCTAGATGAAGACTTACAGGCCCGGCCCTGAGCAGGTGCAACATGAGCCTTCGCACAGGGCCCAAAATTCTAGAGGGCCTAATTTTAAAGAAGTGTAGGCCAGGTTTTAAAAATATATTATATACTACGTAACTTAATTGTATGGTTGTCTTCTTGGTTCAATGGCAACTGTTGGGTAATGAGAACATGTGGTCATGAGTTCAAGTCTCAGCCAAGCTTTCAATTTTATTCATTTTAGGTCTACTCTCTTCTTTGCCAAGCTAATTTCCTCTCATCCATCTCCCATACCCTAATTATTACATTTCAAGTAAAAATCAAGTTTTTTTCTTGTTGCTATTTGACTCATTTTTGTTGCTTATGTTTCTTTAGTACTTAACTTTATTTGCGATTGTGTCTTTTTTATTCATTTTAGGTCTACTCTCTTCTTTGCCGAGCTAATTTCCTCTCATCCATATCTCATAGCCTAATTATTACATTTCAAGCAAAAATCAAGTTTTTTTTCTTGTTGCTATTTGACTCATTTTTGTTGCTTATGTTTCTTTAGTTCTTAACTTTATCAGTGATTGTGTCTTTTTTTAAACTTGAATTTTTAGTATAAACATGTTATCAAGAAAATATATATCCGGAAGTCAAAAAAGAATAAGATTGATGGGGTATATCATTTTTGTCATAAATTGTTTAAATCGATGCAAAATAGTAGTTTTCAATAAAATTTTAATGCTTATTTTTCTTATACATTTATAGGTGTTGTACATTTTCAATACTATGAACGATAAAAAGTAAAAAAAAAAATATTCGTCTAAAAATTGAATTTTTATATAATTTTAAGGGGCCTTTTCTTTTCTTTTCGTCCAGAGCCCCGAAAAGTTCAGGACCGGCCCTGAAGACTTATTCTAAGATAGAGCCACGTATTTATATGAGAGTTTTGCATTGAGTACTCAAGTAATTCTCCATCTGCCCAAGCTGTCTATATGTCAAAGCTATTCATATTCAGTTCATTTCTCATTCAGTTAATGAGTATAATACAATTATTTTATTTTGTTTTATGTAATATATTTTTTCAATTACCGAACAATAATCAATTTCAAACAGTTAGTAAAGATTGATGAAGGCAAACAGTTAGTTAAGATTCTTATCCAATTAGTTAGTGAAATAAATTTTATTTTATTTTCCAAAGAAAATTTGTATTTATATCAATTATAATTGTTTCCAAATTTGGAAAGACATTTTTGGCGGGATATTTCTAAAATATACTCCTCTCCTTTTATATATGTATAGATTTGGGGGGAAATGATAGTTTGCATTATAATTATTTTTAGATTATTGAAGCAATTATTTTTATTTTTATTTAAAAATATATTTTAAATACTAAATGGCCGCTTATAGACAGAAATGGGCAAAGTGGGACAAATAGTAAAATAAGGTATGAAAGTAAGACACTTTGTAGGTTGGGGTGCTATGTGAGATTTAGTGCGTAATTTTGGGAGCTAATCATATTTTGGAACCATCGAAATTAGTCCAAAATACAAATTTCCTCCTAAAGTATCCAACAAATTCACTTTGATACTCAACATAATTTTGTAGGATT
This sequence comes from Codonopsis lanceolata, assembly GCA_013146195.2. Taxonomy (NCBI): domain Eukaryota; kingdom Viridiplantae; phylum Streptophyta; class Magnoliopsida; order Asterales; family Campanulaceae; genus Codonopsis; species Codonopsis lanceolata. The sequence continues at coordinate 22,197,328 of CM028384.1, read as the reverse complement.
TTCATATTTCATGTCAAATTTGGTGATTGGGATGTTACGTCTGGTAATCGTAGTGTAGACACGGTGGCGAATAATGTTTAAGATCGAGAATTTGCTTCAATTAAACCTTAAACAATATAAACGGTGCCGATGAGAAATATGTTGGGGTTGAAGCAATGGATGATGAAGACAGATTGAATCATGACGTGTCTCATCATTGTTGATGAGTTCAAATATGAGTTTTGAAATTCATGGTGTATGCTTGTGTATTGTGTTGTACGAGAGAAAGGTAAAAATGAATTGTGGAGTTTGGTCATTCAACATCGGCGACTACTTTAATTTTTAGTGGGTTCTTATTTATGGTGGTCTTGACACCTGAGTATGATTCCCTGATCTCGAGTTCCCTCTCTTTTTTATTTATTTTTCTATATAAATTTTTGAATAAAATATTCATACACTCTTGAATTTTATCTCACTTAAAATTTACATAAGATGTTATTGCTGAAAAAGAAGCAAAGAATGTGTTGCCAAAAAATGACCAAATTGCGGTACACGTAAATTACCATGTGCACCTTAACTTCAGATTAGTAACCTTTGTTGTGGCTAGGGGCAAATTAGAAAAAAGTTATAAAATAAGATATGAAAATCACACAAAACTTAGGTTGAGTGGTAAAGTGAGACTTTATAAATATTTTGAGGGAATTTTGTATTTTTTTAGTGTAAGTATATACTTTGGGGTTGAGAGTTTGATTTTTCTAACACAATATATTATTTTTTAAAGAGAGTCTAAATTTCAGAAATCACATAAGCAAAGTCTTCAACAACAATGTACTTATATAAGATATTAAGTTTGAATTGTTTTCGATTCACACTACTAAAAAAACAGATTTAAAAATAAGCAACAAAAAAGACAAATGTGTAGGATAAGTTGCGATACATTTACTAAAGGCATATATTATAAATGACTGAAAAATAAACTATCAGAAAAGATAAACACAGAACAACACAATATAAGTCTAAAAAATTGTAAAGATTAAAACTTAAAAAGAATCCAATAATTAAAAGTAAACAAAAAAAAGAAGGAACTAACAAATCACTTAAATAAATCATTAACACCACGAGCAACGCACATGAACCTTACTAGTAATTCAAATTTGTATTAAGATATACTCCATCCGTTCCACACTAAGAGTACAGATTTGAAATTTTTAATTATTAGGGGATATATATTTATGATTGAATTTTGTTTTAATACAATAATGTTTGAGCATAATCTATATGTTAATTTCAAATATGGAAGTAATGTTGAAATGTTATGTAGATTGTCGGGACATGATTTTTGAAGTGAACTCTTAATGTGAAACATCTCAAAATAGTATAACAAATACTTTATCTAAAACAGAGTGAGTAATAAACAATAAAATAATTTTTTTAACTTTATACATTAGTCACTATTTTAGAAAATGAATACTCAATGAAAAACAGAGAAAGTAGGAGAGTAAACCTTTTAAAAGTTTTTTTCACAACTTGCCACATAAAAAATAAAAACTAATCTTTTCACTAATATATGTCCAAAATAGTAATTTTATAGTACGAACTTTTTAATAGGTCCCACCACATGAAAATGAATATTCAAGTTAGCTAATTAGCCGCATAATTATTCCTTTTTAATTTTTCCGTCCCACGATATTACGTTATTCCATTTTACCGACGTGCCCAACGAAGCTAATGGCGTATAAAAGTTAATTCTGTAACTTTATTTTTAAAAAAAAGCGCTCATTTTTTGATAATATTTATTAAATAGACGTTTATTTTGGAACAATTTACAAATATATAGCTTAACTAGATCTTCAAGTCTGTGCCAATGGTACAATGCCAGTTATTTTGTCAATTGAAATGACTGTGCCTAAATATAATGTGCGATTTAAAAATATGTTACAATTGAGGGGTACATTGCTTCAAGTGATAGTTGAGCGATTAATGTTTTATAAGAGGTGACTGTTCATAAGATTAATCGCAGGGCGTAACTTTGTAATTTGAAGATAAAATATAACGAGAAGAAAATGAGTGACTGCTTATAACATTAGTTGTATGAGGTGATTTATAATATGGAACGAAAAAATAGAAAGTTAAAAATAGATAACTACTCATACATGTGAATGTGAGGACGAATCTCAACCGTTAAAATTTTTAAGATAATTTAATCTCAACCTCTAAACAGTCATATTCAATTAATTAGCTATTTTATAATATAGATGATTTGCCTTTAAAATATCCTAGATTACTTTTTGAATTTCTTTTGTAAAATAAAAAGATTGATTAAGCATAATGGTCGAACTCCGGTTGAGCGAGTTCGAGTCATCATTGGTCGCATGGCAAAACTTGCTTCGGCTCGATGTCAAACTTGGAAATGTTGCCGAACTTTGGCTTAGTCGGAGTCAAGTTTTCCTTTCTCTATTTGTCATATATATTGAACATGCCATGCTCTTCTTTTTGGTCCTCCTATTGTGTGATTTTTAATTGATCACTAAATTCTACCGCAAGCGTACATCTATTCGTGTAGTATTTAGGATATCGATCTTATATGGATTTTGAATCAAGTACCGAATAACTCACAATTAAAATAATCTAGATGGAATGACTTCAAAATTTTGATTGTGATGAGTAAATCAAATTAACAAGACTAAATGAACTAAATTATAATGCAAAATTATATTTTTTATTTGAAACAATAATTAAAAAGCTTCTAAAATTTTGGTTCACCACAACAATGAATATATAAGTTTGGTAACAATCTTTTTGTTCACAATGAATATCAACTTTTAAATGCGAATTGCATAAAAATAACTCATTGTATTCTTTTGAATTACTCTCAACTGTGCCAAAATTAATTCAAATATGATGTCTCGCTCAATGAATTAAACTAAACTCATTATGTCATACAATTCATTTAGCCTCTAGAAATTTAATAAACTGTCATTCTCATGAAATTTTAGTTCAATTTTAGGGTTTCGTTACCTACGCTTCTCCTTTCTGTCCTTTACTTTAGTAACTAAGATTATGGGATAAACGAGTAGTTTCACCTTTCGGTTCCTCGCTACCACAATTTTATACAATTATTAACAAAGCTAAAATCGAATCAAAACGGGTGACATTCAAATAAACGGAAAAATAGAAATTTTATTTATAAATCTATCACGGGCTACACCTAATCTTATAATTAGAAAACTACTCATACATAATTAAATAAACTATCATAAACATTTTAAGAATAACCATGGAAATAAAAATAAAAATAAAAGTAAAGAGAAAGAAAGAAGAAGAACTTGCTATCAAAAATACTTCCGAATGTTGAATTCATGAACTAGAGTCTTCAAACAAAACTATTTTAAAATCTTTATCTATGTCTAGTTATTTTAAAGGAGAAAATGGAAGTAAAAATTCTATTTCTAAGGAGGGGAAGAAGGAGGTATAAATAGGTAAACATTTCTCGATAAGCCTTTTTTCTCCCTTTGTCTCCCCAAGAGACATTCAAAAATAAATAAGAATAAACAAGAAGTTAATGAGAGAACAAAAGCTTTCCAATCTCCCTTTAGATGTCATTTAGTCTAGATACATAAAAATGTCAAAACTAAAAAAAAACTTGAAGTGACTCTTGAGCTACCCCGATTGAAGGTTGCAAAGTATTTCGCACCTAATGTGTTATTTCTGTTGGAAATCTTTAACTTTGTCACTTGACATCAACTTTCCACCCACGAAAATAACTGCAGCCTACCCACGAATGATGCTGGAAACTCAACTCCTCTTTTTTCATTTAATTCCGCAATAAAGTTTGTCTTCAATTCATCAATAAAGCTTGACTTTGATTCAAAATGCTCCAAAACTACACAATTAAACCAAATAAAGGTTAGAGAGCCAAAAAAATTTAAATTTAGCATGATAAATGCAATATTGACTAAAAAAATAAACCTAAAGCATCTAAAAATATAGACAATATAAATATTTATTATCACCTACGAAGATATGTTCCTATCATATCCTGTAGCCGAGGTTCCCTCGTTGACTCGATATATGGATCCTCATTTCTCCCCGAGAAAGAACTAGAGACAGAAACATATGCAACAACCCTAATAGAACAACTCTTTGTGCCTCCACAAAACTTGGACATTGACATCCTAGTTAAAGAGGCGATTTCCTAATCTTGGTGCCTCCACGAATCTCTGCATTAGAAAAGACTATCAAAGAAAACATGTGCCAAAAGTGGCCAAATTTTACTACCCACTATTGCGGGGCTTCAAACAAATTGCACATGCTTACCATTAACGTAACGCACACAGTAGCATTTTACACCATTACACAATTAGAAATAAATGAGCCATAAACTATTTCGTTCCACCGGGTAAGTATCATGAGAGTAAGGAAACCCAGATAACCCAAGGAACATGGGAGATTGAAATACTATTTATATTGCTTCAAGTGATAATTGAGAGATTGATGTTTTATAAGGGATGACTGTTCAGAAGATTAATCACATGGTGTAACTTAGTAATTTGAAGATAAAATATAAAGAGAAGAAAATGAGTGACTGTTCATAACATTAGTTGTATGAGGTGATTTGTAATAGGGAAAGAAAAAAAATAGGGAGTTGAAAATGAATAACTAACCATATATATGAATGTGATGACGAATCTCAACCGTTAAAATTTTTAAGATAATTTAATCTCAACCTCTAAACAGTCTTATTCAATTAACTAGCTATTTTATAATATATATGATTTGCCTTAAATATATCCACTACAACAAAAATGGTCTTTCACAACGTTTATTTACAACGTTTTTTGAAAAACGTTGTGATAGGGTCATTTTAGACAACATTTTTCTAAAAACGTTGTGTTATTGTCATTTTACACAACGTTTTTTCAAAAATCGTTGTGATAGGGGTTATTTTACTTTTTGAATAAAATAAAAAGATTGATTAAGCATAAGGGTCGACTACGGTTGAGCGAGTTCGAGTCATCATTGGTCACATGGCAAAACTTGCTTCGGCTCGATGTCTAACTTGGAAATGTTGCCGAACTTTGGCTTCGTCGGAGTCAAGTTTTCTTTCTCTATTTGTCATATTGAACATGTCATGCTTTTCTTTTGGTCCTACTGTTGTGTGATTTTTAATTGATCACTACATTCTACCGTAAGCGTATATTTATTCGGGTAGTATTTAGGATGTCGATCTCACAAGAATTTTGAATCAAGTACCGAAGAACTCACAATTAAAATAATCTAGATGGAATGATTACAAGATTTTTATTGTCAAGAGTAAATCAAATTAACAAGACTAAATGAACTAAATTAAAACACAAAATTATATTTTTGATTTGAAACAATAATTAAAAAACTTCTAAAATTTTGGTTCACCACAACAATGAATATATAAGTTCGGTAACCATCTTTTCATTCACAATGAATATCAACTTTTAAAGGCGAATTGCATAAAAATAACTCATTGTATTCTTTCAAATTACTCTCAACCGTTCATAAATTAATTCAAATATGATGTCTCGCTCAATGAATTAAACTAAACTCATTATGTCATACAATTCATTTAGCCTCTAGAAATTTAATCAACTGTCATTCTCATGAAATTCTAGTTCGATTTTAGGGTTTCGTTACCTACGCTTCTCCTTTCTGCCCTTCACTTTAGCAACTAAGATTATGGGATAAACGTAGTAGTTTCACCTTTCGGTTCCTCACTACTACAATTTTAAATAATTATTAACAAAGCTAAAATCGAATCAAAACGGATAACATTCAAATAAACGGAAAAATATAAACTTTATTTATAAATCTATCACGGGATACACCTAATCTTACAATTAGAAAACTACTCATACATAATTAAATAAACTAGCATAAACATTTTAAGAATAACCATGGAAATAAAAATAAAAATAAAAGTAAAGAGAAAGGAAGAAGAAGAGTTTGCTATCAAAAATACTTCCGAATGTTGAATTCACGAACTAGAGTCTTCAAACAAAACTATTTTAAAATGTTTATCTATGTTTAGTTATTTTAAAGGAGAAAATAGAAGTAAAAATTATATTTCTAAGGAGGGGAAGAAGGAGATATAAATAGGTAAACATTTCTCCATAAGCCTTTTTTCTCCCCTTGTCTCACCAAGAGACATTCAAAAATAAATAAGAATAAATAAGAAGTAAATGAGAAGTAAATGAGAGACTAAAAGCTCTCAAATCTCCCTTTAGTTGTCATTTAGTCAAGATACATAATAATGTCAAAAATGAAAAAAGCTGGAAGTGACTCTTGAGCTTCCCCGATTGAAGGTTGCGAAATATTTCGCACCCAGGATGTTATTGCTGCTGGAAATCTTTAACTTTGCTACTTGTCATCAACTTTCCACCCACGAAAATAACCGTTGTTTGCCCACGACTGATGCTGGAAACTCAACTCCTCTTTTTCCTTTAATTTCACAATAAAGTTTGTCTTCAATTCATCAATAAAGCTTGACTTGAATTCAAAATACTCCAAAACTGCACAATTAAGCCAAATAAAGGTTAGAGAGCCAAAACAATTAAATTTGACATGATAAATATAATATTGACTACAAAAATAAACCCAAAATATCCAAAAATATAGATAATATGCATATTTATTATCACCTACGAAGATATGTTCCTATCATATCCTGTTGTCGAGGTTCCCTCGTTGACTCAGTATGTGGATCCTCATTTCTCCCCTAGAAAGAACTAGAGACAGACACATATGCAACAACCCTAATAGAACAACTCTACTTCAAACACTACTCATGGTTCAATAAGAGCATTCAGAACAAAACCTGGACGATGACATCCCAGTTGAGGAGGCGATTTCCTAATCTTTGTGCCTCCAAAAATCTTTGCATTAGAAAAGACTATCAAAGAAAATATGTGCCAAAAGTGGCCTAATTTTACTACCCACTATTGCGGGGCTTCAAACAAATTGCACATGCTTACCATTAACATAACGCACACATTAGCATTTTACACCACTACACAATTAGAAATAAATGAGCCATAATGATGCCGAGGACTGGAAGGGATTCGTCGGAAATGTGGATTCATCACGACCATCGTCCGTTAATTTTTTTCTACATGGTCCAATGATGATTGATGACATAAATGAACAACTGCAAGGGTGGGAAGGAATAATACGCGAAGCATCCATTTTTGGGTTGAGAGGTAAGTTGCTACAAATTTTTGACTTCACTCCACTTCTCTCAAAATTAATCATGAAGAATATTTGCTTTGAAGAAGACCCTATGCCCACATTGGAAAAGCTCCAAAATCTAAAAAACTCAGATTAGAGAATGTGGAACTGGAGGGAAAGGAAATGACTTACTCCACAATGGGATTTCCTAAACTTAAATCTCTTACAATCTCAAAGATGAAAAACTTGGAGAAGTGGATGATAGAAGAAGGAGCCATACACAATCTCTTGTCATTATTCATGAAGAATATTTGCCTTGAAGAAGACCCTATGCCCACATTGGAAAAGCTCCAAAATCTAGAAAGACTCGTATTAGAGAATGTGGAACTGAAGGGAAAGGAAATGACTTGCTCCACAATGGGATTTCCTCGACTTAGAAATCTTCAGTTCATAATGATGGAAAACTTGGAGAAGTGGAGGGTAAAAGAAGGAGCCATGGGCTATCTCTCTCACTTATGGATTACCAACTGCTCAAAGTTAGAGATGCTTCCCGATGGACTGAAATACCTCGCTGCTCTCGAGTTCTTGGATATTTGCAATATTCTTGAAGAATTCAAAAAGAGGATTCGAGTGGTGGACGGAGGAGAAGAAGGAGCTGACTTCTACAAAATCCGACACATACGTGACGTTTGGATCTATGATACTAATAAAAGGAAAATGATAGGGATCTAATAAAATGTGGCAAATGAACTAAGAACGGAAGTAGTAGTTTGTGAAGAAAATAACTTTTCTTCGAAGTTGAATTTTAATTTTTACTAATAGTTTTATGTATTAGTATGTAAAAATGTAAACATTAGGGTAAGGTGGAACGGGAAGACATAATCTGTTGAGAACGGGAAGAAAAATAAATATGTATGTTTGCTCATCTCTTGTGTCAATTATATATTTTTGATGTTGTAACCCACAATTCAATCTTCAATTTTGTGGTCAGATTTTTTATTTCGCTGAAGCCCGATAGACAAACACACGAGTGTAAACCCGACCAAAAACTGAACAAGCTAACCAAGCCACATGTACAAATCTATATGAGAAGGTTTGAGCAAATAAGAATTTCGTATGTTGCACACTGCTCACAAAACCGCTATGAATCCATTTATAATGTAACAGGGACAAATATTTATAGAGTTATAAAAATTGAACAATCTGGGAGTGATGTTAGGTTTCATTTCAGGGTACAGAGTCATAGAATAACATTCCATGCTTTGCTTTGCAATTTGGGGATGGGGGTGGCGGTTGGAAGGGCGGGTGTACAATATATATATATATATATATATATATATATATATATATATATATGTGTGTGTGTGTGTGTGTGTGTGTGTGTGTGTGTGTGTGGTGGGGGGCGGTTGGAAGGGTGGGTGTACAATATAGATATATTAATTATGTTAAACGTCATTATTAATCTTCAGTATTTTATAGTTATGTATGTAATTGATAAAACAAAATTAGAATAAGAAGAGAATGAGTTTTAGTATGGATGCCCAAGTGGGCGCCCATTTAGCCCATTATAATTAATGTGCCCAAGTGGGCATGTCCATTTGTACCAATTTAAAATTTTGAGTATGTCCATACCTATTATTTATCGATGCAGACGAACAAATGGGCGCGGACTAAAATTATCACCTCTATTAATAGATTTGAATAAGAGTAATGAATTATTAATAGATTTCAAGATTTACAAATAAAGTAATGTTTCATTTAGTTTGACTACCTCTCCGTCTTAATTGTCAACAATCCTTTTTTAATTGTCTCCAAGTTTCTAACTACTTAGAAAATAACCGCACACTTAGTTAATCTCAAACAATGGTCGCTGATATTAGCTTTGTTGTGCACTTAGAAAAAAATCAACACCCATGACCAAAAGCAAAAATAAATCAAATCTAACACCAAAATGTAAAAAATATTACTACAAAAATTTGAAAAAAGAAAAAACTAAAAATAATAATATATATGAAAACGAAATGACTTATTAATACAACTAATGACTTGATGAACTTGGCCTAAATCCTGATCATGAGCCAAGCACATATGCTTTCACGTCATAGTCACATGAGATACATGGACCAGAAAAAAGGTCACCCCGAACAGGATCATCTAGAGACAAGCTCGTCTTATCTATGTTTGATTTATGAGACAAACTCATTTTGAGATAATATTTATTAAATAGACGTTTATTTTGAAATAGCTTATAAATATTTTTCTTTATTACTAAATAAATTGCCTTAAATATGTATCCAAATGATCAAATAAATCTTTTTTTTTTTTGAGGGTAGGGTGAGAAGGTTGGAGGGTGAAGGTTGATTATTAATAATTTGGAAAAATATCAAAAAGTCTCATTAAAAAATTCTCATAACCAAAAAGTCTCAAAAATAATTGTTTTATCCTAAGCCTCAAAGTTAAATTGTTAGTACTAAAATGTCCAAAACGTAATGTATCAACGAACACTGTTATGTTAAAAGGCTTTTATTTAGATGAAAACTTATTTTTCTTCTCATTTATGACAATAATGATAAGAATTGCATTAAATATTATTATTCTTATTGTTGTTATAACAATAATAATATTATTAGTGAGAGATTATTTTCACTATATTTTTTATTATCCATTACATTACCATTAATTACATAAATTAAATACATATTTAGACAAAACTAACCCTTGATTAATAACTTGTCATTTGAAATTGAGCATACTATCTCTTCGATCATGCTTGTGCCTTGTTTCATATTTCATTATAAGATAATTAATTCATCAAAGCATTTATCTACCAAAATTATGACTATAAAAAAGATTAATTTAATTTAAGAATTATTTTTTATAAAAATTAAATTTTATAATAATATGGTAGGCATTGATTACTTTTTGAATTTCCAATATCTTCTTTTGGTCCGAATAAGAAATATAGAAGGATTACTTTTTGAATTTCTTTTGTAAAATTCAAGTATACAAACAAAAGAAATACTCCTTCCGTTTTCAAATAACTATCATTATTTCATTTTTTGTTCGTTCCAAAATAATTGTTTCTTTTAGAACTTTATCTTTTAAGAAAAAATATTTTTACCAATTTACCATTACTTTTTCTACGTACTTTAATTATGACCACATACACTGGGGCATTAAAAGAAGTCATACATTACACTAATATTTACAATACAATCAATTCATTTTTCTTAAACGATGTGTTGGATAAGACAATAATTTAGAAACATAGGGAGTATATTGATTAAGCATATGGTTCGAACTCCGGTTGAGCGATGAATCATCTCTTTCAGTACCTGCTGTTCAAGTCCACTAATAGCAAAACTTGGCTCTGTTACGCTCAATGAACCCTTAGTCAAACTTGGAAATGGTGCCAAACTTGGCTCTGGCTGAGTCAAGGTTTCCCTAGGAGGCCTTACTAAGATATGTTCCTATCATATCCAGCTGCCGGAGGCAAGGTTATTTCGTTGGCTCGGTATGTGGCTCCTCATTTTCCCTCGCCCTATGTCCATTGGGGAGCACTTGGCTCAAGAAGTAGCTGGTGTGGATCACGATAGGCCAGCGCGCCACCAACCCGCTTTTCAGCTCTTTGTACCTCCATAACCAGCACTAGTAGCTTTCAAATCTCCTGCTAGCAACAAGCACCAAACGATGGACAGAACCACACGCAGAAACATACTACAACCCTAATGGAACAACATTAATTCAAAGACCACTGGCTCAACACTTACATCAATAAGAGCATTCAGAGTAAAACTTGATGCTGACATCCCAGATAAGGAGGTGACTTCCTAATCTCCGTGCCTCCTAAAAACTCTACATTAAAAAAGATTATCCAAGAAAACATGTCAAAAATGGCCAGATTATACCCACAACTACAGGGCTCTAACCTCCTAACAAAAAGAACATGCTTACAATCTTCCTTCATCCTAGCTGAGCATCAGATTCTTCGTAACAACTTCTTTTCCCCAGATTGATTATAAGTAGGATTGGTCTTTGAATTACACAAACAAAATCCAAGCCTCACGAATCAAAACATTAACATAATGTATACGATAGCATTTTACAACATTGCACAATTAGTAGTCAACGAGCCATAAACTATTTCTTTCCACTAGAGAAGCATTATTAGAGTAAGGAAATCCAAATAACCTGAGAAACATGTGAGATCTCATACAAAAGCTCATAATCAGCCTCCCTAGGTGTTAGATTATGAAGGTTTATATCTCAATATATACCAATCAAGTTCGTTATCTAAGAGTAATCATCAAGTTCGTTATCTAAGAGTAATCATGAGTTACCTCGTGCGAACTTGAACTTTGAGCGAAGCGGAAGACTTTCTGCTTGAGCTACAATCTACGTATGTCACGATCAACAATCCGGTAAGTCTCTCTCGTCAGATTGATATCACGTATCATGAATATCAATCCCTGGTTCACACCGCAAATCCAAGTATTAATTACATTTTGATTTACATATGTTCATACATTACATCTGTTTTATACTATAGTGGCTAATTGGGCTGCATATCGATTAGCGTGACAACTATGTATAAAACATTGCTAAAATAGTTTACAAGGCTTCTTGGTTCAGCGGAAGACTTGAGCCTTCCTTCAACAGAAGACTTCAAGTAAAGTTCCAGCGGTAGACTTTGTCCACAAGCGCTCAAATACATGACGTGTCCAGCATATCAAGATTTGGTGAATTAGTTCAAATATTATTTTATCTTGAATTTAAATTCAAACTTCCCCAAAGCTCTCGTGATACGCTGGACAACTTTCCGAAAAGACCTGGAAGACTTTTCGCCCTCGAACAAAGGACTAAAGGCATGGAGCAGACCGACACTTGCCGAGGTCGATATTTCGATTTTGGCTACCAACTCCTGCAAAACAACTCTGCACCACTCCCTGTTCAAGGTCAGTAAGGATGAAGTCCTCAAAACGGCTCCATGCATTTAATGCTTCCAACCTAATAGAGTTGTTACACTTCATCGTCTCCAACAGATCTCTGAATTGCTCTTGGTATAAATACTTCCATTGAAGACTAAAGAAAATAACTGTCTGTCCTGAAACGCTCTGAAACTCTACAAATTCTAAGTCTTTACTCTAAGCGCTTTTCAAGAGATCATCAACTGATCAAGAAGTCCTCGACAACAATTAGAAGAGATACTTGTACATTTATTTTTTTCTTCTTCTTCTCAAACTATTCTTCAAGCCAATTGAATATCTTGTTTACCTAGATATTCAATTCCCAAACCCCAAACACAAGTCAAATATTTTGTACACGATCCATTAGATATATTCTTTGTAATAGAACTACTGGAAAACATAGTGCACATTTTAAATCCAAGGTTGACTGCCTTGGTGGTGGATGTAGCACTCTTTAAAGTGTGAACCATCTCAAACACTTGTGTTCTTCCTTACTGTTTCTTATTTTCTTTACTTATCTTCAAACAACATACTTAAGTTTCTCAGTTAGGACTACCGGTAACTCTTTATCGGTAGACTTAAACTGTGTTCCTTCCAAGACTTCCGCTATTCAATCTCCTTAATAGATTACAAGTGCTTGTTTAAGGAACAAACGTAAGAAAATTTAAAGTGTCTAATAAGCTATTCAACCCCCCCTTCTAGCTTATTATTGTGTCTTATGGGACCAACAATTGGTATCAGAGCTTAACTCTTTGAAAACTAGTTTTTCCAAGATTAAACTCTTGAGAGATTTGATCCAATGACGCAAACACACTATATGCTGCCCACGTCAAATGCAAACCACGTCCCTATATTGGACGAAGGTCATTTTGATGTCTGGAAAGATAAGATAATGTGTTTTATGAATTATATTGACAACAGGTTATGGAAGTGTGTACATGATAGACGACACATACCAATGAAGGCCAACCTTCTAGCATCTGTTGCAAGAAATCCTGCCGAAATACCCAAAGAAGAATCAGAATGGATAGAGGATGACAGAAAACTAGTAGAGCTAGACAGCAAAGCAATCAACATCATAACTAGCTCTCTAGACACCAGCACCTATCAACAAGTGATCCGGTGTACCACTGCTAAAGAGATGTGGGAAGCTCTTGTAGAATACTTGGAAGGAGACCAAGACACAAGAGACAACAGAAAGTATACATTCATCCAGTAGTTTGACTCCTTCAAGAAAGATCCCAAGGAAACCTTGAGACAAGCCTATGATCGTTTCAGTGAGGTAATTAATAGTTGCTTTTCTCTTGGTAAAATCTATGACAAAAAGGAAATGAATATGAGATTTCTAGGCTCTCTAGGTAGCTTGTGGCATGTTAAGACCACTGCCACGAAAGAATCTAAAAACTTAAATTAATTGACTCTTCGTAGTCTTTACGCAAGTTTGAAGATTTATGAGCTTGAAGTAAATCAAGCTCTAGAGCAAGACAAACAGTTCAGAACTGTATCCTTGCCCGCCATGGCACAAGAAGAATCCACAGTTGAAAATAAACCTTCCACCTTTTCAAATGAAAATGATTTTCTTTCAGACGAACAATTTGCTATGTTCGTAAAACGTTTTTAAAAAATTTCAAAATATGGTAGGAAGGATACACACCAACCACCTTTTAGAAGAACTAATGAGAGTTCATCTACTGAAGAACTGGTATGTTATAACCGTAGAAAACCTGGGCACTTCTACTCCAAATGTCCAAAGCAAAAATTTGAAGCATACCGAAAACCTCAAAACAAGAAATTTCAAAAATATAAAGGTAAGCTAGCTGAAAACATAGAAGAAAGCCAGGTTGCTACATGGTTTGAGACTGATTCAGAAGAGGATGACGATGATTGTTAGCAAGCTAACCTATGCTTGATAGCTCATGATTCAGGACCCACCTATGACTCTGAACATTAAGTCGAAACCTCACCTAGTCCATTCGACAAAGGTGAGACCAACTGTGAGAATCTTAGCAAGGAAGAACTTCTTAAAGATAATCAAGATATGCTTGAAAAATTCAATTCCTTTAGAGTAGCCTACGTAAAACTCCCCAAGCACTGTGAGAAGCTGGCTGTTGATAAATCTCTGTTGGCAACTGAGATTCATACTCTCAATAGCTGTCAACAAGAAAGTATCAAGCTTAAAGGAGAAAACAAATTTCGCTGTGACAAAGTCAAATGACTCACTGAGCACATTAAAGGACTCGACCTGGAGATAATTGTCTTGCAAAAGACAATTGACACCTGGAACAGTTCCAAGGATACTTTTGAAGAAATCCTATCTAATCAAAAGTGCAGTTCAGATAAAACTGGCTTAGGATTTTTTGATGAACCCAGTTCGACACACTCTTCTGTCACTAAAAAAGGTGAAACCTCCAAGACTGCTTCTGATATTTCTTTATCCAAACAAAAGTTCAGAAATGAGGGTAAACAAGGACTTGGCTATACAAATGTACCTTATGTTTACCCCAAGGCTCAGAAAGGTAAAGCCAAATTAATTGCTTCTAATGAAAGGCTTGAGAAAGGAACGGTAAAGAATCCAAAGTCTACCGACAACAATTCCTCGGCCAAAGCAAAATCGCCGGGCGGCACCTAAGAAATTCTACCGGCACCTATCAAGTTTGTCTATGAAACATGCAGGCACCTAAATCTGCTGAAAGTAAACTTAAAGGTATTCTACCTCATCCTCCTAAAAGGATTATCAATGTATTCAGCCAAGGCTAAGTCTCGTTGATAACATACCTAGAAGGTTCAAATAAACCTATTAAGTCTACCGCCAACAAGACAATCAACCAAGGACTCTTAAGTAAGAACAAAGAGATTCTACAAGCACTCTTCAACAAGACGACCTGACAATCCTCCATGGAACTTTCATCTCTTGCTATTGTTTAGGCCATCCGCAAAGGAATGCCTCACTCCAAAATCTAGAGATTCAGTCTCCTAAGATTAGATTGTGTTTTGGTTCCTAAAGGTTGCTAATCCTCGTGACCCATAAGAAAATAATAAAGGGATCTTGTTTTCTTCAAATATCTTTCGTGTCCGCTTCATGACTATATTCTAAAAGATAAAGACATTCGATACCTCGATAGTTGTTGTCTGACAGTAATGTAAGCCTACTCACGATATAGCGAACCAAGCTCCCTCGGTAATTTTCGCGACAATGTAAAGGAAAACAATTGGGTATGGCTCAATCTCTAGAGGAAGCCCATCCATTAACCAAGTTTCTCTCAGAATCGCTTAAAGCATAATCTTCCGAGCATATCCCACCTCGACAAAGGACTAATTTGCCAATTCTCCTCCGATCAATGTCTCATCAAAGATCGTGAATCAAACTCAACAATATCGACCAAAATAGACAAAAAACGCTCTATGTCGTAGATTTAAATTTTATCGGGAGATTCTCCTTTGCCTAGTTAATAGACAACAACAGCTTGGCTTTTGGCAAGCGGCCTGGCCACCTCAACTTCAAGTACCTCTCCAAGCTCTCCAAAGATGGGCTCGCGAGGTCTACCTATGGTGTCCGCCGACCACAAAGAAGTTGCAAAGCTTGCCAATTGAAAACTTTCTAAGTCTTCCTTCAGAAAACGTCATGTTCACGACTAGACTCTTCAACTTTGATATGGATCTCTTTGGAATCATCACTGCCAAGATTTCAGAGACAAGTACACTCTTGTAGTTGACGACTACTCTAGATTCACTGGATCGAAACAATGACATCAAAAGAGGAGACATATGATCCGGTCACCGGCTCTGTTTTGTAAGACTTCAAACTCAAAAGCTTGAAGATATTGGTGACGTACAACGCCACCGAAGTTCAAAAACAATGGTGTTAAAAATATTGTGATGACCATGGATCGGCCACAACTTCTCTGCTGCCGAACTCCTCAACAAAATGGTGTAGCCGAATGAAAGAACATGACACTAATTGAAGCAAAGAAGAACTATGTTGGCGTACAAAACTTCCAAAATATTTTCGGCGTGTCAACTCGCATGTTTCACTCAGATATCCGGTAAACAAGTTTCATAACAAAACTTCATATGAAGTATGGAGAGGAAGAGCCCCAAACATGTTTGATTTTCCCTTCGGCTTCAAATGTTTTATTTTATAATATTCTGCTATTCCAAACACTCAAAAGCACAATATTCAACAAAACTTCTTTAAAATTGTAGAATCTATACATGTTACTTTTGATGAATATGATTTATTAAAGCCTCGAAGGCTCCGAATGTTGCTAATGATTCTGATGATTGTAGCAGTAC
>CM028384.1:22082117-22180792 GCA_013146195.2 Codonopsis lanceolata | reverse complement strand
AAAATTATCAACCCAACCCTTCATGGGTTGTGGGTTGAATTAGGTCAACCCATAAAATATTTTCCCTACTATTGATCATAAAAAAAATAGGAAGGGGAAAAATTACATGCAGTCCCTTTTTAAAGTTTCTAACATCAAAAGTCTGTTTTTTCAATTTGTAAAAAGACCATTTTGAAATATTGTTCCAAAAATGTCATCGTTTTCTTCAATAGCTCCGGCAACACACTTTGGATTCGAAAATATCGATTGTGCCCAGCAAGCGAGAGTCGAGGGGCAGCGCCTCGTGTGAGTTCAGGGGCATTAAAGATAAACAAGTTTTTTGATTCATAAAATACAAAACTATAATGGATTTGTGCTGGGTTGAAGAAATTTTTTCAGCTAGGATTAAGGCGGAGAAAGAGGAGGAAGAACAAAACTTACGACAGAGAAGATGGAAGAAGTAGGTGTAAGACGTGGTCTAGTTCTTTATGATTTTGTATCGTAGTTTAAAAATTAATGTACTAAAATTGATAAATTGTGGTTCAAAAATAGACTAGCAATTATATTATTGAACCGCAGTGTAAAAATTAATCCACTAAAATTGATGAATCGCGGTTCAAAAATAGACTAGCAATTACACTATTGAACCGCGATGCAAAAATTAATGCACTAAAATTGATGAATCACAGTTCAAAAATAGATTAGCATTTACACTATAGAATCGCGGTGTAAAAATTAATATACTAAAATTGATGAATCGCGGTACAAAAATAGACTAGCAGTTACACTATTTAACCACGGTGCAAAATTAATTCAATAAAAATTGATGAATCGCGATTCGAAAATAGACTAGCAGTTACACTATTAAACCGCATTGCAAATAATAATGCGATAATTGATGAATTGTGGTGCAAAAATAATGACCTTTGTAGCGCGCATACGGTTCATTAAGGGTATCGTAGTCATTTTGCCACCAAAATGACTTTTCGGTTGAAAATAAAGGTGTACTTTAAGCGATTAAAAGTTTTTAAAAAGTGGACCGACGCAAATTTTTTTTCAAATAGGTAAAATTGCAGGCGGTTCGACCCAAAGTTTATAACTCTAGTCGATTATTTTTTCCATAGGAAAAAATGACACTTTTGAGGGCGAAATAATTGTGATACCCTTAATGAGCTTAAGGCGCACTACATTTTTGTATCGCGGTTCAAAAATCTCGAATTAAATTTATGAACCGTGGTGCAATTAGATTATGAAATTAAACTATTAAGCCGCGGTGCAAAAATTAATTTAATGAAATTTATGAACAACGGTTCAAAAATAGACTAGGAAATTAAACTTTGAACCACAGTGCAACAATTAATGTAATGAAATTTATGAACTGCAGTTCAAAAATAGACTAGAAAATTAAACTTTGAACCGCGGTGTAAAAATATTATTTAATTCATTTTTGCACCGCGATACAAAAACATAAATAACAGTTTACGTCCTCCACCTTCTTCTTCCATCTCCTCCATCGTAAGCCTTATTCTTCCTCCTCCTTCTCTGCCTTTGTTCCAACTGAAAAATCCTTCAACCCAACACAGATATGTTATAGTTTCCGTATTTCATGAATAAAAAAACGTGTTTTCCTTTCGGGGGGTTGCCCCTGAACCCCCACGATGGTGGCTGTCCCCTCGATCCCAGTTTCATTACGCACAATCGTGATTTTCGAATTCAAAGTGTATTGTCGGAGCTGTTGAAGAAGACGATAATATTTTTGGAACAATATTTGAAAAAGTGGTCTTTCACAGATTGAAAAAAAAAGAATGGGGTTGGAGGGGTTATAAACTTTGTAAATTGGGGACCGGCCGAATTTCTCACTAAAAAATAATAATTATAGAACAAAAAATTCACAATCCAACAAAAAAAATTATATTTTCTACTATTATATTCTAAATAGTATTTTTAAACAACATTCTCTACTATTAATAGTGTAAAAAGGAAATCAAAAATCATTTTACTATTATTCTTTTCATACCTTCTTATAGTTTATATTTCCATCAATATCGTTGTTAATCTACCTTATTTTTAAAAATGTCATTTTTAACGAATCCATAATCATTTACTTATATTTAAGATTTCACAAATAATTTCACCCTTTAAACGAGAAAATTTAAATTTATAACTATCAAACTTGTGATTATCTTTTATTATTTCACAACTTGGCGGGCCAACCCGCAACCTGTGTGTTCAACCCGTTTGACCCACCTCCTAATGGGCTCATATTTTCTCAACCCACCTTTTTTGGTGACGGGACGGGTTGACCCAACGAGCCCAACTCATTTTGACAGCTCTACATATCCAAACACATTTCACACATTGATATTTGATAGTATAGTAGTTAGTAACATAGTTTAAAAGATAAGTGCAATATGAGATTTTTTGCAAATATAGCAAGCAATATCTAACTTCTTGCTATAACAATCTTTCAGAGTATTAACTTGAAAGTACAAGACTAATCCATGAGTCGGATAAGGCCACAAGTGGCTCCCAACAAGTTTTCAACACAAGTTGTGTTCTCAGCTCGAACCCGAGATCTACAATTATGCTAGAACATATCTCTTACAAGTTGATCTACGCAATTGCTAATTTTTCGGGGCTACTACTCAACAACTAGGTTTGACAATTGATTATAGGGATGAAGATTGCACCTTAGTAACTCAACATAGTTTATTTGAGTCTTCGAAAATTCGTTCACATCATAAGGCATCTAAGAGGGCGTAACCAGTGTCAAAAACTCCCACACAATGTGAGGTCTGGGGAAGCGAAAATGTAGGCCACCTTACTCTTATTTTTGCAAGGAGATGGATTCAAACCCTGGCGAAGGGAAAATCTAGGCGACCTTACCCTTATTTTTGCAAGGAGATGGATTCGAACCCATGACCTTCAACATGTACTCAACGGAAATCATTTTTTTAGACCTTTGAGTGATCCACCCTAGACTTACACAAGTAAAAACGAGAAAAAGGAAAAAAGACTACAAAAGTAGTCGAAGTTGGCCCCCTAGAAAGATTCACTATGAAGCCTATGTAAAAGGTTCTAGGCTATAGAGCTGACATCTTGTTAAAATAGAATCAATTATTTTTTTACTTATTAAACTTTGCTCAAGGATCTAAATAACATTTCCATATAATTTTTGAATTCTATTAACAAAAAAAGGTCCGTACAAAAACCTAATTAACAACATGCTAAATCCTATCTTCCTTGCCATTGATATGATGAAGATTTGGGGCATAATCAAATCCTGACCCTTCTGGTACTCAGCAAGAGCACTATGAATCAAGTTAATAACATCCAGTTAGGTTTTCGAAAGAAAACTTGGCTAGGTGAGGCTTTTTGTCATCTTTTTTGAGACATCGATAGGATTTATATAAACAAAAGTATGTAAATTGATACATTTTGTGGATCCTTAAGCAAAGTTTGGTAGATAAAAAAGTAATTAAACCCATAATATGTTAAGAGAAAATGATACTTATTTGAGGCAGCCCTAATTGGTTCCCATAACAACCCTTTATAGTTAATAGCCTACTGAATTTCATACCAAATATGCATTGAAATTGAAGTCTCTTGTTCAAATGCATGATGCCACAACTATACTTTGTGACACCCTAGTAAAAACTTGCAATTTACAATCTGAAATTAAGTACTATAAAACATGCTTTCTGCTTGAAAACTGATTAGTTCAAGCAATAGATGGATATTATGATCATATTTAGCTTTTCGATTTAGAAACTATAATAGTGCTAGAGAGATGGACATTATTCATACTATCCCACATCGATGGCGTAGAAATTTGTTACTACATTTAAAAGGGCGGAGATTAGCGATCACTTTCGAGTGATTGGGCAGGTGTCAACCACGACACGTTGAAAAAGAACTGGAATAAATATCAAAAAAATCCAAAAATATGACTGACTTGTCCAATCACTTTTGTTAATTTTTTTATTTTTGCTTCTTCCTTGAATTAAGTAAAAGAGAAGGAACTAAGACCTATGTAAACAAGAGCGGAGAAAAAGGAAACTAAATAAAGTTCCCTCCAACAATCACCCAAGACAAGTAAGAATCCTTCGGGTATCAACTCAGATTTGATTTATTCTTGAGGACAACACTTGAGAGGCAACACCAGAGGAAAAGGATGATTTCCCACTTTAGTCGGATTTATCAACTACTCGTCAAGAATGGCATAACTCAGGTGCCTGTCGATTGTTCAATCAGTACTTGAATCACTTTCTTTATTTTGTTTCCCAACTTCTTCATCCTATGGGTTAGCAAGAAGCAACACAAAACCATCAGTAACTCAAATCATGTTTAGCACTCATATACAGAACCCAAACAAACCGGTCAACGTTATAATACGGAGAAAATTATGCATAAGGAGTTCAAGCCGATTATACTCCAAAATAATTGCAGATTCGACATAAAACACACAGTTGAAGTGAAAGAAAGGGAAGGGGAGCAACCAAGTTATAATGTAAATTTAACACAGTTGAAGTGAAAGAAAAGGGGAGCAACTAAGTTATAATGAAAATTTAGTATGTAGTAAATGGATTCATAGAACTCGTTGCAAGACTAAAAGCAGTATATTGCAAATTCAAGTGGATTGGATGTTTAGCTATAAACAAAGAAAATTGGCTACTAAGGAAATAAAAAGAGAACCTGACGCATTAACCTGATTAAACATTGTAGAAATCAATATTCAAGAAGTTGACCGCAAGTTGTGAATTAGAAGTAGACAATACTTCTATGTTGGAGTACATTTCGGTGTAATCTGAAAATGGCAATAAAACAAAATACAAAAAATAATACATAAATTAATTACATAACTAGATTACATATAAGTCAAGGTAAGAGTTGGACACTTTCTTCGCAAGACGAAATTGCCCTGTATTTAGTGCTTACGGTCTACGGCAATCGTTCCCAAGATACAACGACTTTCTAACTTATAATCGTAGCACAATGATTAAAAAGCTTTCGGAGAACTAATTTGATAACCGAGACTCTTCTCTTTGACAAGAAATGAGAGAGAGAGAGAAACTACAATGAATACTTGAATGCCATTGTAGGAGTGAAATAAAATGGATGGAATGGGGTCCTATTTATAGTTGTAGAAGAGTTAGGGGTGTCTTTTGGCGAAGGGGTGTAAACGAGGCGGACAGATCTCAACCGTCGGATGATGGCTCCTGGCTTAGGCGTGATGCACAGGATCGCTCCAAGCCATAACCGCTCCAACCACCGGTTGCTCCGTAGGCTCGTCGCACTGGATCCGTACCCGACCGGTTGCACCAGCTCGGTGTAGACAGGCTGGACCGAACCCACTTAACCCACTCACATGCACACACGCCATTCCTGAGCCGCACCAACTGAACCGAGTTGAACCTCAAGCAGAGCCATCAGTCTGGTTGACCTGGTCAAAACTTTAAGGCTCCACAGCTCCTAGCGACAATGCGCATGTGTGCCTCTAAAGCGCCCACTTCGAGCTCGGATGGTGCTTCGCACCATTCTCGCACAGAGGAATAATGTGGGATAAAGTGGCTCACACACAAGTGACACTACAACGATGCACCAACTGAACCGAGTTGAACCTCAAGCAGAGCCATCGGTCTGATTGACCTGGTCAAAACTTTAAGGCTCCACAGCTTCTAGTGACAATGCGCATGTGTGCCTCTAAAGCGCCCACAGCGAGCTCGGATGGTGCTTCGCACTATTCTCGCACAGAGGAATAATGTGGGATAAAGTGGCTCACACACATGTGACACTACAACGATGCACCTTGGAACACATGATTGTATTCTCATAAAGTGCTCTCTTAAACTTTATTTTTACAATGTGGGATATGACATTCCATAACCCATTTGCTGCTCTTCAACTATAAAGCTAAGTTGCTCACTTTGTGCATTAATTTCTCATTCACCCAAAATTGGTTTTGAGAAAATAAATACATTATTCGTATCTACTCGAAACGTAGATTAATAATTTACAACTTGCTTTTAATTCCAATAAATGGAACTTAGGTCAACAATTGGTGAAAGATTGGTCGTCTCCAATTTTTGCAACCAATTTCCAACATTCTATACTTAAATCACACTGTCAAGGAAATTATAAGAAACCAAACTACTTTATAAAGCAAAAGCATGAACATATGTAGTTTCTTTACCACAAATTTTTCGAATACCACAAGCTTCTCATAATGACAGCGATTGCTTTTCCCATGACATCCACTGTGTTTGCTTGCTCACCTTCTTCCAAGAAAGTAAAGCATAATATTTCAGCTAGTAGCACCATTGTTCAATCATAAAAGAGACAATTAAGGAGAATTTTCACAATTGGGATTAAAAGGCCATGTTTTATTCCTCTCCTCCACTAAAAAATGAAAAACAAATACAGAACAAACAAAACATGTGTGTGGCAACGCAAGGCGATAATTGGAAAGTAAGAAATTATTCCCTATATATAAGCCTATATCCATGTTCATCATATTTCTACTCATAATCTCCTTCCATACAAAGACTTAAAGTGAGCCCTGTGCTTCAATGCACAGAGTTACTTTCGAATCAAATGATGTTTATATGTAATCAAGCATCAATTATCAAACCATAATGAGTTATTTTCTTTGTTTACAATGTTATACTGGTTGCTAAGAGGCCGAACAAGATCTCTAAGATCCCAGGATATTTTACATATTCCAGCTGCAAACAGATAATTGCCTTTTACAACATGAAGAGCTCCTGATGAATCTCTTGAATGGTTTCATATCTGGGAGCCGTAATTATGTTGGAAAATGGAGCATACAACACTTACGTTCCACATTGACAATGTAGTAGTTGTAACATAGTTTAAAAGGTCAGACTCTATGATGCCTAGGCACGGTAATTCGGTAATTGTAAGTGTCGCGCCACATCGCCAAAGAAAATAAAAACATAAAATGCACAAAAACGACTACTTGCCAAATTAACTTTTCATTTTCTTTTTTTCTTCTTATTTTCTTTTTGGTTTTTCAAGAGTCGGGGTGGGGAGAGGCTCATCAACCTTGAAAATGTTGATGTTGAAGAAATACAAGTAAATACAATGCCCTATGTATTAAGATCCAATAATAATGATCAAACATCCCAGGTAAAATAAGATTAAGAGAATAATCTACCAGAATTTGATGAACTTGTTTATGTTATTTTGCGAAACAGGAGTCACTTATCACAATGTTAAAGAACAATGAACAAACAAATTGAATAAAAAAGTATTATGCTCCAAGGGGATAGCACATGAGCACCTATGACTTTCTTCCTTAGCGTTTGCGATGGATGATGGATGAGTACGCTATGGACAGGATGGCCAAGTGGAAAATTATGTCTAGACTCTAGTGAGCCTAGAGGTTCCAGAGTCTTTAAGAGGCCAGCTTATTCAGATATACAGCAATGCAAAAACACAATCAGTTGAGAATTTGAACAAACAAATTGAATAAAAATGGGAATTAATATCAGTAACTAAACCTATTTAAGAATGCCATATAGAAGGTAAACAAACAAATTAGGAGCACTAAGAGGAAAATTAAGGAACAATCATGACACGAATATATTATGAAACTAAAGTAGTTTCCACAAAGTGAGAAGCACAAAAGCAAATTGATGGGAATCAGCTAAGCTTTGGATCTAACTGTTCAGGAGAACATGGTACTTGTTTGAGGCATTATTATTCAGACTAACTGTTAACGAGAAAATTGGTTCCTATAACAACCCTTTATAGTTTATAACCTACAAAATCTCATACCACAACTAAATTTTGTGACACCCTAGTAAAAACTCATAACTTATAATCCAAAATTAAGTACTACAAAACATGCTTTCTACTTGAAAATTGATTAGAGCAATCAATAGATGATATTAATATCATAATTAGCTTTTCGAATTTCGATTTAGAAACTATAATAGTGCTTGAAAGATGGACAGTAAACATACTATCCCACATGGATGACAAAGAAATTTGTTACTACACATAAAACAATGGAGTTTGGCAATCACTTTCGAGTGATTGGGCAGGCGTTTCCCACGACACGTTGAAAAAGAACTGGAATAAATCAAAAAAAAATCCAAAAATATAGCGACTTGTCCAGTCACTTTTGTTAATTTATTTATTTTTGCTTCTTCCTTAAATTAACCGAAAAAGAAGGAATTAAACTAAGACACATGTAAAGAAGATTGGAGAAAAAGAAACTAATTAAAGCTCCATCCAACAAGCACCCAAGACAAGTTAGAAACTAAACTACTATATAAAGCAAAAACAGGAACTATTGTAGTTTCATTACCACAAATTTAGTCGAATACCACGAGCTTCACATAATATTTGTCAGCGTCTCAGCGATTGCTTTTCCCATAACATCCATTGTGTTTGCAAGCTCACCTTCTTCGGGAAAAATGCAGCAAAGCAAAATATTTCTGCTAGCGGTACCACTATTCAATCATAAAAGAGATTATTATGGAGAATTTTCCCAATTAGAATTCAAGGACCATGTTTTATTCCAATGCCCCCCCCCCTTAAAGAAAATGAAAAACAATAAAGAACAAACAAAAACTTGTGTGAGGTAAACGCAAGGCAAAAGAAACTATTCCTACATGGAGAGTATCATATATACAAGCCTTTATCCATGTTCATCAAATTTCAAATCATAATTTCCTACCATACGAGGACTTAAAGTGGACCCTGTGCTTCAATGTACCGAGTTACCCTCGAATAAAATGACATTTGTATGTAATCAAACATCAATTATCAAACCATAATGAGTATTTTTCTCCGTTTATAATGTTATACTGGTTGCTAAGAAGCCGAACAAAATCTCTAAGATCCCACGGTATTTTACCTATTCCAGCTGCAAACAGATAGTTGCCTTTTACAATATGAAGAGCTCCTGATGAATCTCTTGAATGGTTTCATGTGTGGAAGCCGTAATTATGTTGGAAAATGGACCATACAACACTTACGTCCCACATTGACAATGTAGTAGTCGTACTATATTTCAAAAGGTCGGATTCTGTGTGCATAGGCTAGGTGATTGGGCAAGTGTCCACCACAACTGCCAAAAAAAACACAAAAGGCCCAAAAAGGACTACTTGCCAAATTGACTTTTCATTTTCTTTTTTTCTTCTTATTTTCTTTTTGGCTTTTCAAGAGCCAGGGGGTGGGAGAGGCTCATCAACCTTGAAAATGTTGACGTTGAAGAGATACAAGATAAGGAAAAACTAGGTAAAATTCAATGCCCTATGTACTAAAATCCAATAAAACATCCCAGGCAAACTAAGATTAAGAGAATAATCTACCAGAATTTGGTGTACTTGTTTATGTTATTTTGCCAACCACGTGTCACTAATCCCAATGTAAAAGAACAGTGAACAAACAAAATGAATAAAAAAGTATTATGCTCCAAGGGGATAGCAAGTGAGCACCTATGACTTTCTTCCTCTTCGTTTGCGATGGATGAGTGCGCTATGGACTTGACGGCCAAGTGGAAAATTATGTCTAGATTCTAATGAGCTTAGAGGTTCTAGAGTCTATAAGAGGCCAGCTTATTCAGATATATAGGAATGCAAAAACTATATCAATCGAGAACTTGAACAAACAAATTGAATAAAAAAGGGGATTAATATCAGTAACTAAACCTATTAAAGAATGTCATATAGAAGGTAAACAAATAAATGAGGAGCACTAAAAGCAAAATTAAGGAACAATCCCGACACGTTTATATTATGAAACTAAAGGAGTTTCCACAAAGTGAGAAGCACAAAAGAAAATTGTTGGGAATCAGCTAAGCGGCTGCTTAACCTCTACGGAGGCATTATTATTTGGTACTAACTGTTCAGGATAAAATGGTACTTGTTTGAGGCATTATTATTTGCTACTAACTGTTGACGAGAAAATTGGTTCCCATAACAACCCCTTATAGTTTATAACCTACAAAATCTCATACCAAATATGCATTGAAATTGAAGTCTCTTGTTCAAATGAATGATGCCACAACTAAACTTTGTGACACCCTAGTAAAAACTCAGAACTTATAATCCAAAATTAAGTACTACAAAACATGCTTTCTACTTGAAAATTGATTAGAGCAATCAATAGATGATATTATTATCATAATTAGCTTTTCGATTTAGAAACTATAATAGTGCTAGAAAGATGGACAGTATACATACTATCCCACATCAATGGCAAAGAAATTTGTTACTATATATAAGATGACGGAGTTTGCCAATCACTTTCGAGTGATTGGGCAGGCGTCTCCCATTATACGTTGAAAAATAACTGGAATAAATCTTCAAAAATCCAAAAATATGGCGACTTGTCCAATCACTTTTGTTAATTTATTTATTTTTGCTTCTTCCTTGAATTAACCAAAAGAGAAGGAATTAAGCTAAGACACATGTAAAGAAGATTGGAGAAAAAGAAACTAATTAAAACTCCATCCAACAAGCACCCAAGACAAGTTAGAAACTAATAAAGCAAAAACAGGAACTATTGTAGTTTCTTTACCACAAATTTAGTCGAATACCACAAGCTTCACATAATATTCGTCAATGTCTCAGCGATTGTTTTTTCCCATAACATCCACTGTGTTTGCAAGCGCACCTTCTCTGATTCAGCTAGCAGCACCACTGTTCAAACATAAAAGAGATTATTATGGAGAATTTTCACATAGTATTCGTCAACGTCTCAGCGATTGCTTTTTCCCATAACATCCACTGTGTTTACAAGCGCACCTTCTTTGATTCAGCTAGCTGCACCACTGTTTAATCATAAAAGAGATTATTATGGAGAATTTTCTCGATTGGAATTTAAGGACCATTTTTATTCCAACACCCCCCAAAAAAAAAAGAAAATGAAAATCAATAAAGAACAAACAAAAACCTGTGTGGGAAACGCAAGGCAAAAGGAACTATTCCTACCTGGAGAATATCGTATATACAAGCCTTTATCCATGTTCATCAGATTTCTAATCATAATTTCTTTCCATACAAGGACTTAAAGTGGACCCTATGCTTCAATGCACCGAGTTACACTCGATAAAATTACGTTTATAAGTAATATGAATCAAGCATCAATTATCAAACCATAATGAGTTATTTTCTATGTTTATAATGTGATTCTGGTTGCTAAGAGGCCGAACAAGATCTCTAAGATCCCACGGTATTTTACCTATTCCAGCTGCAAACAGATATTTGCCTTTAACAATATTGTAATTGATAAACAACTAAAGAGAAAGAGAAGAGGAAGAAGAAGAAGAGAAGAAGAGACAGAGGCGACAGTAGCAATCGTAAAATCCTTTCTTTTTGTATATCTCTATTACTACGTAAGATATATATATACATATACCCTATCAACACAATTACCAAACTACCCTTATTTTCTAACACTCCCCTTCAAGCTAGAGCATAGATATTTATCATGTCCAGCTTGTTACAAATATAATCCACCCTTATCTTTGTAAGATAGATATTTATCATGTCCAGCTTGTTGCAAATATAATCCACCCTTATCTTTGTCAGGCCCTTAGTAAGCATATCTGGTTGTTCTCCCGTACGCATATATGAGGTAGAAACAAGATTCTGTTGGATCTTTTCACGAACAAAATGACAATCAACCTCTATATGTTTAGTTCTTGCGTGGAAAACTGAATTCGAAGAAATTTGCATGGCTGCCAGATTATCACACTGCAATCTCATAGGTAGAGCAATCTCTTAATTATATTAATAGATTTGTTGATGCACATCAAGATATTAAGCAAATTGGTGACATGTTTATTAATTATCAACGAATAAACTAAGAGAAATGAGTTAAGAAAAAGAGCAACAATTTCAACAAGATGAAAAAGAAAAAAAATGGAGAACCCGGTCTATGAATATGTGCATTTTGTTAGAGAAGAAGACTAAAATTTGCAGTATGCTCCTTGATTTTTTTGACTACTAGAAGTAGTCTTAATGACTAGCATAATGGTACCTCACAAAAATTTCAAATTGTTTAGATCTTCACTATCCTGAAATTTTTAAAAAGACTCTCGTATGTTCAGAAATTTATAAAACCCCTTATGTTACATATTAACAATGAAGTAAATATGTTGTCTTTAGTTATTTTATTTCGTATTATATGAATATATAATATTTTAAAAATAAATATATTATTACTCAATTATCTTCAAAATAACCATAGTATAAATATTTATATGTTTTAAACTAAAGTCACTTAATTTGAAAATGAGATTTCAATTTTGTTTTATGTTTGTATAAAACAAAATATAATAAATAAAATTATTTAATTATTAGACCTTAAAAGCTTTAATTCTATTTTTCCTCTTGTTAGATGCAATTATACATTATTAAAAAAACAATAACAACACGTGCACTTGACTAGGAAGCAAAAAGAATTAAGTCAAGTAGTAATAAATTTATTTAAAAGATTAGTATTAATTAACTAACATGTATATTCTTGTCTTGGTAAAAATATTTTCTTCTGAAACAGTTCCCAACCCTCTTCTTCACTTAAGCGAAGTGGTGCATAAAGTAATCCCACCTTTACAACTTCTTCCATGCGAGTCGTAATTATTACTTTGCCAGCCATGTCTCCATCGGCCAAGCCACGACTT
Source organism: Codonopsis lanceolata (assembly GCA_013146195.2). Classification (NCBI taxonomy): domain Eukaryota; kingdom Viridiplantae; phylum Streptophyta; class Magnoliopsida; order Asterales; family Campanulaceae; genus Codonopsis; species Codonopsis lanceolata. The sequence goes on along the minus strand of CM028384.1, from coordinate 22,168,152 downwards.
AGGCTTTTCCAATGATCAACAAACCAAAGGCCTAGGTCGTCAATGACCACTAAGCAACTTTTCTCTCTATGAACGATCTGAAGTTGTTCAATCACATTGTTCTCACTCACGCTCTTGATCTCTTCTTCCTTCTTCTCAGGTGCAAGTTGTTGTAGGAAATGTTGTAAGATTGCTTCGGCTTGACATTGTTGGCTCACATAGACAAATGGAAAACCTTGAAAATTGCATACATTTCTGACTCTCTTGTCTTTGTACACTTTTCTAGCAAGGGTTGTCTTGCCAAGACCACCCATTCCTAATATGGAAATGATCCGATCAGCTTTCTTTTTTATCAAAAGATTCACCAATTCCTCGATGTCATCCTTTCTCCCCACAAAGCCGTCTTCCTTAAGATTGGAAAGATCTTGTACCTTATAAGCTTTCAAGCTCGAAGAAGCCGAATCGCCTCCTACCTTGATTGTTTTACGTAATTCATTGGCAAGATCGGTGATTTTGGTTGTGATCTTCTGAATATCCGAACTAACCTTTCGACGGAGCATACGTTCTCTTAAGCCTGTGATGATGTTCTTGGATGAAACTTGAAGGACGTAACTTTCAATGGAGTCGATCAGCTTATCGGCTAGTTCCACCACTTCTGATGTACGCTCATATCATCTTGTCTCGGCATATTCTAACCAAACCTCCATTGTTGTTAGCTATTCTCAAAGCTAGCTCATCCACCGGACTTCTGAAAGCATTCAAGTATTCCCCTTCTGCAACCAGTAAATCACGAAACCCTCCTATGCTGAAAGAAACGACAGTCTCCCCTGCCATTTTAACAGGCCTCAAATCAACAGATCTGTTTGCAATTTTCACAAAAATTAATTGATACCGTTTTGCTGCGGTGCTGGAGTATATGGTGGGTTTGATTTTAAAGAGGATGGAATTATCCAATTTCCATTCTATTCTATCTATTAATTAATTATAACTAAAATAGAAGTCGCTACTGCCACGTGGCGGCTTTCTAAGAAATGTAAAAAAAAAATTAAAAAAATTATGTGATGCCACGTGTCACCCTCTTATAAATTGTAGTTTTTTTTTTATTTTACTCATAAAAGTTTTATCACATTTGATTTCTTAATTAGTTTAGGATAAATTTTATACGATTAGTTATGATAAGTTTGATATTATCACAATTGATTTCAAAATTTTAGAGATAAAAAGTTAGTTTTTATCATATTTGATTTTACAGTTAGTTAGGATAAGTTTTTATGCGGATATATTTTATCACAATTGATTTCAAAGTTACAATTAGTTTAGGATAAATTTTATTTCATCACTGTAACTTTTAGAATACTACAGCTATTCTAAACAAATCATTTGCCACTCAAATGATAAAAAGTTTTTTACTTGAAAAAGTTTTTTTTTTTCAAAAATCAATTAGTTTAATATATATTTTATCAGATTTGATTAATAAGAAAATTTTAACAAACAAATCTTTTTTAAATTCAAATTATATTTATATGTTTTAAACAATCTCTTTCAAATTCAAATTACGTTTAAGATGAAAATTACTAAAACAAAAATTGTTGCTGCCACGTGACGACTTTATGTTTAAAGAAAAATGCTTTAAAAAGATTTTGTGCTGCCACGTGTCATTTTTGAAATGGTAAAAGTTTTTTCTTTTTTCAAAATCGATTAGTTTAAGATAAATATTCTAATTCTAATTAGATATGATAAAATTCCTAAAACTAATTTGATAAGATAAAACAGATTTAGGATATAGTTTTACGAGAAAATTTATGATAGAGATTTAGGATTTTGGTTTTTTTTTTCTTTCAAATATCGTTTATCTAAACTAGATTTTATCATATATAATTTATACAAGTTTAATTTGACTAAAACTCTTCTATTTCCATCTTTTTTTATTTTCATAATTTTTAATTTATACAAATTATCCATGGGATAATTCTATATTATTTGTTATTCTACTAATCTATATTTATTAATTATTAATTACTAATATATTAATTATCTATCAACTATTATTAAAATAGAAGTCGTTGTTGTCACATGACGACTTTTTGTTGTACGCTTAAAGTTTTAAAATAATTATATGCTTCCACGTGTCACCTTCTATACAAGTTTATAATTTTTTTCCTATCAAAAATTAAAACCGGATAAATTTTAAAACCGGTGCCTCCTTTATATATGGTAAAAGTTTTTTTTTTGTTTTTTTACCATTTTTTGTTGCCAAAATCGGTTATTACCAGATATATTTTATAACATTTTATTTAAACACATGCCTTCTTTATATATTGTAAAACTATATACTAAATCTGTTTTATCTTAAAAAATTAGTTTTAGGAATTTTATCATATCTAATTAGAATAAGAATTTTTATCTTAAACTAATTGATTTTGAAAAAAGAAAAAAACTTTTACCTTTATATATATATATATATATATATATATATATATATATATATATATATATATATGATATGTTTTTTTACCTTTATATATTCCATAACATTTTATTATGTGAAAAAACTAAAACATTTAAAGGGATTTTGTGATGCCACGTGTCACCATCGAAATGGTAAATGTTTTTTTTCCAAAATTGATTAACTTAAGATAAAAATCTTAAATCTAATTAGATAAGATAAAAATCCTAAAACTAATTTCATAAGATAAAACAGATTTAAGATATCGTTTCACAAGTAAATTTATGATATGAATTAAGGATTTTGTTTTTATATTTTTCAAATATCGCTTAATTAAACTAGATTTTATCTTTTCTAATTTATACAAGTTTAATTTGATTGAAACTCTTCAATTTCCATCTCTTTTCATTTCATACTATTTAATTAATACAAATTATTCACAAGACAATTTTATGTTATTCGTTCTTCTACTAATCTATATATATGTATATGTGTGTGTGTGTGTGTGTGTGTGTCTATATATATCAATTATTAATTACTAATCTATTAATTATCTATTAATTATTATTAAAATAGAAGTTATTGCTGTCACATGACTACTTTGTGTTGAATGTACAAAGTTTTAAAGGAATTATGTGCTTTGACTTGTCAACTTCTTGTGAAATTGTTTTTTTTCTTCTTTTTCTTTGCTGCCGAAAATTAAAATCTGATAGATTTTAAAACATGTGTCTCCTTTATATATGATGAATTTTTTTTATTATTATTTTTCTGCCAAAATCAGTTAGTATGTAATAGATTTTTTTATTATATTTGATTTAGACACATTTCACTTGATTAGTAATTCGAATTTTCATCGTAAAAATGTTTTTTTTTGCAAATAGATTTAATCTTTCAATTACATATTCATATGATCCATTTTGAATATTTACATTAATTTTCCTTGCTTTCATATTATTTTAATTAATTTTTTAAATTATTTATTACAAGTTTAGAAAATTATCTTATTATAAACAGCTTTTGCACAAAAACACTATTAAAACCGTGCATACGGTACTATATATGTATATAAATTATTATTTTAAATCGGTTTGTACCGAATAGATTTTATTACATTTGATTTAGATAAGCTGCATTTGATTATGGCTCCTCAATTCTCATGGTAGAAGTTTTTTAATTTTTATTATTTTACAAAACTCGGTCAATTTAAGATATATTTTATCTAATTTAATAAAATGTGTTCCACCAACACTATAAAGTTCTAATTTAACTATTTATTACAAGTTTTAAAGGAATTATGTGCTTCGACGTGTCAACTTCTTGTGAAGTTGTGATTTTTTTCTTTTTCTTTGCTGCCGAAAATTAAAATATGATAGATTTTAAAACCGGTGTCTCCTTTATATATGGTGAAAGTTTTTTATTATTATTATTTTATGCCAAAAGCAGTTAGTATGTGATAGATTTTTATTACATTTGATTTAGACACATTTTACTTGATTAGTAATTCAAATTTTCATGGTAAAAATGTTTTTTGCGAATAGATTTAATCTTTCAATTACATATTCATATGATCCATTTTGAATATTTACCTTATTTTTCCTTGCTTTCATATTATTTTAATTAATTTTTTTAACAATTTATTACAAGTTTAGAAAGCTATCTTATTATAAACAACTTTTACACACAAAAAAAAAACTATTAAAACCGTGCGTATGGTACTATATATGCATATAAATTATTATTTTAAATCGGTTTGTACCGGATAGATTTGATTACATTTGATTTAGATAAGCTTCATTTGATTATGGCTCCTGAATTCTCATGGTAGAAATTTTTTAATTTTTATTATTTTACAAAACTCAATCAATTTAAGATATATTTTATCTAATTTAATTAAATATATTCCACCAACACCACAAACAACCACTGCGAAATACTTCCCCTCCATCAAACACACCTCCTTGACGATTCTGTTTTCGTGGCACTTCCCCTCCCCTTCTTCTGTCTCACACTCACACTAGGAATATTTGTTCGATTTTATTATTGCCATGAATTTTTGGTTTTATGATTCAGTGTGATCTCACACCTTTTTATTTATTTATTAATATTTATTAATTATGAGGACATCTGTTGTTAGCTCATTCAAATAGTTTGCAGATTATATCTACAAAATTATATTTCAGAAATAATACCAAGTCAACCGTGCATCGCACGGGTAATAACCTAGTAACTATTACTAAAACAGAATCCACTGATACCACGTGAGGCTCTCGGTATTCGGTAAAAAGCTAAAACTTTTAAAAGGATTTTGTGATGCCACGTGTCACCATCAAAATGGTAAAGATTTTTTTTTTTTTACCAAAATTGATTAGTTTAAGATAAAAATCATAAATCTAATTGGATAAGATAAAAATCCTTAAAACTAATTTGATAAGATAAAACATATTTAAGATATATTTTCACAAGTAAATTTATGATAGAGATTTATGATTTTATTTTTATTTTTTTAAAATATCTCTTAATTAAACTAGATTTTATCCTGTCTAATTTATACAATTTTAATTTGACCGAAACTCTTCAATTACCATCTCTTTTCATTTTCATACTATTTAATTAATACAAATTATTCACAAGACAATTATATATATATATATATATATATATATATATATATATATATATATATATATATATAATTATTAATTATTAATTATTAATTACTAATCTATTAACTATTATTAAAATAGAAGTCGTTATTGACACATGACGACTTTGTGTTTAAAGCATAAAGTTTTAAAGCAATTATGTGTTTCGACATGTCACCTTCTCGTGAAGTTGTGATTTTTTTTCTTTGCTGCCGAAAATTAAAATCGGATAGATTTTAAAACCGATGTCTCATTTACATATTGTAAACGTTTATTATTATTATTATTTTCTACAAAAATCGGTTAGTACGAGATATATTTTATCACATTTGATTTAGAAGTGTTTCACTTGATTAGGACTCCAAATTTTTATGGTAAAAAATATTTTTTTAGCGAAATTTTCTTATCAATTCTCATATATTTTAATCTTTCAATTACATATTCATATGATCAATTTTGAATATTTACCTTATTTTTCATTTCTTTCAAATTATTTTAATTAATTTTTTTAACTATTTATTACAATTTTAGAAAATCATCTTATTATAAACAACTTTTGCACAAAAAAACTAATAAAATCGTGTATACAATACTATATCTGTATATATATTATTATTTTAAACCGGATAGATTTTAAAACTAATGTTCCTTTATGCATGGTAAAAGTTTTTTTTAAAAACCATTTTCTCTGCCAAAATCAGTTAATACCGGATATATTTTATCACATTTGATTTAAACGTGTTTTACTTGATTATAACTCCAAATTTTCATGGTAAGTTTTTTTGGTGAATAGATTTTATCGATTCTCTTATATTTTAATCTTTCAATTACATATTCATATAATCAATTGTGAATATTTACCTTATTTTTCGGTTTTTTCAAATTTTTCTAATTAAATTTTTAACTATTTATTACTCCGTACAAGTTTAGAAAATAATCTTATTATAAACAACTTTTGCAAAAAAAAAAAAAACTACTAAAACAGTGCATACATTACTATATATATAAAAAAAACAATTTGCAGCCAAAAATTAAAACATGATAGATTTTAAAACTGATGCCTCCTTTATATATGGTAAAAGTATTTTATTTTACCATTTTTTGTTGCCAAAATTAGTTAATACCGAATAGATTTTATTACATTTGATTTAAACATGTTTCACTTGATTAGAACTCCAAATTTTCATGGTAAATTGTTTTTTTGTAGATAGATTTTATCAATTCTCATAGGTTTTAATCTTTCAATTACATATGCATATGATCAATTTTGAATATTTACCTTATTTTTTGTTTTTTCAAATTATTCTAATTAAAATTTTTAATTATTTATTACAAGTTTAGAAAATTATCTTATTATAAACAACTTTTGCAAAAAAAAAAAAAATATATATATATATATATATATACTATTAATACCATATAGATTTTATCACATTTTATTACATTTGTTTTAGACGTGTTTCAATTGATTAAAACTCTTCAATTCTCATGGTAAAAGTTTTTTTTTTTACTTTTTTTTGCTGCTAAATCGGTTTGTACCAGATAGATTTTATTACATTTGATTTAGATAAGTTTCATTTTATTAGGACTCCTCAATTCTCATGGTAGAATTTTTTTTATTTTTTATTATTTTACTAAAATTCGGTCAATTTAAAATAAATTTTATCCAATTTAATTAAATGTTTTCCACCAACACCACAAACAACCACTGCGAAATACTTCCCCTCCATCAAACACCTCCTTGACGAGTTTGTTTTCGAATCTTCGTGGTACTTCCCCCCCTCCCTCCGTCTCACACTCACTAAGAATATTTATTCGATTTTATAATTCGCATAAATTTTCGGTTTGATGATTCAGTGTGATCTCACACTTTGTTATTTATTTATTTATTATGTAAACATCTTGATGTTGTTGGTTTATTCAAATAGCTTGCAAATTATATCTATAAAATTAAGTTTCAAAAATAACACTAAATCAACTGTACATCACACATGTAATAACCCAGTACGTGTATAAGTTGATACCGTTGACTCCAGTCTATGTGCATTCCCGTGGGCTCATTTTAAATTCCCCTATCCAAATTCAGCTCATCTTATCTTAAGGATAGAAATTGTTAGGATATTATTGATGATTCAATTATTTGAGTCAATGTTTATATGCGGCTACTTTCTCAATTTTTCGTTGAGTATTCATTTATTGATGCATGGTTTTAAACAATTTTTTTGTTTAAAGCCAATTATTTTTAAAAAAAATGACATTTTTAGTCGTTTATTAGTAATAAAATAACAATTTTATACCTTAATTTTTAAAAGTAAATTTTTTTAATCTAAACATCTCAAAAATAAAATAATTGACTCTTTGCCATAGAAGAGTATATATGAATACAAATTAAAGTTACTTATATCAATAGTTAATATATATATATATATATATATATATATATATATATATATATATATATATGCACACACTAAAATCGTGATGCAAGATTTTGTGAATAACAATGCAAGAAGAGACTTTTTCTATTTTCAAAAAAACTCAGGAGAGCGGGGCAATTAAAATTGTTTAAAAAGGGATAGGACCACAATTTTCCCTATGATTTTTATATTTGCACACACTAAAATCGTGATGCAAGATTTTGTGAATAACAATGCAAGAAGAGACTTTTTCTATTTTCAAAAAAACTCAGGAGAGCGGGGCAATTAAAATTTTTTAAAAAGGGATCGGACCACAATTTTCCCTATGATTTGTACTTGTAGGACGGAGTGTTGATACAATCACTCTTAACTTACAACCATGAAAATAAGTGGAAGTGCATAATTGACACCTTCACTAGAAGTATGGGCCAAAGACAATCTTTTGTTTTTCCTCCTAAGGGGGGCATGAGAAGTGATCAAATTTGAAACCTCACACTTTGTGAAGCCCCATCTCTACTATTGGGCCAATCCCTTAGGGGCGGCCAAAGACAATCTCAATCCCAACAAACAACTAGAAATCAGTTTATCAAACAAACAAAGAGGTTGTTGGCTAGAGAGGGGACGGTGTGACCAGAGATGGGACTGGAGTGGGCGAAGATGAGAGATTGGATGGAACTAGACAAATAGACCATAGTGAATAAAGAGATGAGCTAGGGACCGATTTGGCAAAGAGAGATAAGGGAACCATGGGACGTGAGAGAGAAAATGAGAGACAAGGCGCTACTTTTGCCGGATTCGGGAAAGACGACCGTAGAGGACAACCGGAACTGGGAGAGCTTGGATTTTGGTATTTTAATTGATTTGTTAGTCGATTATGTTTAAACAAAGTGAGAATAAGAGAGTGCTAGGGTTGAATCGGAGAGGATTTTGTGGGCATGGATTGTATTGTGATTAATTTGAAAAAGGAGAGGTTAGTGGATGGAATTGGTTTGGATTCAAGATTTGGGAGGGAGTTCTTCAATTTGGTCTATTTTCTTCCTTAATTGATTAGAGAAGATGACGAATTGGGCAAAATAGGTATTTAACATAAGTTAACGTCTAAATGTAACGCCCATCCAAAAAAGGGTTGAATTGCAACATAACTCAAGTACAATGGTCATTACAACATTTTAAAGTTCAAGTGGCCTAATAGTAATCTTTTGTAAAGTGCAATGCGCTTTGCCCAAAAAAAAAAAAAAAAAAACCTATCAAAACGATTTATATGTAGTGATAACTAATGATAATTATATTTTCAAAAAAGATATATGAATAATTTGGGTTTTTTTTTTTTTTTTTGTGTGCTTTGTAACTGAATAGTCGTATTAAAATTGTGTAGAAGGAAATGTTGATTCCTAAAACTTTAGTGTTTGGGGTTTTGTAGAAAGTGTGTTATACCCGGCTATAGTTCCTCCTTTATTGGATATAACAAGCGTTATGATATTTCACTATATGGTTAATTATTTTCATTTATTTGGTTTTATATGTATTTATTTTTAATTGCCAACATTTTCTTGCAACTAATATGTCAAGTACGGAATAGCGAGAACTATCATCTTTATCGATCTTCCTCATTAACAGGCACAAGTATTCCATCAATCATTGGTTTAACGAATGACAAACATGGTTTAATCCAATCTGATTTTGTCATTTAGAACAAGAAAATGTATTTTGATAAATCCTCGACACTTAAGTTGTTTTTTTTAGTTTAAAAGTTTTACTTTTTAAACGTGTTTTGTTCTTCTATTTTTGTTCTTCTATTCCGACGATGTTGTGTTTAAAAGTTGTTTTTTCGGTTTCTTCTTTTGGTAGATCAAGGTCGGTGAACATGATCACATTTCCAAAGTGGATGTCCCCTATCATTTGGGTTAACTTATCAGGAGAGGTTTCAATGCGGATAACTGCTTGACTCAGAGATTTAGCCAGAGTGTCACGATGTGTTTTGGAGGCACATAGCAAGCCCTAGATTGATATATTGGATTGAGTCTTTTTCATTTGGGCTAGTAGGATATCTTCCATCTCTCTAGCCCCAGTGTTGGTTTCTTTGTCTTTCCCAGAGTGATCACCAATTTCTTGGTTTGGTTGGTAGGCTCGACTTGATCTGGTAAGATGACTGATATCTCCGCCTATCCAAGTGGTCTTTTCTAGGTTGTTCACTTTTCCTTGAGGTGAACCTTGACTGTTTAGTATGGCGCTCCAGAAAAGCATGTTACAATCCAAGTTGGTTTCCTTTGCAGGTGAAGAGACAACAATGTATGTTGATGGTTCTTTATTATTTTCACACTGAGCAGATAGATAATTTTATACATTCATGATCGCATCGATCTGTGGTCGGGGTTTGTTCTCTGCATCTGGTACTGTAATGACCTTGCTATCAATGAGGTCTTGGATGGCATGCCTCGGCACGTAGCACTTGTCAGTGAGGTGTCCATGATAGCGATGGTATTCACAATATTGAGTGGATTCCATTTCCTGGGTAATGGGCCTGAGGGTTTATAACCCTCGAACAGTTTAAGCTGGTCGTGGGCCCACACTGTTCTATAAACATCAGACTTTGGAGCAGGTAGAGCATTATAATGTCTTCCCTTTTTCTGTTCCTTCTTCTCTTTTAGATGGGAAGAAGTGGTTGACTGAGATTTGATTACTGAGTAATACAATTGTGTTTCCCTCTTTTATCTTTGTCTCAAACAGTATGTGCAGGAGACACATGGCATATGTTTCCATTTGAGGGTTATGTAGAAAGGGTATACTGGTCATTCCAATTGCGACTTGGGGAAACATTTGTTGGGTGAAAGCTATTGTAAGGTTATAAGCAGAGTAATTATGGGGTTATTGGTGGGAGATGTCCGTTAATGGTAGGTGCCAAGGTAGGAGAGAGTTAGGTCGGTGTTGGCTTGGGATGATGGTGTCTTGGGTGGAAGGATTGATATTTGTGTGAGGTGAGAAAATACAAAATGTTTGTATTTTGGGGGATGGCATTTTCTATGGGACTTTTGGCTTTTGGGGGAATGAAGGGCTTGTCAGTTGTGGGTTGCAAATTCTTGATTTGCTGAGAAAATTGGGTGAAAATTTCTGTTTACCTTCTAGCAAATTCTCAACCATTGGTTTGTTACCCTTTCTATGTGGGTGTTCAATTCTCGATCTAGCCAATCTTGGAATTCAGGATGTGGGGAGTATCCAGGAGCATCTATTTCGGGGCCAATAGTAGTCTGTTTATCTTCAGAAGCCATTCTACCCGAATTAGTATGTGATCTGATCTATGTATTCAAATCCCAATCTGTCTAAACTGTCTTTTGTATACAAACCCAAATCTGTATTGTATGAACTGAGTTTTGTATTCAAGCCTAACTCTCTTATCAAACAACCAGAATTGTCTCCTACCTTCCATGTACGGGCCAGGTTTCTGAGAAAAAGGGTCAAATAAGGTATGGCTCAAAAGCTTGGGGTTGAAAGGCACAATGTATATTTTTATTAAATAGACATTTTTGTTTGTCTTAGAATTGGTCGGACAAACATAGTTTTATATTGACTCTCTTTATTAGGTCCTAAGACAGTGGATTCCTTCTCCAAACTATAAGACATTCGTATTCCACCTGACTTTCGACTTCCCAAGATCGGACAAATCATGGGTGAAGGGCCTAAATTCTTTTCGGGATCCACCATCCGAATCGTTCTAATGAGATACCGTCAAATTTATTGATCAGCCCCAGTGTATTTACACCAAGAAGATATCTTCTTACCACTGAGATTGGTCAACTTTGGGATATAAAAACCGACCGGTAAATGAAGTGTCCTAGAAGATATACATTCAATCTAGCGTGGCTAATGTAGGAGGTAGGCTGGCTTTGGTATAGGGTAGCAGTTCGGAATACTCCTACGTGAGTGCACGTGTGTGAGTCAGCTAAGAAAGTTAGAAACTTTTTACAGTAATATAAAGTAGGGATAAGCTTGGTCTAGTTCGGTCTAGTTTTTTTGGAAAAAATGAGAAAACCGAGACCAAACCAATAGCTTGGTTCTCAAAAAATTTAGAACCAGGACCAACCCAATATGTTTGAGAACCAATACATTGGTCTGGTCCAAATTCAATCGAAGACGTACGAGAACCAGGACCGGACCAGTATGATGGTTATTTAATTTTTTACATGTTTAATGCAAATACATAATAAAATCTTCATATTCTATTTTAGAATAGAGAATACATAATCTCATAATACACAATCAACATTACGATATAAAGAATCAAACACTGCCATTCTTCATTTGTCTAGGAGTTCACTTAATTACACAATCAACATTACGATATACAAATATAAAAACCAAAATTAAGATTTAAAACTTATTTAGATCGAAAAAGAAACACGACACAGTAAACTCAGAACATGATTAGATTCCAGATCCTTTCCCACAATTTTATGTAATGAAAATCGAGGGAAAAAAAGAGAGTAGAACTCTAAGTCCCAAACAAATAGAGAGAGAGAGGCATACAGGTAAGAGTTGAGGGTTGAGAGTCTTTAGACTTGGGTAAAACTGTAAAGTTCAAAACAGATCCATGTGACTATGAGAGTGAGAGAAAGAGAAGCTAAGTAGCTAAACTTCAAGTGAAGTCAAAGCCAAAGCCTGCCGAAGCTCAAAGACACTGCTGAAGAGTCTGTGCTACCGAAGCTCAAACTCGACCGACTATTCATCTCCTTCTGAGTTCTGACCATTAAATTAAGGGAAGTATTAAGATTAAGACGGTTGAGTGAGTATCAAAAGATCTAAGAGAATTCAACCTACCTCATAGTTTCTCTGGAGAAAAGTGCTTTTGCCTTTCAAACTTCAAAGGATCCGTGGAAGAGGGCCTGCAACCAGTGCAAGGAAGTAGACGAGCCCCATAAATCATATTTCACATCTCAGGCATAGCCTTGCATAGACTGAAGTACTGAACTGAGATGCAGAGAATCCAGAGATGGTAGTCTCTCGGTCTCTCTCTCGCTTCGGCTTTGGTCTTGAGTCTCTTGACTCTTGAGGTAGGAGATAGTGAGACATGGCAGGCAAACACAATAGTTTAGGACTTTAGGGTTAGGTATATATATTTCATTATTTATATTATATTATATTATATACATATATAATTATATATAATAAAATAACAATAAAGAACACATTGATCCGGTTCGGTCCGGTTATGCATTTTTTGTTTATGGAACCGGGGACCAACCCAATTGGTTGGTTTTGTGCAAATTCAGATCCATGATCAATCTAAAGTATTGGTCCGGTCCATTTTTGACTGGTCCGGTGAGGTTCCATTGGTCTGGTCTGATTCCGAAAAATTTCTGCACACCCTTAATATAAAGCATTAAAAATGTTTGTCTTTCTGTTTGTGTGGATTTTCTCGGCTGATTAATTTGAATCCCATGAGGGACGGAACAATCGCGCGAGACGGCCAATCCAACAATAAATAGAAAGAAAACTGGGGAAACTATCTATTCCTACTATTACATGTTTGTCCTAATCCCCAAAAATATAATTAACAATATAAAAGACTATTTACATGTGAGGTTTTTCGCCAGTAGAAACGTAAATTACAAATGTTGGTTGTGAACGTAAATAGTAATAATCACAAAGCATGTATAATGTATTATGTTGACAAAACATTTAATATTTTCAATATATATATATATATATATATATATATATATATATATATATATATATATGTGTGTGTGTGTGTGTGTGTGTGTGTGTGTGTGTGTGTGTGTCTATGTGTATACAAAAATAAAAATCTAGACTATGTGTAAAAGCATGATAAGTGTGTAAAAATAATTTATCAACCCCAAAAAATTGAGTTTAGCCCTTACTTGTTTTTTTTTAAACGTCCCCAGCAGAGTCGCCATTGTGAGAACCCCATTTTGCGATGCCCGTCGTCACGTGAGAAACAACGACGTATCTCAAGAAACATATGAGCGTATGAAATACGTCCGGTCTCGTTGTGGACTCTAAAATGTGTATATACATAGTCGTCGCCTCTATTTTAAGGTTAAACAAAGAAAACCCAATTATTCCAGAAAATATATAGGTTTGAAGACTAGGTTACGAGTTGGGTAGGGGTTAAATACCCAACTCACCATTTTAGTCTCATTTTGGGGGGTTTTGTTAAGTTAACATGTTTTTAATGTGTATAGTCCGAAAAAGTATTTTATATATATGTATATTGAAAATAGCATCACTTTGTGCTTAATGTTATTTAAGCATGGTAACGGTTATGTGTGTTTTTATGCTTAAATATTACAAATATATATATATATATATATATATATATATATATATATATATATATATATATATATATATATATGTATGTATGTATGTATACATGTAAATACATAATGTAAATAATATATGTATACATGCATAACTACCTTATTTACTATTTACATCATTAAACTATAACAGTATTACTATTTACATTACATGCATATATTTACGGGACAAGACAAGCAAATTTATACTTACCTCTTTTAGCGTGAATATCTGACGTGGTATATACGTCTAGGCTAAGCCCACTAGGCGCTCAAAGATTCCGATTTGTGCTTCACATGTCCTTCCGAGAAAGGAAATCTTTCTTCTTGTTGTGTGTTGTGTTGTTGTATGTTGTGTTGTGTTATGTTGTGGTGTGTGATCGGCTTACCGGGGGGCGAAGACTGGATCTTCGGATGGCTCGATTCGGGATGAGGAGGCTTTCTTCTTCTTCTTCGGCAGAGGAGGCTTCGAGAAGGCGTGTGAGTGTGTTGTGATGTGATGAAGTGTCTGTTGTTATTGTTGAGTGGGTGTTGGGTGGTGCCGAATGAAGAGGCTGGAGGCCTCTTATTTATAGGCGATGTTGAGGCCACATGGCGCCAGGTGGAGGCCTAGGAACGCAACAACGCAAAGGTGCACGAGGCAGCTGAGGAAACGATAGCGTTGTCATGCCTGGAAAGGAAGGGGAGCATGAAGCGACACCATGAGGCTTGGAGCGGCTCCATGTGATGTTTTACGATCGACCAATTTGATTTTAAGTAAGGGCCCTTGTTGTTTGTTTTGTTGTGTTTTGTTTTGTTTGTATATTTAACGTCCGTTAAGTCCAATCACACATGAAACTCTAACGGAAAATTACATTTGTTTTTCCAATTGTTTTATAAATTATATGTTGTAATTGTTGTAGGACATTATATCGTAGAAATTGGGATGTCTACACTACCATTAAAATAGGTACAAGTCGAGAGATCAAATAATTATTTAATTATTCATGGAATTGATTAGCATATAACATATTTACTTGTTTAGCCTTAATTACTGGTGAGTGATTTATTAAATTTGAAAACTTAAAAACATACTCCCTCTGTTCCTAAATAACTTTTTTGTTTGTTCCAAAATAAAGGTAAAACCATATTATTTTTAAAATTTAAATAATTTTTTGGTCCTCAAACTTAGTAAGGATAACAAAAATATTTGATGACATTTGTAATGGTAATGACAAGAGGGGAGAAGATAACAAACAAACGAAATAAAATGAATAAAATTTAAAAATGTAGGACCTATTTAAAGTTAGGTATAAGTCGAGGGACCATATTATTATTTCATTGTTAATGGAATTGAATATCTCATGCAAATATACTTGCTTATCCTTTATTAATGGTAAATAGTTTATTTTCTATTTATAACAAATTTACTTGTTTGATCTTAATTCAATTGTAATGGTAAATAGTTTAAATATAAGGTTGGTTTTGTCAATCTATTAATTTTTAAGAAACAATCTTGACTTTTATAGACGGACATAAAGATAATTAAAGAAAACATTGTAAAAAAAGATTGTTCACAAGTCGCACCATAATTAAAGAAAGGCACCGTGGACCGTGGTCACCAAGTAATCTAAGATGGAACAGGAGGTAGGGTGATCGATGGGTAATGCTTGGACCACTCTCATTTTGCACTCCAATATGGGTATTTTATGACGTGGCACATTCTCATTGGTTAGACATTTTGTGGGTCTCACCACTCCAACCAACGAATGTGTCACACTCATATTTCAAAATTATAATGCCCGTGATCGATTCCATCCACCCCTATTAATATACTCTTGGTGTCCCGTGTCTTTCCACAAATAAAGCTAGCTAGACTCATGAAAAGCTACCTTAAAAGGACAATATGCAACATAATGTTTAACTGATCAGCTGCAACCGACGGCCGCGATCTGAGGTTAGTCAGTGATATCCGTAACCTCCTTATGGCTTCCTCCCGCTGCCAACCAATGGGATTGACGGAAAACGACTCCACCACCTACATGTCTAGTGGCAATCCTTGCCTAGACTTTTTCTTTCACGTCATCCCCGACACACCACGGGAGGATCTGAGGTTGCACCTACAGTTATCTTGGGCTAACGACCCTCTTACTACGGTCAAGCTCATTGGCAACTTGAGAGGCGTCTGTGGCACCGGGAAATCTGATAAGGAAAGCTTCTACACGGCTGCGCTGTGGCTCCATCTGCACCACCCCAAACCACTTGCCTTGAATCTCGCCCTTTTTGCGGAATTTGGGTACTGCAAGGACTTGCCGGAGATACTTTACCGACTCCTTGAAGGCATTGAAGTTCGAGCAAATGCTAGAGATGAACAGCAATTAAGAAAATGCGTGAAAGGGAAAGACAAGCGAAGGAGGAGGTATTTTCTTGATAGAAAGATGAAAAACAAAGAAGAAAAAACTCGAAGGAGATTGAGGGCTCTAGTGCCTAGAGAACAGAGGATTGAGGACAATATGGCTGAAATGAAGGAAGCAAAAGCAAGAGCAAGGGCTTTACGGAAGGACAAGGAAGCTGCTATGGCAGAAAAGGCCAAGAAGAAACACAACAACGATCATAATTACAAGTTCTTGCATGATCAGGTCTCATCCCTTTTCGCTGATCTCTTGAAATCTGATATTCAGTCATTAAACTCTGGTGACTCCAAGATCAGTTTAGCTGGGAAATGGTGTCCTACTGTTGATTCTTCTTATGATAAAGCCACTTTGATATGTGAATCCATTGCTAGAAAAGCTTTTCCACCCGATTCCAACTTAGAAGGGCTTGAGGAGGCTCTTTACGTTAGAAGGGCCAGAGATCGGCTAAGGAAAGAAATACTTGTTCTACTTCACAAAGCGTTGAAATTGCCAGAGGTGTATATGAGTGCCAAGGAATGGAAATCAGTTTCCTATGGAAGAGTTGCCTCAGTGGCAATGAGAAACTACACTGACATTTTCTTGGCACATGACAAAGGGAGGTTTAGGGAATATCTCGAGAAGGTGAAGGTTGGGGACGCGAAGATTGCTGCTGGAGCTTTGCTTCCTCACGGCATTATTAAGTCGTTAAGGCGTGGTAGTGGTGCGGCCATTGTAGCTGAGCTTCAATGGAAAAGAATGGTGAATGATTTGTTAAGGAAGGGTAAATTGACAAATTGCATAGCTGTTTGTGATGTTTCTGGGAGCATGGATGGGACACCCATGGAGGTTTCTGTTGCACTTGGTGTATTGGCTTCTGAACTTAGTGAAGAGCCATGGAAGGGTCATGTAATCACTTTTAGCGAAGACCCCGAGTTTCATTTCATTAAAGGGACTGATCTCAGATCGAAAACAAAGTTTATAAAGGAGATGGCCACAGGTTTAAACACAGATTTTCAAAGGGCTTTTTATCGGATTTTGGATGTTGTGGTTAATGGGAAGCTTAGAGAAGAGGAAATGTTGAAGAGAGTGTTTGTTTTTAGCGACATGGAATTCGATCAAGCATCTTTTACCCCTTGGGAGACGGATTACTAAGTAATACAGAAGAAATTCAGGGCAAAGGGATATGAGAAAGTGCCTGAAATTGTGTTTTGGAACCTAAGGGAATCCTCGGCCACTCCAGTGACTGCCACACAAACAGGGGTGGCCCTGCTTAGTGGATTTTCGAAGAATTTATTAATTCTTTTCTTGGAGGAAGGCGGGTCGATCAAACCCGAGGATCTGACAGATACAAAACCTTCCAATGGAGGTTTGAACTTTGAACCCCGAAGCTACGATGGAGGCTGCTATATCAAGTGAACTCTATCAGAAACTTGTTGTTTATGACTGACGACATATACAATTTCATGTATTTTTATCTCGGGAACGAATTACATTTCATTATCTTTGATCATGTATTACTTTCTTTATCTGAACTCATTGATTGATATTTTCTTTTCATTTCATTGTTGCTAACTTGAACCCTCAAAGATCTGTATATATTTTTCTTTTCTTTTTCCATTCCACCACCAAGAGTGGCACCCAAACTGCCAATGCCAACCAGAAAGTAGAATATACTATATTGAGTCAAACAAGAAATTCATACTATGAAAATCATTTCACATGTCAGTGATTATATTTTAGTCTGACTAATGGTTAACATATTATTTGATCACATCATAGCTAAGCCAGACAGAAAAATATTATTCTAATTTAATTGAAATAATTATATTTACATTAGGTCAACATAATTAGAAGAAGATTGCTCACTAATACAAGAAAACAACTTTGAATCTCGAGGAGAAAAGTAAGCAGATCGTAGTCCCCAAGTAATCGCTGAACAAAAATGTATATTTATTTTGAGACACCTTAATGTGTAACTGATCGCTGCTGCAGACAGCTAAGATCCATCCTTCCTCACCAACAACACCTCCACCACCACCACCTCAGCCATCCCCATGGACCCGCTAATCAATGAATCAGTAACCTCCAGCTGGCAATCCTCGCCTAGACTTTTTCTTTCATGTCGTCCCTGACACGCCGAGGGAGAATCATTTCAAAACTGGTCGAATTTTGCATGGTGGATCATTTCAAAAGACAATTACCTATACTGATATTCTTTTTCTGGAATCTCACAGTTGATTAAAACTCCTTAAAAAGCCACACTTTCCACCGACTCCCCGATTGGCAATGAGTGACAATCCTTCAAAAACCACTCCCTCTTCACCCCAAATCTAGAGAAATTATATGCAAATTAAAAATTATTTGTTGAAAGCAGAACATAAACACGCCTTAATCCTTTTCAAATCTCCACACAACTTGCTCTCATCACTCTACCACAACATGTAGTGAAATTTGATGCAATTTTGGCATTGAACACACCCATCACAAGCATATCAACAACATGATACAAAAAACATGGCAATGAGCCCAATATTTTGCAGGAACATTGAAATTATTATTAACATTCCAGTTTTAAGTTCGAACGATGTATAAAAAGAAAGTAATAGGAGCAAATAAAACAGGAAAACCACTAGGTTGCTTTCTCTTGGACAAGATATCAAACAGGTGATAGACGCCAAGAGAGGGTCGAATTCAGAAATTAAGAATTAAGAAAGAACCTTACAAAATGCATGTATGTGAAGGTGAAGATGAAAATGGAGTGAACTTAAGTACCTTTGGCTTTGATTTCGATCAGGTAAACATCTTTGATGGAAATCCTAAAGATTCTCAAGAACATGGGTCTGGCACCGACACGCTTTCGACTTGCTATTCTTTCTTATCTGCCGTACTGGATTAGTATACTTCTTATCAAATAGATATCCACATATGAAATAAATGTTAACTAATCAGAATTACTTATCCAACGGTGAATGATAGAAACTATTTAGATCTAACAAAGAAACATTGATGAAAATAGAACACATTCGGTTGTCCGATATGAAAAAAACAGTCAGTTCTATTAGTGTTATTTAGTGTCCTTTTTATTAATCTTCACTTGTATATTGAGGGTAATTTTGAGATTAAAAATATTAGTTTTAATTTTTTTTAGTGAGGGCACTAATAATATCACCCTTAGTATTAACTAGTGATACACCCGTGCGTTGCATTGTTTGTACATAAATATAAAATCATATACTCAATTAAAATTAAATAATATACAATTAAAATTTTTAATATGAACAAAATAAATAAACTATAATAAACAGTAAAATAAAAGAAAGAATATTACATAAATTTGAAAAAAATTATCATAAATTTGGAATATTTCTTTATATACAACATTTGTTGTTGAATTCGATTTATATAAATTAGTTAAATAATTTTAACACAAAGATTATGATTATGATATATATGTTACCTAGCAATATTACCGAAGTTCCAATATTCATTCAACACATGATTAACATTTATAGAACATTTGATTTCATTTAAAAATTCATAAGTATAAATATGTTTCAAAGAAACAACATTTCCATTATAAAAAAAAAGATAAAAACCAAATAAATAAATAAATAAAATTTGGGATTGACTTATCCTTGATAATACTATTTGAACAATTAAAATATAAAAGATTTAAATGGGTCTGATATGTTCTTGACCCAATCTTTTTTACTTTGAAAGATATAAATTACACCACTACGATAATTAGGGGTGAGCAAATTTTTTTGAGATGAAATTAGGTCGTTCCCTTTTTCAAAGTTTTCAAGACATTTTTTTGAAAGAAAATACTACGATACCCTTAATGAACCGAATACGTGCGCACAAATATCATTTCATGCATCATTTTGCATCGCAATCCACAAAATAAAATCCAATTTAAGGATCGAGAATCAAATTTGTGTATCAGAATTCTAATTGAAACCAATTTATGGATCACAAATCTAATTTGTGTATCGCGATTCAAATTAATGCATTGTGATTAACAAATTGATGCATCACAGTGTGTTGAGTAAGTGATCCTTAACACGCATCTGACTCATTAATAGCATAATCGTTTATTTCACCTCAAAAAGTGTCTTTTTCTGATTAAAAAAATATTTTAAAAACTAGGAAAATTGATTTTTTAGCTGACGTACTAATTGGGGGTGACACAATTAACCACGTAATTTGTATAAGACAAATTTAACTAATGTACTAAAATTTGAAGACAAATGAAACAAAATACATAATGACCATTTGAAAACCGTCAAGGAGTAATGATGTGGACACGACGTGGCTGCTTGCCTGGATCTTCAGAGGTTTCTATCATAAAATTTCAATGTAAAGGGTTATCTATGTAATTTAGATGAAGTGCATCAACTTTTTGGGTATTCGTGTTTTTTGGAATTGAAGACGCTAAGAGGGCAGGCAAAGACAGAAAGAATAGGCTTAGATGGTGGATGGAGTGAGGGCAAGGTAGGAATGCCGAAGAGATTTCGCAGCTTGAACCTAAACGAAAGAAAGACAATCGTATTCTTTCTCAGAATTTCGTCTCAATTGACTGTCAAATAATCATCTTTTATTTCTCGTCTCTGGATGGAAAACTCAGCCCTCATCCTATCCTTCCATCAATCAATGCAATAAATCGCTAGTTGATATTTCGCAAGGTCCCCTTCCCTTTTTCGGAATATGTAGCCACATCATCCCCCAATAAACCCTAACATTGAATACCTTCAAACCATTTCACAGTTAGGTTTCCTAGATTTCCTTTTTATTTTTTTTTAAATAAAATTTTGAGAGAAATTTGTATGATACAAATTTAAATTTCGATTATTATTAAAAAAATTGAGAGTTTAATTTAAATAAGTATGGAAAATATGCAGATCTTATAGTTAATTAAATATATCCAAGTACATATCAATATACATCTTTACTTTAAAAAACAATTTATAAAAATAGAAATTTAGATCTATAATATCTATAACAAATTTAAGCATATGATATTATTTTTTTCAATTTGTTTTTCAAAATGGATAAAAAAATCCGATCCCAACTTTTTATGTTGGACATTTGTTTTATAAATTTAATTTTGACAAAAATGGAAAAATAAACATCAGTTATGTACTTTTGGACTTCAGATCTGATGAAAATGGAGAAAAACATCATAGATCTGTATATTTTGGTAAATATTTGTAAAATTAAAGTTCAAATTAACCCAGTCCTATTACCTATTAAGTTGAATAAATAAATAAATAAATAAATAATATATATATATATATATATATATATATATATATATATATATATATTGTAAACTAACTTTAATAGGTTAATGTTTTTTGCAAATATTAGACCTGAATTTTTAAATATGTAGGTTTGACAAATATACTAAGATTTTTATTTGTTAATTTATGTTTTTTTTTTTTTGCATATATTAGACCTGGATTTTTAAACATGTAGGCTAGACAAATATATTAAGAATTTTATTTTTTAGCTTCAGATTTGATTAAAATAGAGTAGAAAAAATCTCATATATATGTATATATTTATTTATTTATCTATCTTTTGATAGGTAAGTGTGGCCCTTAGTCTTGCCATCTCTCCCACCCCTTGGGTCAGATATATATTTATTTTCTTATAAATTTGTCAATTATTTATTAAGTGTTCGACGATTAAACACAAAATATTTGAATGATAATAGGAGTAGTGCATATTTTGATATTTTATACAATAATTATTTTTCTGGACTATCACCATTATCAGTGGCAAGTAAATTTATTGTAGATACTCGATTACTTATTTATCTTTTCTATTTACTAATTTATATGAAATCGTCTGTAAATTTCATAATATATCATAATTATGTATGTTTATATTACTGTTGTATGGAGTAAATTATTTGAAATATGTCTGTTATATAATTTATTGATATTATTGATATATAAACTTGTTATAAAGTATAGAAAACATTTTTAAAAAATAATGAGAATACCTAAGCACCTCGAACAACAAACTGATTCTAAAAATCTAGAATCTAAAATTTATAAGAGTGAAGAAAAATTAAACTTTTCATAAAACTACTCATATTACTCATAAATTAAGCTTCAAAACATCTAAACAAAATGATTTGTTTCAAAATATTTATTACATTTAGTTAATACACTTCATACGGTTGTAAATAATTATGGTTGGCAATCATTTTATATACTCCTTAAAGAAACATTAATTTAATACACGTGTTCTTTTACTAATTTGTCTTTGTCTATTAACAAATTTATCTGACATCCATATTTTATATTTCTTATTATATCGATGAATAACTTTTAAATAAAGTTAGTTAAAATATTAAACATTTGATGAGGTGATAATATTCTATGTTAAACAATACATATTTAGTAAGCCTGCTAATATAATTTGTTTTTTACTAAACGAAAAAAATATTATTATTATTTTAGACGTTTACCAAAAATATTTCTTTAATAAACTATTAACTAATTCATTAGTGATGGGAAGTAACTATATTACTTTGATTTATGGTTTTAAACTGGTTTGAATAATATTGCATTTTAATTATTTGTCAAGACTATTATTAATAATGATGACAAATAATTTATATTGAATCGATTGTTTCATCATTTCATCTTATTTCTGGGAATTTATATTATTGTGGTGAAGATTTAGAAGTCAATATGCAATTACAAATGCAAAAAAAATTAAAATTAAAAAAAGAAATGTGAAATCGGATATAGAATAAATTATTCAATATTTGATATTATTTTAATATTGTATTTCTTGTCATTTCGTAAATCATATTGAACTATGTTAAATGTTATACAATTTGTTTACATTAAGTGCACTAAAGATATTTGTAAAGTCATTTGAATCTGAAGAGTTGTTGTCAACTTCATTAATTGATTTTCATTTCAATTTCAAAAATATATATATATGACAAATATACAAATTATAAATGTTTCTAAATTTGGAAAGTCACTTTTGGCGGGATATTTCCGTTATTTGCTCATCTACTTTTATATATGTATAGATAGTGAGAGGATAATTACTTTATCTGGGTAACTAGTATTATTAGTCCAGATCACCTATTGCGTACCAAACATAACTCGGCTTATTAGTCTTATCTGACTTTAATCATGCCTACCAAACGGCACCAAAGTCTCAAAGCTAATTTGTATTGCATGTTGTCGTCAGTGTTAAGGACATCCATACTCATCAATATTTTAAAAGGTTTATCCAGCATGTCACGTCATCGGCTTATAAACCTTTTCATTTTAAACTTTTTCTCTACACTCACATAAACTTTTAAAAAACTTTATAGCATGGACCTACAACTAAATATTTTATTCTTTCACAACATTCATTTAAAATTACATTCTTTCACAATATTTATTTAACAGTAATAATTTTATTTTCAACAATAAATATATATTCTTAAAACATAAAAAAATATTAAAAATATATATTATGTCAACATAATATTGATGCATTAATATCGATTTTATCAAACAACATTGAATATAAAATCATAAGAAACATAATTAAAATTACATAAATATTAATGAGAAATATTCAACTGAAACAACTTAATCTTCATTGTTATTGTCACTGAAGCGTTCCCAAATATGCTCAACCAAGTCGGATCGAAGTTTTTGATGTACTTCACGATTACGTAGTTCCCCATGTCTTTGAATGTATTGTAGAAAATCTTGAACATGTCCCTGAGATACGTGTATCGGTGGCTCTACTTCTTCATTCGACCAGTTACTTATTGCATTACCTTCATTCTCTACAATCTTATTATGCAATATGATACACGTGTACATTATATATTTCAAATCTTCCTTGCTCCAAAATCATGCCGCACCTCGTACTATTACCCAACAGGATTGGAGGACTCCGAATGTTCGTTCAACATCCTTCCTTACAACCTCTTGCATTTGTTTGAACTTGACCCGTTTAGGGTCTTCTGGATATGCAAAACTTTTAACAAATGAAGCCCACTCCGGGTAGATACCATCTGCCAGATAATATATCTTCGTGTATTGTGTATCATTTACCGTAAACTAAACTTTAGGAGAGTATCCTCGTAATACATCATTGAACAATAGAGATTGGTTGAGCACATTAATGTCGTTGTTAGATCCTGCAACCCCAAAAAAAGCATGTTATATCCAAAGGTCTTGAGAAGCGACTGCTTCTAGCATAATTGTTGGAACCCCTTGATCACCTCAGGTAAATTGACATTTCCACGCAACTGGACAATTTTTCCACGATCAATGCATACAGTCAATGCTTCCTAACATACCACGAAAGTCGTGATAATCAGAATGTAGTTGAAGTAAACGTTGAACATCGTTAGCATTGGGTCTTCTCAAGTATACTCTTTCAAATACCTTAATCATACATTGAAATAATTTCTTTAAGCATTTGATTCAAGTGGTTTCGCCAAGTCGTACGTACTCGTCATAATGGTCAGCAAGTGAGCCATATGCCAACTAACGGATATCAGCAGTGCATTTTTGCAGCGGGAAAAGTCCATCTCTACCACATGCATCACGCTTCATTTGAAAATACTCAGAATGATTTGAAAGAACTTCTACGATTCGAAAGAATAGCTCCTTACTCATTCGGAACCTTCTTCTGAACATTTGATCCATGTAAACCGCCTCATTGGAGAAATAGTCGTTGAAAAGACGGTCATGTCCAGCTTCGCGCTCTCGATTTATGTATTTTTGATTGTGTTTACTGTAAGTAAAGATGGCAACAGTTAAGGCTAGAGGGGGGTGAATAGCCTTTAAAAACTTTGAGGGTTGATTTGTAAGACTTGTAAAATTGGCAGCGGAAAACTAGTTTTATCAGTCAGCTGAAAATTGGTCAGCTGGCTGACACTTTGAAAATGCTTAAGCTGATGAAAGTTGGTCAGCTAGCTGACACAACTGTTTTTAAAGAAAGTTGTCTTTTAAAGTTGATCACTGAATATTGAGAGGAAACTGAAATACAAATTAACTGAACAATTAAGCAAACAATTATTGTTAACTGACTGACACTTAATTAGTTGAAAACTTCTTAAGTGTTGAGTCAGTTTGCAAGGATATAAGAAGTGGCTGACAAATCAGTTGAAGTGGTTCGCAGATAAACTGCTACGTCCACTACCAAGTTGGTCGGACTTGGATTTTTGAAGTGCACTAATTTTATTAAAAATCTATTTGATCTCTAATGGATCAGTGTACAACAAAAGACCGGTGTTTGTGGAGAATGATTGAGAAACAATCAAACTCGTGAGACAAACTGACTGATTTCTATATTCTATGAAGTGAATCACTCAGTGTTTGCCTAAACAATAACTAGAAAGAAATATTCAAAGAAGAGTATCTAGCTAATGTTTTTCTAAGAAGACAAAGTCACAGAGAAATTTCTTGAAAGTATATTGGCTTTTGACTTCTGTAAAAATTTTGTCTTCAAGAATGCTTCCAGTGGGTATTTATAGATAGTCTTCAAGAGTAACCCGTTAGGAACACATTTTGAATTTGAAAGTGTGTTTGGCAGATGCAAGATCTCAAAAGATCCTGGGAAATATTATCTAGCAGAGTATCTACCAAAAACATACAAGTAAGAAAGAGTGTCAGTACAAGTATATGATCAATCAAATAAGGAAAAACAAACTGACACTAAAAGCGTTAAGGTCAGTTGAAGTGAATGACTGACAAAATAATTTTACTAGCTGACCAAAGATAATTTAAATTCTTGGTTGACAATCAAGTGGAATGATTTTAAGCAAATCTAATTTTATGCAAGATTCAACAATCTCCTCCTATTTGCTTAAAACCATTCACTTGAAAGCAGAAAGCCATAAATGCTTAAGTTCCTGCAAAAGTAGGGTTAGTACATCAAGCAGACACTATATGAAGAAAGTAGCTTCAAAATTAAAAGTTCCAAAAGTAAACCACAAGTAAAACAGGAGTTTTAAAATTGTTCAGAGTTTAGAGAGATGAGATATCTAGTTGGCTGATGTGGATCCTTTAGTTGTTCTTGTCTGCTTCAACTGATGGACCAACTTCAGCTTCTTTGTCAATTTCAGCAGCTTCATTTTCCTTTACTTGTTCTTGTTCAGCTTGGTTTCCTTCTTCAGCTTCTGCTTGTGCTTGGTTTCCTTCTTCAGCTTGTGCTTCGGGTTCTTTGTCAGTCTCAGCTTGATCAGGCGTCATCGGGCATCGCCGCTCGAGAATCTTATTTTCTGCCAGGTAAGTATCAGCTCGTGCTTTCTGCTTCTGCTCCTCCTGAATGGTTTGAAGCAATGCTGCTTCAGCATTGAAGGCTCGGTTGGCCCATTCTTGCTGGTAGAGCAAGATGGTCCTCCAGTCATCCATATTGGCTTCACGAGGGGCACCAGCAGCAATGGCAGCTTGCACCTCGGTGGTGATGATCTGGGTAAGGTTTGGAAGCAGAGAAGCTACTTGCTGTTGGAGAGTGGCCAGCTGATTGGTGTGGTGAGTAAAAGCTGACTTCATTTGCAAATGATGGACATAAAGAAGATCTAGCTTGGTTGACAGAGAGAGAGAACCAGGGGTAGCAGGTTCAGGGGCAGGTGGCTGAGAGGGTCCGGGCTCATTAGAGAATAGCTGAAAAGTATGGATATCAACATCCTCAGGGTCAGGAGGGAAGAAGACATCCATTGGATAGGCTGGGATTTGGGCGTCTAGCTGAGGCATGGGTTCAGGTAGAGGCATGTCTTCTAGAAAAACAATTTTGGTGCCTGTAGGATGATGCAAAGCCTTGGAGACAATCTCCCTTTGTTTTCTGGCTTTCATACAGGCCAACTAAGAAGGGCTAAGAAGGGACTCATCCTCAGAGGTGGACTTGGAGGAGTCAGATGATGAGTCTATGGGGGATTGGCCAACAGATTTTTCAGAAAAGGAAGAATCAGAAGCATCTTCTATGGAAAGCTCAGGTTGGGTAGGCTTGATGGTAGACAAGGGACTGACTGAAAGGGTGAGAGATGTGTTAAGGGAGAGGTCAGGCAGAACAAACAAAGGGGAGGCCTGGTTTGGGTGAGAGGGTATGTCAGCTGTGGGAAGAGGGGAGAAGCAAATGCGGTGTCGGTGATGAGATAAGGATAGCGGTGAGGCATCGCCTAAAGGAGCAGTGCCGACCACATGGGATAGGAGTAGGAATGGTATCAGTCAAGGGAGGAATGGGAATGGATGGTGTGACTGACACAAGTGGGACTGGTAGGGGTATGGCTGACATAGCTGGAGCAGAAGAGGGAGTAGCTGATGCAGTTGGAACTGGTGGAAGAGTAACTGGAAGGGGGATTGAAGGTTGAGGAACTGGCACGGATGTAGCTAGTGTAGGGAGAGGAACAATAGTAGGAGGTATGGAAGATGAGGCATCAATGGTGGGATTGAAAGAGGGTAGAGAGATAAGTTGCAAAGTAGATGTTGAAATAGCTGTAGGCTGGGGTGAGACTGAAACTAGTAAGGTTGTGGCTGACACAACAAAGGGAATAGCTGAAGGAGTGATATGAGAAACAGTTGGAATTGATTCTGTAATCAATGGGGTTGGTTGACTTGTCAATGCATCTGGAAAGGCAGTGTTCATAGAAGCTCCTCCTGGCATGGAGGCCATCTGTCTATGGAGTTCAATGTAGGCTTGGTTTGCAGTATTAACCGCATCTTGGACATATTTGTTTGCAGCTCTTTGGATCCTGGCTAATTTCGCTGGATCAACAGAAGGTTGTTCCCAGTCCTGGTTTAGATCATCATCTTCAGGCAGTGCAAGTCTGCCAACCAGGAAGGGATCATTTGAGGGGAGAGCTGGTAGGTCATGAACTTTGTTGTAAATTGTCCAGGCTAAATAGACAAGCTCATCTTGAACAAATCTATCATTGGAGAGATAGAATCTGTTCCAGAGCAGAGGGAGAGGGTCAAAGTACTTGCCATAATTGGCCACTAAGTCTTCTTGACTGAGGTTGGGAGTGACAGGGTATAACACATAGGGTCTCCTTTTTAGGTTGAAGTCAATGTACTTGACTGGGTTCACAGGGGTTTTTTCAGCCTTCTTCTCCTCATGGAAAGAAAGAAGAAACTAAACAAAGTAAGGCAAATGGTCTATAGGGAAGACCCAATTATGAGGAATAGGTACTGGATTAGCTTGGTAGTATGAATGCCTAGGATGAAAGGTGAGATTCCTAATTGGTGGGAAAATTTTTATAGGAGCAGTGTTTGGAGACCTAGGATTTGAGGGGGGAGAGTTGGGAGCAGGATCAGTTGTAGGAGTAGGAGAGAAAGGAACAAAGGTACCTGGATTGAGTTCAGGGGTTGTTCTCTGTCTCTTTGATGCAGTATCAGCTGCCAATGTCAATCTCCTCCTTCTAGGTTGCCTCCTTTCAGGGACTTCAGCCTCTTGCACATCAGCTGGCTGACCAATTGCTGTTGGAGGTGCATCTTCAGCTGGCTGACCTCGTGCTGGCTGACTAGTTCTAGACTGACCACATGACTGACCCCTAGTTGGCTGAACTCTTACTGGCTGAACACTTGGCTGAGCAATTTCAGCTTGTTGACCATCATCAGCTGGCTGACTGGAGGAAACAGCCGTAAGAGTTTGGGTTCTTGTTCTTCTTGATCTCCTGCTTGTCTGGACTGGGGGCACTTCCTGACCAAATCTGCTCGACACACTTGCTCTTCTGATGTCAGCTGCAACATACTTTTTGATCTTGACAGGTTCAAGGTCACCAACTCTAATGAGTAGATGTTGAAGAGTAGGAATTGATCTAAGAAACTGATTTATGATCAGATGATGAGTGAGTCTAGGGTTTCCAGTTGCCATGTTTTCCATGTACTTGGCAATGTTGACCTTAATACATTCTACCAAAACAGCTCCCCAGTTCATCTCGCAGTTTTCCACAATCCCTTCCATGAGAAACAGTTGGGCTTCAGTAATCTTGTCATGGCCCCCGGATTTGATTATGAGGCACTTGTCCAACACCGTGGCTAAAGCATAGTGGAGTGGATAAAATCGATGCTTGTGCCTATCAAAGGCATGTTCCAATGAGACTTCTCCTCTCATAGTAATCCACCCATCTCGTTGGGTGTCGGCAGGAATGGTGTAGGTTGTAGAACCGTCATCATAAAGATCAGGGAAGGCTGCAGAGATGGTTTCTGAGTCAAACACAACAGGTACGCCTCTGATATTGCCGATGAGAGAGAAAGGATCGGCTGGGTTTTCCTCCATTCCCATGAAGAATTCTTCAGTTAGTTGGCAGCTGTAGGTTCGAATGTTGAAGGAGAGTAGAGGCATTAACCCAGTAGCAGTGACTAGATGAATCAGCTCAAGTCCTAGAGGTTCTGAATATAGAGAAACGATGTCTAGAAGACATCCAACTGCTGTGTTCGAAGCCATTTCCTGAAATAACAACAGATATGTTAAGAATGCAGATGAACAAGAGAAAGAAAGAAGGAGTAGGAATGGAGAATACTAGTGAATCTAGGGTTATGATTTTTGAGAGTAGGAAGAGCTTTTGAAGAAGAAGAAATTTTTAGAGAGAGAAGGGATTTTAGTGAGAGAAAGATAAGTAAGAAGTGAAGTGAGTGTGTTTTAAATAAAGAACAGATAGGTACGGACACTTATAAGAGATAGTGGGTTTTAAAAGTGAAGATATGGAGTGTAGTGATAAAGTACACAAAATTTTGGTTTTTGTGATAAAAATAGCAATTTATGATAGAGAGTTATTATCACAATGATGAGCCGTTTTTGTGAAAACACGTCATTTCAACCGCCAGAGTTGGTGGGATAGTGGAAAGGTCATTTTGTCTTTTCAAGAAAGCTTCGCGAGTTCCAAGGAAAAATAAAATGCGGGAAATAAATGAAGAATTTTCAATAAATTATAGAGTAAGTCTTAGCTGAGATACGATTAGCTTTGACTTAAGGCTCAGAGACTACCTGGACAGTGACTGTTAATCACTGTGTTATCAGCTGAGAAATATAGATATGTCAGTTGAACAATTCTCAGCTAATAAGTGTCAGCTGTGAACGTTTGTCAACTACTAGCTGTCATTTTTGATATAGTATGGTTTCAACTAGGAATGAAGAAAATTTTTGTCAGCTGAAGGTTGTCAGCTGTGAAGTTTTGTTGCTTAAGAGCTTCATGTGTCAGCTACTGGCTGACAAGACTTTTGTTATGCTTACTGGCTGACCATATATTATCAGTTGAGATATTTTGTCAGCTAGATAAATATTGACTAACAGTGTAACGACCCGACCCGGACTCCAATGCGAAATCCCAAGGTCGTGCCGTCAAGACAAGCTAAAAGATGGACAAACACCTGCTAAGCATCATGGTACGAGTCAAGAGTTGAGCCATAAAGCTCAAAACATAAATGTAAGGCCATAACGGCGATACGGAAAATAAAAATCAACACCTGCGGAAGCGAATCATAAGTGGGACCAAAGCCTATAATTAAAAACTAAGGAATAAGGCTGAGAGATGACTATCTCTCGACAAATCTACGACTCGCGTGACGCAACATTGTGCACGGGCAACAAACCATCGGCAAACCTAAGGCCGGTGAATCAACAGAATACCAACCTGATAAACAACTACTCAACGGCTACAACATGCCGGAGGGACAAATCAACTAAACGAATAAGATATTAAACACCAACAACTAAACCAAAATCTCACAACTATACTTGTCGGAGACAAAAATAACCAACACAATACTAGAATACGCGAGCTAACCTTGCTCGGGAAGACGACAGAATAAACTTCTAAATAAATACAACTGCTCGACAAAACAAGTCGGCTCCCAAAATAATATGAAATAAAATACTAACATAACTACCCAAGTAAAGTTTACATAACTTTACATCCGTGTCTCACAAGATAATAAATACAATAATAATAATAATAATAACTCCAAGCTATTGCCCTAAGACCACCGCTATCCAACAAGCACCGAAGCAAGCGCAACGCACTAACGAGCTACCGCAAAAACTAAGGAAAACAAACACACGGAGTGAGTCATAATGACCCAGTAAGTTACTAAATGCAGTTGTATGGCATAGCATGATGTGGCATGGCATAATGCACAAGCATGTATAAAATCATGGCATCTTAATAGCATACCAATAATAAACTAGTATTAATTTATCAAGCAACATAAAATTCATGAACCACATAGCACATCATCTTTCATATAAGTGCTCATACGTAAACACGTAGAACCAGAATCTGGGCCTAGCCCTCAATATTCAAACCATGGGTACAACCCTCAAATGATCATAATCTGGGTTTCAATCCTCAAATGATCACAACTCATCAGTTTTCTTAATGAGTACCTCGTTACATTCATCCAACCCCGATGAGAAATGGGAGCCTCAGATCGTTAGATGGCGCTAATACGAGACCACATCCCACTATTGGCCAAATAGTGAGGAGAAAGGGTACCAATGCGGCGATTCATAGCGAATGTTTCCAAAGGCTATGAATCGTCTCATTGCCGACAAAACGACCAAGACGCCAGCTGGACTTAAATCAAGATGCTCAAGTAGATATTTACTTGGATAAACCAATAAGGACCAAGTCCTTCACAAGAGGACTCACCAAATTAAGTAGGTCATAATGCTCTACAAAACCCAATAAACAATGCACATAATTGTACACACTTAACATGTTCAACTAACTTGTAAGTTTAGTTCAAGAACCACATATTGAGGTATTCATAATCCTCAAGTCACCACCAATTCAAGAATAGCTTATAGCTCAATAAATCACAACGTGAGGTCTACTATAGTCCTCTACTCAAGATTAAATCAAAGACTATTATTTTAGTCTAAGAACAATCATAAATCAAAACTTAGCATTTTAGCTTTACTTAAAGGTACACCGGACTCAACCATAGTCTCTACCGTCATATAAACTCGACTTCCTCAAAGCCAATCTCAAGGGTATCAAAACTAACCCGTAGTCAAAACCCCGTAAGTGCTTTCATGTGCACTCGACCAAATTCCCTAAAAGAGAACTCGTTCAAATAATCATTTCTTAAGGGCATACGAGATCATAGGTTGGTCTCTAATGCTCTGTGCTCTAACGAGCACGTTCTAAACACACTCCCAATAGGTCTCTATAACATGAGTGTCTCAATTGGACATCGAATGAGATACTCGGGTTCGCACAAACATAACTAAGCAAGACCCGAACATCGTAGGGGTTCAACCCAAAACTTTTTATTATATTATTGACCTTACAACGACTCCGTTGAGTCTTAATTCTACATTTCATTCTTTATGGGTTTCATAAATCCACAATTTAACACTCTATTCAAACATACAATAAAATCCCAAAATTCATTCGGGCTTGATTCCTAAGCCTAAAAATCCAAGAACTCATTATAATCATAGTCAAACGAAACCCAAATGTCGTAGGATTTCAACCCGAGTTCATTAACACATTATTGAACTTATTTCGACTCCGTTGAGTCTAAATACTAAGTTTCATTCTTAAACATTTCATCAATCTCAACATTAACACCCACTTCAAATAACAACAATTTCTCCAATAATTTGGGCTTGATTCTTAAGCCCTAAAATTCATAACAACACCGAACATAAATCATAACCCATTTCCTACAACACATAATATCATTCAAATCATTTCATTCATGCTATTAACAAGTTCATATTTCCAAAAATCCCCAAAAATGGGCATACATCGCATATCAAGTGTTCATTGCCCACAAATAGCACATAGGTTGTTTTCCTTAGGGCCAATGAACCAAAATCAAAAGTAACTTACCTAGCTTGTGTGAAAACTCAAGAGAATCAAAATCCGAACGGTGAAGTTGTTCCACCCGTTGCATACGTCAAGAATCCGAAGTTTGGCGGCAATCGGACGGTTGGATCTTCGTTGATCGGAGGAAGAAGAAGCTAGGGCTCAAAGCTTCAAGCCCCCAACTCTCACTCTCTCTATACGTCTGATTTTAGAAGGAGAAATGAAGAGGTTTGGCTGAATTTGTGAAGAGGTTAGGCTATTTATACTTCCCAAGTAATGAGGGCAAAATAGGGAATTCCTTAGTGCAATTAGTAGAGATTAGGATTAGTCAATCACTAATCTAACCTTAATTAACTTCCAACTAATGTTAGGACATGTTTAGGGCTAAGTATGGGAGGTTAGGAAGGGTTTAGAGGGGGTTTAATGAGGGTAGGATAGGTATTACACGTCAAAAATCAAAACAGGGCAAAACAGGGAAAAATTCCGTAGGTGACTCCCAGAGCTTGAGGCGGGCGCCTGGACTTCTGGACCTGCTTATGTTCATTTTGCAATGCTCTTAGCATTGTCCCGCGAGCTAGCGATCCGAATTCGATGCGAGCGCATGGTCCAGCCCTTGAACTTGGTCTAATCATGTCCTAAATGGTCCCAAACTCATGGGCAACCATTCTAAGGTCTAACCCAACTCAAAAAAAGTTTGAAACACACCCGAACAACATCCGGAACAACTCGGAGCGAAATCGGGAGGAGGTGCAACAACGTGCAACCGGAACGACGAATGAACTCGCAATTGAACGAGCAATGAAAGGAGACTTTTAAGGCAAGTCTAAGGGCTAATGAAGAAGCTTAAATACTTCTAGAAATTTGAATAACAACAAGGTAAATAAGAATTCCAAAGGAGAGACGATTACACGACTCAATTCCCGAACTACGCGATAGAGACGAACGCTATCTCCAAAGCTTCCAAATCATCGATAGACTTAAGGAACACCTCCAACTTGAAGTCTAATACATCTAAACATGTTAATAAACCAACTTATAAAGGTCTAGGACCAAACCGAGGTCACGAACACAAAACGCAAGCAAACCCTCAATCGCGTCGCATTCCGACTAACGTCGAGTCATGACTTGTGACTTTAGCAAGTCAATAACTATATGGAGTCTCTTAATAATGTTTTGGTCTTAATATGGTCTCTCATACACACCTAGACCCTCTCGCAAACCAAACATACAATCGATAAAGAAAGAAGTGCAAGTATGGGACGCAAACCGAGCTAACGAAGGAGTAGGGTGTTACAGACAGGCTGAAGTATACCCTGCAAAGATTAGACAAACCAAAGATATCTTTCTATGACATAATAAGCATTCCTAATTCTCCTCTTAAGAATTCAAATCTGTCAGATTTTAAGGCTTTTGTAAAAATGTCAGCTAATTGAAATTCAGTAGGAACATATTCTAGCTGAACATTGCCTTTTTCAACATGATCTTTCAAAAAATGATATCTGATGTATATGTGTTTGGTTTTAGAATGCATGACATGATTTTTAGAAACTGATATAGTAGAAGTATTATCACAATAAATAGGACAAGTTCCCATAGGCATTTCATAATCCAATAGTTGCTGTTTCATCCAAAGAATCTGAGAACAACAGCTTCCAGCAGCAATATATTCAGCTTCATTAGTTGAAGTGGAAACTGAAGCTTGCTTTTTGCATGCCCATGATATCAGGTTGTTTCCAAGGAACTGACATGTTCCACTAGTATTTTTTCTGTTGACTCTGCAAGCTGCAAGGTCAGCATCTGAATATCCAATCAGATTAAAGGAAGAGTCTCTGGGATACCAAATGCCAAATTTTTCAGTATCAATCAAATATCTAATGATTCTTTTTGCTGCAATCATATGAGATTCCTTAGGATTAGATTGAAAACGAGCACATATACACACAACAAACATGATATCTGGTCTGCTAGTAGTTAAATAAAGAAGAGATCCAACTATACCTCTGTATTCAGTTGTATAAACTGGCTTACCATTTTCATCAGTGACTAGGTGACATTCAACACCCATTAGAGTGTTTGCTGAATTTGCTTCTTGAAGATTGTATTTCTTGATCAGCTCTCTTGTGTATTTAGATTGATGGATAAAAATTCCTTCCTCAGTTTGCTTAATTTGAAAACCTAAGAAGTAAGTTAGTTCTCCCATCATACTCATCTCAAATTTTCCTTTCATAAGATGCTCAAATCTTTTGCACAAAATTTCATTAGTAGATCCAAAAATAATATCATCAACATAAATTTGAACTAGTAAAATATTACCTTTGTGCTTCAAAGAGAAAAGAATAGTATCGATTTTACCTCTTTGAAATCCTTTTTCCATAAGGAATTTGGATAGGGTTTCATACCATGCTCTTGGGGCTTGCTTAAGACCATAAAGAGCCTTTCTTAACTTGTAAACATGGTCCTTCTTTTTATGATCAATGAAACCAGGAGGTTGTTCAACAAATACTTGTTCTTGTAGATCTCCATTCAAAAATGCACTTTTTACATCCATTTGGTATACCTTGAAGTCCTTGAAGGTTGCATAAGCAAGAAATAATCTGATGGCTTCAAGTCTTGCCACATGAGCAAAAGTTTGATCATAATCAATGCCCTCCTCCTGTCTATATCCTTGGGCTACTAATCTTGCTTTATTTCTTGTAACATTTCCATCTTCATCCAACTTGTTTCTGAACACCCATTTAGTTCCAATGACTTGTTGATCTGTGGGTCTAGGCACAAGTTCCCAAACTTTGCATCTTTCAAACTGATTCAGTTCTTCTTGCATGGCCTCAATCCACTGAGGGTCTTCCAGGGCTTCATCAATCTTTTTGGGTTCAATGGAAGAGACAAAGGCATGTGAATCAAGAGTTTCATTTCTGGAGCTACTTCTGGTTCTTAAGCCAGCAAAGAGATCTCCAATGATATTTGAAACTGGATGATGTCTAGCTTCCCTAATTTCTTTAGGAAAATCTGCAAGAGGTTCAGTTTGTAAAGATGGAGATGGATGAATGTCAGCTGACTGAATAGATTCAGAACCGGGTATGTCAGCTGACTGATCTATTGTGACAGGGTTAAGATTGTCAACTGGCTGAAGATTGTCAGTCTGCTGAAGTTCATTCTGAATATCTAGAGTTTCTACAGGAGGGGTTGAAGATGAAGGATTATCTTGAATTGAACCAGTATTGTTTCCTGTCTCAAATATTTCAAAATTGTTAGTAACATCAGGAGTCTTAGAAGACTCAAATAAATTTGATTCATCAAAAGTAATATGCATAGATTCAACAATTACTTGAGTTTTTCTATTATAAACTCTATAGGCTCTACTATGCTTAGCATAACCAACAAAATACCTTCATCAGCTTTTTCATCAAACTTACCTCTGTAATCACCACCATTGTAGTGAATGACGCATTTGCACCCAAAGATTTTAAAGAAAGCAATGTTAGGGGTTCTACCTCTCCATATTTCATAGGGAGTCTTACCATGAAACTTTTTTATGAGAGATCTATTTTGTGTAAAACATGCTGTGTGACAGCTTCTACCCAAAAATATTTTGGCAATTTTGCTTCTGCTATCCTTATTTTACCTGCTTCAATCAGAGTCCTGTTTTTCCTTTCAGCTATACCATTTTGCTGAGGTGTTCTAACTGCTGAAAAGTTATGATCAATTCCATGATCATCACAGTATGTGTCCATTCCAAGATTCTTGAATTCTGTACCATTGTCTGATCTAACACTTATAATCTCACATTCCTTTTGAGTTTGAAGATTTCTGAACAGGGAAGTGAGAATGCTATAAGTTTCATCCTTGGATTGCATCATTTCAACCCATGTGTACCTGGAATAATCATCTACAACAACCAAAGTATACATGTTTCCTCCTAAGCTTGCAGTTGTGACAGGACCAAATAAATCCATATGTAGAAGCTCAAGAGTTCTTTTGGTTGAAAGACATGGTTTTGGTTTGAAAGAGGTTTTTGTTATTTTTCCTAAAATACAAGCATCACATTTTTTGTCAGTCGGAAAATTTATGGATGGCAGACCTTTTACCAAATCTCCTTTTTGAAAGTTTTGAAAGATACTTAAAGTTCAGGTGTGAAAGTCTTTTGTGCCAAAGCCAAGAATTTTTCAAAATATTATTTGCTACCAAACAAATTTGAGTATTGTTATTTAAAGAAAGTAAATCAATAGCAAAAACATTCCTTTTTCTTGAACTAGTGAGCAAAATTTCATTAGTGATGCTGTTTTTAATAAAACAGTGTGTGGAGGAGAAAGAGCAGCTCATACCTTTATCGCAGAATTGTGAGATACTTAAAAGATTATGTTTCAAACCTTGTACCAAAGAGACATTTTCAATTATTATAGATCCTCTGATAATGGATCCATATCCAATAGTTTTTCCTTTTGAGTTGTCTCCAAAATAATGTAAGGTCCTTTTCTGCAAGCAAGAATGTTAGTAAAGAGTTCACCGATCCACCATATGTCCGAGCATCCACCGCCTAATATCCATATGTCGCTTGATTGACCATCTCCGCCATTAAGCATACCCGAAATATGAATATTTAAATCATGGTACCCTTTATACTTTGGGTCCAAAGGGTTAGTTTTCTTAGGTATCCAAACTTGCCCGAAATTAGGCTTCTTAGTTCTCACAAGAGGTTTAAATCTATACAAGCATTCGTGTGACTGATGACCAAAAGTAGAACAAATATTACACTTGTGATAACCAGGCTTATCAGTCATTTGAGATGAATTCTTTTATTCGTTATGGTTCAGCTTAGAGGTCTTAGCAAAGAACAAAATTTATTAGCTTGAACTTGTCGGCTTGCCTTTCTTTCCGAATCATCCTCTTTTGTCGCCTAGCCGACATTTGTCGATCGGTTGATATTTGTCGCTTGTTGAGTTAGCCGATGACTAATTTAGAGGCTTTGGACCGTAAGACCGACAACTCATTGTTCAAATTTATCCTTTTGTTAATGTACCTCTTGTGCTTTGATTCATAATATATTCTAAGGATAAGTGAGTGGCACAAGATTATAGACCGATCCTTGTCCTTTTCGTAATCTTAGGTTCACCTTTGACTGCCCGATCTTACGCCTTTATCATCTTTGAGTATCCAAGACCATGTTGGTCTTCATGATTTTTCTCGTTGACCGATGATGGTTTCTACAACAACTTTTGACTTTGAGTAAGTATCAACAACATTGGTCGGCCGAAGATTTCTTTCCACAAGGTCGTTAATCGGGCATCCGAGATTTTGCTTGAATCTCATATTTTCATTGAGACTTTTAAGTTGCAAAGAATTCTTTGCCGAACTTTGTAAAGCTCATTGATCTTTTGAAGCTCACGCTTTCTTCAAAAATTCTTTTAAAATCTCCGATAAAGAAACATAGATTCTTTTAAGTGTTTCAAACTTGGAATACATTTCTTGCATTTGTTCCAAAGAAATCATCAACACTTGAGTCGAATCTTCTCCTCCGCCTTTTTGAATCTTGACTTACTTTAGCAGCCTTGGAGAAGTTGACTTGACTTTCCTTTCTCGGGCCGACTTATGATTCCTTGTCCATAAAATCCATTTCCTATTTTTTAACCACAAACCGATCGCAGTTTGATGACCTTGGTCGGTTTGGAGTTTGTAATAGGTGAGCTTGACAACTCATTTTCAGACTCTTTTGAATATTTTGGACTTGGAAACTCATTATCTGAATCATATATTTCTGATTCTGCTACAAGACACAGATTTGCTTCTTGCTCAAAATCAGTAGATTCATCTTCAGAATCAGTTTCAATCCAAGTTGCAAGATTTTGATCTTCACCAACTAAGCCTTTTTGTTTTTCAAAATTTCTAGGAGCTCTTTTATAATACTCATTTTTGTAAATGGACAATTTGAAGCGAAATGACCGTGCTTTCTACGATTAAAGCATAACAGTTTTTCTTTCTCAACCTTGTCCTCATTTCTTTTGAAGTAAGGTTTTTGAAAGTTTGAATTAGATGGTTTTGGAAGCTTGAAGAAAGTTTTGAGGATTTGATGAAGACTTTTGAAAGTTTGTCAAGGTTTTGAAAGTTCCTTTTAAAAGATTTAAACTTTCTAAATTGTCTAGCAAAAGCTGCAAATTCATCTTCATCAAAGTCATCATCTGACAGTGATGTAGAAGTTTTTGAAGTTTCTTCTTCAGCTTGAAGAGATATACCTTTAAAGTTTTTCTCAATTTATTGAGTTTTGAGAACTTCTTTTTCATAGATTTTCAGACTTGCAACAAGACTACGTATATGAGTTTTGTTCAAGTCTCTTGCTTCCTTAATGGCAGTGACTTTAACATGTCATCTACTACCCAAGCTACTAAGAAAACGCATGTTCAAATCTTTCATACTATAAACTTTACTAAGAGAAGAACATCTATTACTTACCT
The DNA here is from genome assembly GCA_013146195.2 of Codonopsis lanceolata. Classification (NCBI taxonomy): domain Eukaryota; kingdom Viridiplantae; phylum Streptophyta; class Magnoliopsida; order Asterales; family Campanulaceae; genus Codonopsis; species Codonopsis lanceolata. The sequence continues at coordinate 22,128,732 of CM028384.1, read as the reverse complement.
CAAGAAATCTGTCGAGGCATTCTTTAAAGATTCTTTTGGATCCTTCTTGAAGGCATCAAACTCTTGTATGCAATCATAAAGTTTGTTGTCCTTGGTGTTTTGATCTCCTTCTACATATTCAACAAGAGCATCCCAAATTTCCTTGGCAGTTGCACAGTCATATATCTGTTTGTAGTTTTCATCAGGTACAACACTTGACAGATGTGCGCTCCGCATCCAGTCCATCAGTAATTTTGTCTTCCTCAGTCCATTCTGATTGAGGTTTGAGGACATATTCTTCTTCTACAGGAGCAAGAGGGTTTATTGTATCGTCATCTGCAGTAGAAGATTTACCAACTTTAGTATTAATTTTCATAGGCTGCATAGGACCACCTCTTACACATTCCATCAATCGTTTATCTATGTTGTTCATATATCTTGTAATTATTTCCTTCCAAATATCAAAGTGATCTTCATCAAAAATGGGTACTTGAGTGACATTGTTTGATTGAAAAGCTTTTAGAGTTGCCATGATCGAGCTTTCAAGCTGTTAGGCTTGGAAAATAATTTTTCACAAAAGCAAAGCTCTGATACCAATTGTAAGTCCAGGATGGCAAACAAGGCTAGAGGGGGTGAATAGCCTTTAAAAGCTTCGAGGGTTGATTTGTAAGACTTGTAAAATTGGTAGCGGAAAACTAGTTTTATCAGTCAGCTGAAAATTGGTCAGCTGGCTGACACTTTGAAAATGCTTAAGCTGATGAAAGTTGGTCAGCTAGCTGACACAACTGTTTTTTAAAGAAAGTTGTCTTTTAAAGTTGATCACTGAATATTGAGAGGAAACTGAAATACAAATTAACTGAACAATTAAGCAAATAATTGTTGTTAACTGACTGACACTTAATTAGTTGAAAAACTTCTTAAGTGTTGAGTCGCTGAAGGATATAAGAAGCGGCTAACAAATCGCTTGAAGTGGTTCCAGATAAACCGCTACGCCCACTACCAAGTTGGTCGACTTGGATTTTTGAAGTGCACTAATTTTATTAAAAATCTATTTAATCTCTAATGGATTAGTGTACAACAAAAGACCGGTGTTTGTGGAGAATGATTGAGAAACAATCAAACTCGTGAGACAAACCGACTGATTTCTATATTCTATGAAGTGAATTACTCAATGTTTGCCTAAACAATAACTAGAAAGAAATATTCAAAGAAGAGTATCTAGCTAATGTTTTTCTAAGAAGACAAAGTCACAGAGAAATTTCTTGAAAGTATATTGGCTTTTGACTTCTGTAAAAAATTTTGTCTTCAAGAATGCTTCTAGTGGGTATTTATAGATAGTCTTCAAGAGTAACCCGTTAGGAACACATTTTGAATTTGAAGTGTGTTTGGCGTATGATGCAAGATCTCAAAAGATCCGGAAATATTATCTAGCGTAGTATCTACCAAAAACATACAAGTAAGAAGAAAGAGTGTCAAGACAAGTATATGATCAATCAAATAAGGAAAGACAAACCGACACTAAAAACGTTAAGGTCGGGTTGAAGTGAATGACCGACAAAATAATTTTACGAGTGACCAAAGATAATTTAAATTCTTGGCTGACAATCAAGTGGAATGATTTTAAGCAAATATAATTTTATGCAAGATTCAACATTTACGAATGTGGGAATCGGTAGAATCATCCTTCAATTCATCGTGTATGAATTGTAGGATTGGCAGAAGGTAGGAATCAAAATCGAAAGAGGAAGAGGAAGAGGAGTCAGAAGACATTTTTAGTGTGGAGATTGTTGTATATGTAAGTATATATTATTAGGGATCACAATGGAGATTTTATTTGTGCCTTCTCGCCTCACTTTCACTTGGCACTAATATGAAGGTGAAATCATGGCCTTGCGCAATGGTTTGGTTTTATGCCGTAATATGGGTTTGTCCAAATGTGGTTGTTGAATCGGATTCACAAGTTGCTGTTGACGTTATTGTTAAGAATCACTCGGCCCCTTGGCAATATGCTTACGCTCTCCATGATTGTAAACAGTTGTGTTCTTCCTTTTCTTTACGACATGTGTTCAGAGAACAGAATTCAGTTGCTGATCGTCTAGTTGCTGAGGCTCATAATATTGGTGGCCACAAAGTTTTTTCCTCTTTCTTGGATCTTCCGAAGACAGTCAAGAAGGCTTTTATGATGGATTCTTATGGGTATCACAACTTTCGTAGAAGATAGTCCTTTTGGTTTTTTTGTTTGTTGCTATATATAGTTTCTAGCTTGATGTTAGATTTTGTTGCTTGTATTTCCTTTTCGAGGTTAGACTCCTTTGTCCTCTCATTTATAAGGGTCAGGCTGGTTGTCCCCCTCAAGTTTGTTTTCCTTTCTATTTTAATAAATTGCTGCAAGGTACCGTCCTTGTTTCCTTAAAAAAAAAATGAGTAAGAGGATGTGTTTGCAGAAAATATGGAGGCTCATACGTCTATATATAGAAATCTTTCAATAGCGGCTAGTTTTCATAACGACTAGTTTTTGCAATTAGTAGTTTATAAAAATCATACAAAACATAATTAAAAGTAGATAAATATTGATAATAACACATAATTAAAAATTAAAAGTATATAAATAAAAGTACATAATTAAAAGAACATAAATAAAAGTACATAATTAAAAGAACATAATTAAAAGTACATAATTAAAAGAAGTTAAAAGAAGAATTTTAGGTAGTTAAATGGGAAAGAATTTGAGATAAAATATATGGTTGAATGTAATAAAAATTTTGTGTTGAGAATGTATTTATAGGAGAAATCATAAATAAATAAATAAAAATCAAAAAGTATTGTTGTGCAACGGTAATATAAAAAAAAAGTACAAAATGGTAACTAAAACGCTAATGGAGAAAAAGAAAGAAAATTATCAACCGATTGGTGTAGACCAACTGGTTGATAATACCAACCTTTTCATCAAAACCCTTTATCCCTACCGACCTATTCTAAAAGCTTTTTCAAAATTTATCAACCTATTCCACCTTCGCAGTAAAGATGCCCTTACTACATAGGGCATATCCTTCGGCAGACCGAAGATAGTATTCAATCATCTCTTCCATCTATTATTTTTATTCTTCTTACAAGTCTTTTATAGATTTGTCTTAACCTCCCCTCAAACTTTGTTTTTATTCTTCTTACAGATCTTCTATTATTTTGCGTTAACCTCTCCTTAAACTTTGCAAGACTTTGAAAGTATTTGATGCTCTTCAAACTTTTGTATGGCAACTTTTTGAATCATTAAAATGTGTAATCCTTATTGTGCGACTTCTACTCTGGATATAGGCTTCAAAGAATTCTACACAAACTTGTCAACTAAGAAAAGATAACTCCCAAATATATTAGATGCCAATGAATCAATCTTATCATTATCAATCTGAATCGTATAATGTAGGACACTACCCTCATCGTACAACTCTCCATGTATATGCCTTTCCAAAATGTAAATTAATTTATGTTGTGCACAGTGGATTCAATTAAACAATAACTATCAATAGAGCAAGATCAATCAAAGGAGAAGAGAAAGATTGGGTTCAACAGACTATCAAAATTTTATTGTGACCAACTTTTTACACTACTAACACATGACGAATTTCTGTAAAATGCTAAAAGCTTTAATTTTCTTCTGTTGACTGAAACTTTTCAATCTATCTATTGACTGAAACTTTTCAATTCTTATCTCTTTTCATTTCTTACAAGTTTTTCTTCTGTTAATGTTCTAATCTATATCTATTAATCATTAATTATTAATTATTACTCCCTCCGTCCAAAAAAATAAATGACGTTTTAGAAATTTGCATACAAACTAAGAAAGTTTATAAAAAACTGATTTGCCCTTATTTAAGTGCATTTATTATTGACAAGGTACATGATTAATTTTCTATTTCGTCTTAATACAACATTCAATTAGATAGTAATTTATATGACAATTTTGGTAAAATATGGATAATTTTTTCTTGAAATTCGTATAACGTTATTTATTTTAGAACAATTTTTTTCTCTAAAATGTCATTCATTTTGAGTCCGAGGGAGTACTAAAAGAAGTCACTGTTGCCACGTGGTATCTTTATGCCAAAATGATCAATTTCAACAAATAATACTAATTAATTTATATCTATTAATTCTTAATCACATCATTTTTAAGTTTTTTTTTCTACGAAAAAACCATACACAAATATTTCAATTACCCATTCATATGATCAATTTCTATATTTACCTTATTTTACTTTTGTTCAAAGTATTCTAATGGAATTTTTTGATTACTTATAACAAATTTAGAAAATCATTTTATTATAAACAACTTTTGAAAAAAAAATTAAAATTGTGCATCACACGGGTACTAGCTATTTATTAATCTGTTAATAAATAATAAAACAAAAACCACTCCAGCTACATGACAACTTTCTGTAAAATGGCTGTAACGTGTCAACCTTGTGTAAAATGAGAAAAATAATTTTTTTGTTTTGTCAAATATAGTTTAATTTAAAATAAGATTTATTTAAATTATACAAGTTTAACTTGATTGAAACTCTTCAATTATTATCATTTTTCATTTCCCTACTATTTGATTTATACAAGTTATTCATATACAAATTTTATGTTATTTTTTCTTCTATTAATATATTAATATATATTTATTAATTATTACTTATAGAAGCCGCATGACAACTTTGTGTTAAAATGATCAATTTCAACAAAAAATTACGAATTAATTGATATCTATTAATTATTAATTACTTTATTTTTTAAATTATTTTTTTTCAAAACATTCGTACACAAATCTTTCAATTACACATTCATATGACCAGTTTCAATATTTACCTTATTTTTCATTTTTTTTCAAAGTATTCTAATTAAAAAATTAATTATTTATTATAAGTTTAGAAAATCATCTTATTAAAAACGACTTTTGCAACAACAAAAAATTATATTAAAATCATGTATCGCACGAGTATTAACTATATATATATATATATATATATATATATATATATATATATATATATATATATATATATATATATATATATATATATATATAATACAATACCAAACCCTAAGTACAATTAAATAAGGAAACTAAAAAACTGAATTGCCACATCGACCCAATCGCTTCAAGTATTGACAATGACAGAAATTAGAATTATGTACAAGTGATAAAAAAAAATACTACATATATTAAGTTGAGTGGTGTCACGTGACACCATAGTGCTACATAGATCCATCCCTGGGTACCGGGCCTCCTTCGGAATATGATGTGGCAGCTTCGTCCCAAACCACGAGACAACTTTCAACTGACGTGGTTGCCTTGCCAAGCCAAACATGACCACTCTGATGTGTAAACTGCAAAAGTTCGTACCACAGGGGGACTCCACTCGCTTTTCTCGTTCTGCCTGGAAGGACTCGACCTTTAGCCTGGTGATTCGAGTCCTTCCATTCTCAACAATTTAAATAAGAAAACTACTCCAAGAAAGACAAAACCTAAATTAAATCAATTTACTAAATTATTGGATTTCCAATTTAGTTAATAATATACTAAATTACTAACTAGTTATATATATAATACAATACAAAACCCTAAGTACAATTAAATAAGGAAATTATTTGAAAAACCGAATTGCCACATTGTAGTCGCTTCACTCCAAATAGCCGCTTCAAGTATTGGCAATGGCAGATAAATGATGTTGATAATGAGATTTGATCTCACATTCTTTAGTAGGGGAACCTTCACATCACATGTTAAATCAACTCAACTAAGACAAAATTATGTAGAAGTGATAACAAAATAGTACATATATTAAGTTGAGTGGTGTCACGTGACACCGCAGTGCTACTGTAAGTCCAGTTGGCAACTGACAAGGCTAGAGAGGGGGGGGTGAATAGCCTTTTTAAAAACTTTGAGGGTTGACTTGAAAAACTTTAAAAGTTTGCAGCGGAAAAGGTAACTTTGTCGGTCACCGACATCGTGTCGCTTGGTCGATGTTTTACTGAGGCGATGAATATTGGTCACCGGTCGACACAATTGTTTTAAAAAAAATTCCCTTTTAAAAATAGATCACTGAATTCTAAGGAAGGAGCTGAAGAATAATTTATCAAAACAATTAAGTAAACAATTTATATAAGTAAATGGCTGACACTTAAGTAGATCAAGACTTCTTAAGTGTTAGATCAATTTGTAAGAGATGATGAAATAACTGACAGAGAAATTGAAGTGGTTCACAGTAAAACTGCTACGTCCACTACCAAGTTGGTCAAACTTGGATTTTTGAAGTATACTAATTTTATTAAAAATCTAGGTGATCTCTAATGGATCAGTGTACAACAAATGACTAGTGTTTATGGAGTATGATTGAATAACAATCAAACTCGTGAGACAAACTGACTGATTACTAAAGAATATGAAGTGAGACACTCAGTGTTTGTCTAAAAACAATAACTAGAAAGAAATTATCAGTGAAGAATATCTAGCTAAAGTTTAAGAAGGCTAAGGCACATAGAGTATTTCTTTTGAGAGTATGAATGCTTCAAACTTCTATATATTCTTCAAGAGATTCCTGTGGGTATTTATAGATGAATTTGAAGTGCAGCCCGTTAGGAATACATTTGAATTTGAAATGAGTTTTTCAAATCATACCTATCTTCTTACAAGATCATAGAGATCCTGTTGAACATATGATCTATCAAAACACAAAATAGGAAAGTGTCAGTACTAGGGAATGTTTAAACAAATAAGGTAAAGAAGCTGGCACTTTAAAACTATGGTCAGCTGATAAAAGTGACTAACAAAGAATTATATCATAAGGTGACCAAAATAAAATAACTTATAAGTTCTTGGCTGATAACAAGTAGAATCATTTTAAGCAAATTTAATTGAAGGAAATATTCAACAATCTCCTCCTATTTGCTTAAAACCATTCACTTTAAAGCAGAGAGCAATAAGAACTTATAATCCTGCAAAATAGATGTTAGTAAGCCAAGAAGTAAGAGATAAAACTAAATTGCAGGAGATTAAAACCAGGAAGAAATAACTTGTCAACTACAAGTAAAACGATTGTCTAAGAAGTTCAAAAGTTTAAGAGAGTTTTAGTTCAATTCATTCAGTTGTTGATGTGGATCCTTCAATGGGCTTGTCAGCTTCAGCTCCAGCAGTTGATGGACCAACTTCAGCTTCAGGTTCAGGTTCCTTATCAACATCAACATCCTTTTCCTTTTCTGCTTCAATTTCAGTCACTAACTGAAATGGCTTAAGATCAAGTCTTTGTCTGAGAATCTTGTTCTCAGCCAAGTATGCATCAGCTCTTGCTATCTGTTTCTTCTCTTCCTGAATGGTTTGAAGCAAGGTAGCTTCAACATTGAAGGTCATGTTTACCCATTCTTACTGATAAAGCAGGATTGATCTCCAGTCATCTATGTGAGCTTCCCTAGGTGCACCAGCAGCGATGGTAGCCTGGACTTCAGCTGTGATTATCTGTGTAAGATTGGGAAGAAGAGAAACAACCTATTGCTGAAGAGTGGAAAGCTGATTAGTGTGATGTGTGAATGTTGCTTTCATTTGGAAATGATGAACATAGAGTAGGTCCAACTTGGCTGAAGTAGAGAGTGCGCCAGATGGAGTATGGTCAGCAGACTCATGGGCTGGAGAGTGAGAAGGGCCTGGGGCATTTGTGAAGAGCTGAAAATACTAAATCCCTTCATCTTCAGGGTCAGGTGGGAAGAATGTAGGCATGGGATATGCAAGAGCAGGAGAAGTAGGTGTTGGATCTGACTCAGGAGAGATATCAGGGAAAACAGTCTTTTTCCCAGTAGGTTGCTCGAGAGCTTGAGAAATGATAGCCTGTTGTCTTCTTGCCTTTCTGGAGGCCAACTGAGAAGGAGTGAGGAGAGACTCATCCACAGAGGTAGACTTTGATGAGTCAGATGAGGAGGCCATGGAGGTGTCTTCAGCTAAATCTTCAGCTGACTGATGATCAAAATCATCAGTTAAAGAGTGATCAGACAGAGCTGCTTCTTGGTCATGGATGGGACTGACTGACAAGGGAAGAGTAGAGTGAAAAGATAAGTCATGTAAAATTATCAGAGGAAAATCTTGGTTTGGGTGATCAGGTTGGTCAGTATCAACCAAGGTAAGAAGGTCAAGAGTAGGAATCACAATGTCAGTTGAAGGATCAGCTGGAGGGATAAGAGTGGCTGACACAGCAGTGGCCGATACAAGAATGGTTGGCATAATAGGGATTGATACAGAAGTTGGTGCAGGGGTGGGAGCAGAGACTGGAATGATTGATGGTGAGGCTGTAACTATTAAAGAAAAAGGAGGTAAAATGATGCGGATGCAATGAAGCATACTTCAAATGGCAAGGGAGGAACCAAGGGGACACATGGGATGATCAGCCGGGAGGAAGAGACCAAGTTTGAAAGGGAAATGAGTAAGAAAGAAGGTAGCATGTGTGCTAAAGGGAGGAACTACTAGGACCATTTGGGCTTGGGAGGAAAGGAACACAAAACTCACGAATGGAAGGGGTTCAAGGGGCTGGTCCTAGTTGGAGCATGGAAGGGAGGCACGACTTGGAAGGGGCTTGCATGGTATTGCATGTAAGGTGGAGACAACGAATTTTCATGGGGCTTGGGCCATCCTCCATGAAGTGGGAACGCAAGGTGTTTGAGTTAGTTAGAATCTGCCATAGGTTAGAATTTAATTTGTTTCCTAAAAAGAATTAGTTTCCTTTTGTTTTGTTATCTAGTTAGGTTTTCTTTCCATCCAAGATTAGGAGTCCTCTTTTTATTAGAGTTAGGATAATTTTGTAAAGCCTTTATAAGGAAAGTTATTTCAATAAACAAGGCAGATTTTTTTGGTGTGAAAACATTGAGTAAAGAACGAGTTCGTTCTTCTTTAGATTTCTCTTTCAAGGTGAGTGAAGCCTAGGGAGACTAATCAAATGACGTTCTTTACGACAAGCGAGTGAAACTTGTTCGGTGAGGCTGATCTATTCCTTTCTATTTCTTCTTTTTATTTTCTTTGGTCCGAGGCAGCCTAGCTTGGCATCAAGGGCGCGGTTGTTTGGTTGTTCTTGGAGATTTCGACCAAGAAGGACTAGGGCAGTTGGGTGCGGGTTTGAGGCTCAAACAAATTGGTAGTTTCAAGCAGCCCTTGCAAGGTTTAATTAGACGTATTGGTAGTTGTTAGTTGGGCAGATTTTTCCTTGTGTGTTTCTATAAACAAGGTTAGGTTATTGGGTTAATATTATAAGGGAGAGGGCTATTAAACCCAATCAGATTTTTGGAGAGTTTGTGGAGCAGTTTTTGGCACTGTTTGGGTGAAGTTGGTTCAGCCATAGGGCTGTCCAAAATTACTTGGCAGATTTGTTGATTTGAGCATCCGCATACGCATCAAGTGGTATCAGAGCTAGTTCTTCGTGAATCCTTATTTGCGAAGCAATCATGGCAAATCAAGGAGATGGAGAACATCCGCAAGAACGGAATTATGAACCGCTAAACAATCTAAGGAGAGATCGAGAATTTCGGGAATTGCCACGCATGGTGGAAACTCTTCAGCTAGGGATGCAAGCGATGTAGAATAATAGGGCAAACCTACCATCCGATGATGATGAGGGGGAAGGGGCTAGGGTTCGGCCTAGAATAGAAAGAGATGACGATGACCGAGGGTTGAAGCTCGACATTCCAGAATTCGAAGGAACCATGGACACCGAGAAGTATCTTGAATGGATTCAAAGAACATAACAGGTTTTTGACTATACGAAATTCAGCGACAAAAAGAAATTCAAGGTAGCCGTCCTTAAGCTCACCAAGTATGCATCAATCTGGTATGAAAATCTGAAGTCCCAAAGAAGATGGGAAGGCAAAGACAAAATCGAATTTTGGGACAAGTTGAAGAAGTACCTAGATCGTAGGTTCCTACCAAGTACCTACGTACAAGACAACTTCACAGCCCTTCATCTTCTCAAGCAAGGAGAAACAAGCGTGGCTGAATACATTGAGGAGTTTGAAAGGTTGTCCATTCTGTGTGACATTCAAGAAAGGGTGGAGCAAAAAATTGCTAGACTCATGAGCGGGTTGGATCCGGAGGTGGCAAGCATGGTGGAATTGCAGGCGTACTACACGTTTGAAGAGATTAGCAAGCTAGCCGTGAAGTGTGAAAGGCAACTTAAGAAGAAAAAGGGATCGAAAACAACTATGAAAAAGTTGGCAACCACCTTCAAGCCCACGGCAAGTACTACCAACACCAAGACAGGTGAAACTTCGGCAAAGGTAGACAAGGGCAACGAGGTAGAGGCTAAGAAAGTCGTGAGAAACAAGGATGTAGTGAAGTGTTTCAAGTGTCAAGGGTATGGTCACTATCAATCGGAATGCTCTACAAGGAAAGTCTTGACCATGCAATAGATACAATAAATCGAAGACAGTCTTTCTAAAGCAACCGTGGAAGATAAGACAAAGAAGGAAAAGATAGAGTATTGCAATGATGGCATGGTACTAGTCTAGTACTGAGTAGGTCTCTCCATGTCAAGCATGTTCCAACCGGGGAAGAAGCTCGAGAACAAATTTTCCATGCAAAGTGCTTAGTACAAGACCGGGTGTGCACCTTGGTAGTCGATGGGGGAAGTTGTACCAACACTATCTCAACCACTCTTATCAAAAAACTAAAGGTACCTACTATCATCCATCCTTGTCCTTATAAACTGCATTGGCTTAATAACAGTTCCGAAGTCAAGGTGGATAAACAAGCTTTGATTACTTTCGCTATGGGAAATTATGTGGATGAGGTACTTTGTGATGTAGTACCAATGGACACATGCCATTTGTTGTTGGGTCGTCCATGGCAATTCGATCGTTGGGTTGTACATGATGGGATAGAGAATACCTATACTATAACTAAGGACAACAAGAAATTTCGAATCAAACCTTCTCCAACTCCACCACAAGGGACGGGTATAAACTTTTCCAACAAGAATAATTTGTTCACAAAAAGGGAGATAATAGAAGTACAAGGGGCTGGCCATGAGGAGAAAGGAGAGCATAAGGATTTCGGGACCAAGGAAGTGCCTAAGGGCAGCCAACTTGTTCAATATGGTCAAGGGGAAGCTTCGGGTTTTCAAGCAAATAATGATGGGGACGAGTTGGCAGTAAAAACATTCAACTATGAAGGTCACGGGTTTAGATTCACATGCCATACGATCCTTAATGACAACGAAAACGAAAGTTGGGAGAACTTCTTAGATGCATTCTTCAAAGCTTGGCACCTTCATAATCAGTCAAGAGTGGATGGCCGAGAGAGGAAAGAAGCAATAGGCAGCTGTTTGAAGAAGCAAGAATCATGGCTAGAGCATTGGGTTTCCACTTAGGTATGAACGAGTTGGAGGAAGCAACGAAGGTAAACGAGTTGTGGAAACACGCCGTGCACGAGAAGGTAGCCAAATGATCACATGGGCAATCCGCAACGGAGCTCAAATCTCATAAGATGTCCGAGTAGCCACGAGTTAAGAAGATCCAAGGATTGAAGATAATCCTTTTTGAAGAAAGATGGTATGATGCGGATGCAATGAAGCATACTTCAAATGGCAAAGGAGGAACCAAGGGGATACATGGGATGATCAACCGGGAGGAAGAGACCAAGTTTGAAAAAGGAAATGAGTAAGAAAGAAGGCAGCCCGTGTGCTAAAGGGAGGAACTACTTGGACCATTTGGGCTTGGGAGGAAAGGAACACAAAACTCATGAATGGAAGGGGTTCAAGAGGCTGGTTCTAGTTGGAGCATGGAAGGGAGGCACGGCTTGGAAGGGGCTTGCATGGTATTGCATACAAGGTGGAGACAACGAGTTTTCATGGGGCTTGGGCCGTCCTCCATGAAGTAGGAACGCAAAGTGTTTGAGTTAGTTAGAATCTGCCATAGGTTAAAATTTAATTTGTTTCCTAAAAAGAATTAGTTTCCTTTTGTTTTGTTATCTAGTTAGGTTTTCTTTCCATCCAAGATAAGGAGTCCTCTTTCTATTAGAGTTAGGATAATTTTGTAAAGCCTTTATAAGGAAAGTTATTTCAATAAACAAGGCATATTTTTTTGGTGTGAAAACATTGAGTAAAGAACGAGTTCGTTCTTCTTTCTATTTCTCTTTCAAGGTGAGTGAAGCCTAGGGAGACTAATCAAACGGCGTTCTTTACGACAAACAAGTGAAACTTATCCAGTGAGGCTGATCTATTCCTTTCTATTTCTTCTTTTTATTTTCTTTGGTTCGAGGTAACCTAGCTTGGCATCAAGGGCACGGCTGTTTGGTTGTTCTTGGAGATTTCGGTCAAGAAGGACTAGGGCAATTGGGTGCGGGTTTGAGGCTCAAACAAATTAGTAGTTTCAAGCAGCCCTTGTACATTTTAATTAGGCGTATTGGTAGTTGTTAGTTGGGTAGATTTTTCCTTATGTGTTTCTATAAACAAGGTTAGGTTATTGGGTTAATATTATAAGGGAGAGGGCTATTAAACCCAATCAAATTTTTGGAGAGTTTGCATAGCAGTTTTTGGCACTGTTTGGGTGAAGTTGGTTCAGCCATAGGGCTGTCCAAAATTACTTGGCAGATTTGTTGATCCGAGCATCCACATACACATCATAAAGAGATGGGTTGCAGAGTATATGTGAAGGTGGGTACTGGTTCAGCTTGAGTAGAAACAGGTAAAATGGTTGAAGAAACAACATAAGGGATATTAGGAGGTACCACAAGAGGAGCTGTAGGGATTGGCTCGTAGATTAGTGGAGCAGGATCACTTGCATCAGGAAATGCTATGGACATAGAAGCTCCTCCATGCATGGAGGCCATCTGTCTGTGGAGTTCAATGTATGCTTGGTTGGCTGTATTTAAAGCATTTTGTACATACTTATTAGTTGCTCTCTAGATTCTAGCTAGTTTGGTTGGATCCACTGATGGTTGTTCCCAGTCTGGATGCAACAAATCATCTTCTGGCAGAGCAGGTCTTCCTACCAAATATGGATCATCATAGGGTAATGTAGGTAGTTTATGCACTTTGCTATATGTGGTCCAGGCCAAAAAGATAAGCTCATCTTGAACAAAATGACCATTTTATAGGTAGAATCTATTCCAGAGCAGAGGGAGAAGGTCAAAATACTTGCCATAGTTGGCCACTAGATCTTCTTGGGATAAATTTGGAGTGACAGAATATAGAACATAGGGTCTTCTTTTCAAATTGTGGTTAATATATTTGATGGGATTAACAGGAGGTTTTTCATTTTTCTTTTCTTCATGAAAAGAAAGAAGAAATTGAACAGAGTAAGGGATATGATCAATGGGGAATACCCAGTTTGGAGGAATGGGGACAAGATTGGCTTGGTAGTAAGAGTGTCTGAGATGTAAGGTAGGATTTTTAATGGGGGGAAAATTTTGATTAGAGTAGTGTTTGGGGAACGCGGATTTGAGGGAGGAGAAACTGGTGTAGGATCAATGACTGGAATGTCTGGGTTTGGAGAGAAAGGAACAAAATTACCTGGATTGAGATCTGGATTAGTTCTTTGTCTTTTGGAGAGAGGATGTTCTAAGGGAGAAGGTGTTGGCTGAGTAGGCTCATCATCATTAGCTGTTATCAATCTCCGTCTTCTGGATCTTATAGGTACAGGGATAGGAGAGATGTTAGCTATAGGCACATAAGCTGACCGACCACTGTTGGTGACGGATGCTTGTCGACCAATGAGTGACCAGTGCTTGGTGACCAATGTCGACTTTGACCTAGGTGACTAGTAGATGTAGCAGTGAGAGCTAGGATCCTTGTCCTTCGAGGTCTTCAACCTGTTTGAGCTGTGGAAATTTCCTGACCAAAGCGGCTGGATACATTAGCTCGCTTGATGTCTACAGCCATATACTTTTTGATTCTCACAGGCTCTAAATCTCTAATGGTAATGAGACGATGCTGAAGAGCTGGAAGAGACCTAAGGAATTGATTGATGATAAGCTGATGTGTAAGTCTTGGGTTGCTAGAAGCCATATTCTCCTTGTATTTGGCTATGTTCGTCTTCTCACACTCCACAAGCACAACTCCCCAGTTGATTTCAAAGTTCTCCACAATAGCCTCCATGAGAAATAGTTGAGGCTCCGTTATCTTATCATGTCCATCAGATTTGAGAAGAAGGCACTTATCCAGCTAGTGCATAGTGAAGGGGGGCAAACCTATTTTTGTGCCTGTCAAAGGCAAGCTCAACTGAACCTCTCCTTTCATTATTATCCAACCTGCTTGTTGGGTTTCTTCAGGGATGGTGTAGATGGTTGTGCCATCATCTAACAAATTTGGGAAAGTAGCTATAATGGTTTCTTAGTCGAAAACTATGGGTACTCCTCTGATGGTTCCAGTGAAAGAGAAGGGGCCATTGGGATTCTCTGTCATGGACATGAAGAATTCTTCGGTAAGTTGGTAGCTATAGGTTGGTATGTTGAAAGACATCAGAGGATATAAGCCAGAAGCTGTCAGAAGATGCACAAGTTCGAGCCCTAGGGGTTCGGTGTTTAGAGACAATGCATCCAAAAGACATCCTAATGCAATGTTGCTAGCCATTCCCTAAAATAAACACAAAAACTAGGTTAGAAATAGAGATGGAAGATAGAAAGAGAAAAAAAAGAAAGAGAATGGTTACCAGAAAAACTAGGGTTAGGGTTTGAAAAAGTGAGAGTTCGAAGAAGAAGAAGAAGAAGAGTGAAGTGAAGGAGTAGTTTGCAAAGGGTGAGTATTTATAAGAGTGGTTTTATAAGTACGGACGCTTATAAAAGGTGAGTGAGTGGGTTTTAAAAGCAAAGATATGACGTGTAGTGAAAAGTACATAGAATTTTGGTTTTTATGATAAAAAAGGTGATTTATGACAGGTGACAATGATCATAATTAAAAGTCGTTTTTGTGTAACCACGTCACTTCAACCGCCAGAGTTGGTGGGATAGTGGAGAAGTCATTTTGGCTTCTCAAGGAAGCTTCGCGAGTTTCAAGAAGGGCTAATAAGGCAGGAAATAAATGAAGGAGTTTATGAATACTTAAATTTAGTATGAATCTTAGCTGAGATATGATCAGCTTTGATTTAGGGATTAGAGGCTACCTGATCAGTGACTAAAAATGTTAGTCACTGAGTTGTCAGCTAAGAGATAGGTAAGAAGAATATCAACTATTTGACTCCTATCAACTGTGAGATGTCAGTTGTTGACTGAACAATGTTAGCCGGAGAATGTCAGCTGATGACTGACTGATGTCAGCTGAGGGTTTATCCAGAAGCTTAGTTTCAAACATATTCATGAGTCAATGGATGTCAGCTAATGGTTGAAAATTTTTGTCAGCTAGATGAGACTCAGCTGACAAAATACAAAGTCAATGATGATTCTCTTTGTCAGCTGCTCTATTTATCTTGCAAAGATTAGGGATACAAAATATCTTTCTATGACATTATAAGCATTCCCAATTCACCTCTTAGAAATTCAAATCTATCAGATTTTAGAGCTTTTGTAAATATGTCAGCTAATTAAAAATCTATAGGAACATATTATAGCTAAACATTACCTTTTTCAATATGATCTTTTAAAAAGTGATATCTTATGTCTATATGTTTGGTTTTAAAATGCATAAAACGATTTTTAGAAACAAAAATAACAAAAGTGTTGTCACAATAAATAGGACATGTATCCATTTGCATCTCATAGTCCAATAGCGGTTGCTTCATCCAAAGAATTTGTGAACAGCAACTGCCAGCAACAATGTATTCAGCTTCTGTAGTTGAGGTGGAGACTGATGCCTACTTTTCGCATGCCCAATATATCAGTCTGTTTCCAAGAAACTAACATGTTCTACTGGTGCTTTTTCTGTTAACTCTACAAGCTGCAAGGTCAGCATCTGAATATCCAATTAAGTTAAAAGAAGAATCTCTAGGATACCACTGGTGCTTTTTCCAAGAACTGACATGTTCCACTGGTGCTTTTTCTGTTGACATTTGATTATTATTTTCATTATCGTTTGAATAAATTGCATTTTCATTCTATTCATTTTATATGTTAATTGGATGTTTTAATATGAAATTGCGTAGCATATATATTTTGATTAAAAAGATGTCGTGGATATTGAATTGGCCCTCTCACACGGGTAATTCACCTTGTCGCTAGGTAGGCGAGCAAGTTGAGATAGTAAAAGTCTTTGGCACCTACAAAGGGGGTACGCAAATGACATTACATTTATCGCCTTGGCATACGACCAAGATGAGACCTTTTATAAAGGTCGACTTTATATCCCAAAAAAAAAGTCTGAATGTGAGATCTTAAAAGAGACACTAGAAGAGTGACTACTTTCAAGTACTCAGGTTAGACACCAGAAGGGCGGCTAGACTAAGGTTCGTATGGTGTTTGAGCATGACATGCCTACTTCGTGTGGGAGTTCCGTCACAGTATACACATCATACTGTATGTGACTATAATGTGACATAAGAAAGTGATTGAATGATCCCTGCTTCATCACTGTGTGAGTTCTAGTGATCAAATTTAGGTCACGATTATACCCTATGTGATTTAGAACTATATCATGAACTTGGACATTGATGATGCTACTTTGGCATGCCGACCAACGGGCTATGCACATACAGCCCTCAGAGCATAGCAGTTAATCAAGAGTGATTGATATGAGTGTCTAAGGAAGATAGTATGATATGCATCTCTGCTTTTGTGTTTCAATGCCATGGCGATCATATTGAACATACGGTTCAAGAGATTGATCTTGATACACAAGCATGTTGAGGTTTAAGCACTTCTCTTGAGGGATTGAGGCTGCTTAAATTGATGTATATATACAGTTTGGGGTATAGACGAGTTTTGTTTTCTAACGAGGATGTTCTATGCTGGTTACATGGTGATTTGGTATAACACTCCACCCTTTATCTTTCTCATCATGTCGCACGCTTCACTTCAAGTATGAAGAGGCAGTGTTTAACGGGTTTTGATGATACGATGTGGTAAGAGAGGTAAGTCCATGTGTGCGAGTGGGAGATGTTAGCAATTGGGCTTGTGGCCCGATTATTTACTCCTGCTCACATGGAATGTATTTATATTATTAAAGGTTAATTAGTTTCCTAATCCGAAGGGGTTCGGGATTGACTTAACTTAACCTACAAGAAATAGGGTTTCTTGGTAATAATATAAATAGGGCAACTAAAGAGGTAAAACCATAACAGAAGAACACGCCTAGGAGAACACGTCTCCTTAGGCCGCCCCCTCTCTCTCTCTCTTATATTCTATCTCACAAAATACTCTAGTCTAACCATCAAGAGGCTTGGATTTGCGGTGTGAACCAGAGATCTCACATGTTCCTCGGGTTATTTGGATTTCCTCACTCTCATAATGCTTCCCTAGTGGAAAGAAATAGTTTATGGCTCGTTGACTACTAATTGTGCAATGCTATAAAATGCTATCGTATATATTATGTTAATGTTTTGATTCGTGAGGCTTGGATTTTGTATGTGTAATTCAAAGACCAATCCTACTTATAATCAATACGGGGAAAAGAAGTTGTTACGAAGAATCTGATGCCCAGCTAGGATGAAGGAAGATTGTAAGCATGTTCTTTTTGTTAGGAGGTTAGGCGCCCTGTAGTTGTGGGTATAATCTGGCCATTTTTGACATGTTTTCTTGGATAATCTTTTTTAATGTAGAGTTTTTAGGAGGCACGGAGATTAGGAAGTCACCTCCTTATCTAGGATGTCAGCATCAAGTTTTACTCTGAATGCTCTTATTGATGTAAGTGTTGAGCCAGGAGTGGTCTTTGAATTAAAGTTGTTCCATTAGGGTTGTAGTATGTTTCTGCGTGTAGTTCTGTCCATCGTTTGGTGCTTGTTGCTAGCGGGAGATTTGGGAGCTAGTAGTGCTGGTTATGGAGGTGCAGAGAGCTGAAAAGCGGGTTGGCGGGGCGTTGGCCTACCGGGATCCACACAAGCTACTTCTTGAGCCAAGTGCTCCCCAATGGACATAGGGGGAGGGGAAATGAGGAGCCACATACCGAGCCAACGAAATAACCTTGCCTCCGGCAGCTGAATATGATAGGAACATATCTTAGTAAGACCTCCTTGGGAAACCTTGACTCAGCCAGAGCCAAGTTTGGCACCATTTCCAAGTTTGACTAAGGGTTCATTGAGCGTAACAGAGCCAAGTTTTGCTATTAGTGGACTTGAACAGCAGGTACTGAAAGAGATGATTCATCGCTCAACTGGAGTTCGAACCATATGCTTAATCAATATATGTTTCTAAATTATTGTCTTATCCAACACATCATTTAAGAAAAATGAATTGATTGTATTGTAAATATTAGTGTAATGTATGATTTTTTTTAATGCCCCAGTATATGTGGTCATAATTAAAGTACGTAAAAAAAGTAAGGGTAAATTGGTAAAAATATTTTTTTTTAAAATTAAAGTTCTAAAAAAAACAATTATTTTGGAACGAAAAAAAAAGGAAATGATGATAGTTATTTGAAAACGAAAGGAGTATTTCTTTTGTTTGTATACTTGAATTTTACAAAAGAAATTCAAAAAGTAATCCTTTCATATTTCTTATTCGGACCAAAAGAAGATATTGGAAATTCAAAAAGTAATCAATACCTACCATATTATTATAAAATTTAATTTTTATAAAAAATAATTCTTAAATTAAATTAATCTTTTTTATAGTCATAATTTTGGTAGATAAATGCTTTGATGAATTAATTATCTTATAATGAAATATGAAACAAGGCAAAAGCATGATCGAAGAGATAGTATGCTCAATTTCAAATGACAAGTTATTAATCAAGGGTTAGTTTTGTCTAAATATGTATTTAATTTATGTAATTAATGATAATGTAATGGATAATAAAAAATATAGTGAAAATAGTATAACAACAATAAGAATAATAATATTCAATGCACTTCTTATCATTACTATCATAAATGAGAAGAAAAATAAGTTTTCATATAAATAAAAGCCTTTCAACATAATAGTGTTCGTTGATACGTTAAGTTTTGGACATTTTAGTACTAACAGTTTAACTTTGAGGCTTAGGATAAAACGATTATTTTTGAGACTTTTTGGTTATGAGAATTTTTTTAATGAGACTTTTTGATATTTTTCCAAATTATTAATAATCAACCTTCACCCTCCAACCTTCTCACCCTACCCTAAAAAAAAAAGAAAGATTTATTTGATCATTTGGATACATATTTAAGGCAATTTATTTAGTAATAAAGAAAAATATTTATAAGCTATTCCAAAATAAACATCCATTTAATAAATATTATCTCAAAATGAGTTTGTCTCATAAATCAAACATAGATAAGACGAAGCTTGTCTCCAGATGATCCTGTTCGGGGTGACCTTTTTTATGGTCCCTGTATCACATGTGACTATGACGTGAAAGCACGTGTGTTTGACTCGTGATCGGGATTTGGGCCAAGTTCATCAGGTCATTAGTTGTATTAATAAGTCATTTCGTTTTCATATATATTACTATTTTTAGTTTTTTATTTTTTTCAAATTTTTGTAGTAATATTTTTTACATTTTGGTGTTAGATTTGATTTATTTTTGCTTTTGGTCATGGGTGTTGATTTTTTTCTAAGTGCACAACAAAGCTAATATCAGCGACCATTGTTTGAGATTAAAATTTATGTGTGGACCCTTTATTTAGTAAATTGATGTGCATTGGTTTACTTTGTAAATACCTACCTTGGTTCGAGATGAAACGTTTTATTTGTAAATCTTGAGATTGTAGCATATAACAAACTACACAAATTCATTACTCCTATTCAAATCTATTAATAGAGGTGATAATTTTCGCCCGTGCCTATTTGTCTGTCCAGACTGCCCAATAAATAATAGGTATGAACATACTCAAAAATTTAAATTGGCACAAATGAATATGCCTATTTGGGCACATTAATTATGATGGGCTAAATGGGTGCCCACTTAGGCACCCATATTAAAACTCATTCTCTTTTTCTTTCAATTTTGTTTTATCAATTACATACATAATTATAAAATACTTAAGATTAATAATGACGTTTAACATAATTAATATATCTATATTGTACACCCACCTTTCCAACCGCCCCCACCACACACACACACACAAATATATATATATATATATATATATATATATATATATATATATATATATATATATATATATATATTATACACCCGCCCTTCCAACCGCCACCCCCATCTCCAAATTACAAAGCAAAGCATGTAATGTTATTCTATGACTCTGTACCCTTAAATGAAACCCAACATAACTCCCAGATTGTTCAATTTTTATAACTATATAAATATCCGTCCCTGTTACATTATAAATGGATTCATAGCGGTTTTGTGAGCAGTGTGCAACATGCGACATTCTTATTTGCTCGAACCTTCTCATATAGATTTGTACATGTGGCTTAGTTAGCTTGTTCAGTTTTTTGTCGGGTTTACACTTGTGTGTTTGTCTATTGGGCTTCAGCGAAATTAAAAATCTAACCACAAAATAGAAGATTGAATTGTGGATTACAACATCAAAAATACATAATTGACACAAGAGATGAGCAAACATACATATTTATTTTTCTTCCCGTTCTCAACAGAATATGTCTTCCCGTTCCACCTTACCCTAATGTTTACATTTTTACATACCAATACATAAAACTATTAATAAAAATTAAAATTCAACATCGAAGAAAAGTTATTTTCTTCACAAACTACTACTTCCGTTCTTAGTTCATTTGCCACATTTTATTAGATCCCTATCATTTTCCTTTTATTAGTATCATAGATCCAAACGTCACGCATGTGTCGGATTTTGTAGAAGTCAACTCCTTCTTCTCCTCCGTCCACCACTCGAATCCTCTTTTTGAATTCTTCAAGAATATTGCAAATATCCAAGAACTCAAGAGCAGCGAGGCATTTCAGCCCATCGGGAGGCATTTCTAACTTTGAGCAGTTGGCAATCCATAAGTGAGAGAGATAGCCCATGGCTCCTTCTTTTACCCTCCACTTCTCCATGTTTTCCATCATTATGAACTGAAGATTTCTAAGTCGAGGAAATCCCATTGTGGAGCAAGTCATTTCCTTTCCCTTCAGTTCCACATTCTCTAATACGAGTCTTTCTAGATTTTGGAGCTTTTCCAATGTAGGCATAGGGTCTTCTTCATGGCAAATATTCTTCATGAATAATGATGAGAGATTGCGTATGGCTCCTTCTTCTATCATCCACTTCTCCAAGTTTTTCATCTTTGAGATTGTAAGAGATTTAAGTTGAGGAAATCCCATTGTGGAGTAAGTCATTTCCTTTCCCTTCAGTTCCACATTCTCTAATTTGAGTTTTTTTTTAGATTTTGGAGCTTTTCCAATGTGGGCATAGGGTCTTCTTCAAAGCAAATATTCTTCATGATTAATTTTGAGAGAAGTGGAGTGAAGTCAAAAATTTGTAGCGACTTACCTCTCAACCCAAAAATGGATGCTTCACGTATTATTCCTTCCCACCCTTGCAGTTGTTCGTTTATGTCATCAATCATCATTGGACCATGTAGAAAAAAATTAACGGACGATGGTCGTGATTGATCCACATTTCCGACGAGTCCCTTCCGGCCCTCGGCATCATTATGGCTCATTTATTTCTAATTGTGTAATGGTGTAAAATGCTACTGTGTGCGTTATATATGTTAATGGTAAGCATGTGCAATTTGTTTGAAGCCCCGCAATAGTGGGTAGTAAAATTTGGCCACTTTTGGCACATATTTTCTTTGATAGTCTTTTCTAATGCAGAGATTTATGGAGGCACAAAGATTAGGAAATCGCCTCCTCAACTGGGATGTCATCATATTTGAGTTAATTTATGACATAATGAGTTAATTTATGACATAAGCGTAGATAACGAAACTCTAAAATCGAACTAGAATTTCATGAGAATAAAAGTTGATTAAATTTCTAGAGGCTAAATGAATTATATGACATAATGAGTTTAGTTTAATTCATTGAGCGAGACATCATATTTGAGTTAATTTAGGCACGGTTGAGAGTAATTCGAAAGAATACAATGAGCTATTTTTATGCAATTCGCCTTTAAAAGTTGATATTCATTGTGAACGAAAAGATGATTACCGAACTTATATATTCATTGTTGTGGTGAACCAAAATTTTAGAAGCTTTTTAATTATTGTTTCAAATCAAAAATATAATTTTGCGTTTTAATTTAGTTCATTTAGTCTTGTTAATTTGATTTACTCATGACAATCAAAATCTTGAAATCATTTCGTCTAGATTATTTTAATTGTGATTTCTTCGGTACTTGATTCAAAATCCATGTGAGATCGACATCCTAAATTCTACACGAATAAATATATATTTGCGGTAAAATGTATTGATCAATTAAAAATCACACACAGTCGGACCAAAAGAAGAGCATGACATGTTCAATATGACAAATAGAGAAAGAAAAACTTGACTCCGACTAAGCCAAAGTTCGGCAACATTTCCAAGTTTGACATCGAGCCGAAGCAAGTTTTGCCATGTGACCAATGATGACTCGAACTCGCTCAACCGGAGTTCGACCCTTATGCTTAATCAATCTTTTTATTTTACAAAAGAAATTCAAAAAGTAATCTAGGATATATTTAAGGCAATTCATCTATATTATAAAACTAGGTTATTATCCGTGCGATGCACGGTTGATTTAGTGTTGTTTCTGAAACTTAATTTTGTAGATAGAATCTGCAAACTATTTGAATGAACCAACAACAACAATATGTTCACATAATTAATAAATTAAAAAAAATGTGAGATCACATCGAATCATCAAACCGAAAATTCATGCAAATTTTAAAATCGAACAAATATTCTTAGGGAGGGTAGGGGAAGTACCACGAAGACAGACTCGTCAAGGAGGTGTTTGATGGAGGGGAAGTATGTCACAGTGATTATTTATGGTTTTGATGGAACACGTTTAATCAAATTAGATAAAATCTATTTCAAATTGATCGAGTTTTGGTAAAATAATAAAAATTAAAAAACTTCTACCATGACAATTGAGGAGTACTCCTAGTCAAATGAAACTTGTCTATATCAAATGTGATAAAATATATCCAGTATAAACCAATTTTGGCAGCAAAAAATTGTAAGAAACAAATTACCATGAAAATTGAAGAGTTTTGATAAAATCTATCTGGTATTAATGGATTTTAACAGCAACAAATGGTAAAAAAAAAAAACTTTTACCATGTATTAAGAAGACACCAGTTTCAAAATCTATTCAGTTTTGATTTTTTGATAGCAAAAAAAGAATATATATATATATATATATATATATATATATATATATATATATATATATATAGACCAATGTTCTAAAAATCGCTAGGCGCCAGACCAGGGCCTAGCGCCTAGAGCGCCTAGGCGGGATATACGCGGGGCCTAGGCGGGGTCGAGAAATAAGACATAATATCTTATTTTTAATATATTTTTTATTATAACCTAATTATTAAACATAATTTTTTTAAATTATACTAATATTAAATATCACCTAATAATTTAAAAGTAATAATTACACTATGGTGTTAAATTTTAAAAGTAAAACTAGAAATTTAATATCATCTACGGTTCAAAATATTACAAAAATAGTCAACAGTTCAATTATCCATAGGTCCGTTGACAATTACAAATTTACAAAAATAATTTAATAATTTTAAATTGATATTTATTATTATTATTATTTTAAAAACCCAAAATGACATTATTTAGGGCCAAAATTTTTTAAATAACTAAAAAATAGGAAAAATCAGTAGTTGGCCGCCTAGCCCGCCTAGTCGGGCGCCTAGAGCGCCTAGGCGGCGCCTAGCCGCCTAGCCGATTTTTTCGTCGATTTGCCAAATTTCTAGGCGTCGGGGTGGCGCCTAGCGCCTAGGCGCCCGCCTAGGCCGATTTTTAGAACACTGATATAGACATACATACTACTTTTCTTATCGCGACTATGGTGGAAAATAGGAAAATGTTGTATTTACAACAAATTATACTACTTTTCTTATTACAACTAAGCTTTGAAAAAGCGCATCGTTGTTATGGACAAAAACATTTTTGCTATTTTTCAAGGATTAGCTGTAAGGAAAGTTATAAAATTAGTAATAAGACTAATAATGTTGTATTTATATATTTTTTTCATATTTAAATTTAAAGTTAAAAAATGCATTACTCCAAAATGAAATTTAGAATTTATTTAATTTATTTTGTTATCCTTCACTTTCTTCCATCAACCTCATCATTCATAGACTCACCCTCATTACCACCACTACCACCTCAAATAATACCATTAACGCAAAAATCAATTTTGACTTTATTTTATTTCTTTGTCTAATTTCTTACTCCTTCGTTTAAGTTAACTTATATGCGAAACTCATCATTTATACACTCACCACCACTACAACCTTAAATTTCACTATTTAGAAACCTAAATTCAATGTTTTGAATTTTCAAATTTGACGATTGAAACCCAAACACATGAAGATTTGAAAAACAATGTCATATTTCACCTAAACCATCATTGTCATGCTTACAATCACCACCACCAAGAAATATGTTTGTCTTGCCTTGCTAAAACGGAAAAAATAAATATTTTTAGCTTCTGTTAAATCGGACTACTTTCTTCAAACGCCCTATATATTCTAGCTTTCTTCTCTAACAAAATGTAAATATTCGTCAACTAAGTGTTCTATTTCTCTTTATCTACTTGACATTATATCACTTTTTCTTAACGCATTTATCTTAGCTTATTCATAGGTATTTACTAATTAAACACGATATAGATTTTGTTTAATATCTCGGTACTCATCAACAAATGTATCGTTATAGTTACAATTTTTCATATACATCTAATAGTGTCTTTCCCAACCTATGATCAGTGTTTTAAAACTCCCCGCCTAGCTCCGCCTAGGCCCCGCCTAGGTACTAGGCCCCTCTCTACCGCCGCGACTTTCTTAGTCGCCGCCTAATCGACCAAGTCGGTATCTACGTCAAACCTCGCCGACCTTAATTTATTTTTGTAGCTTTGATTTTGTGGCATGCGGTGACCAAAGAAGGAAGGGGGCAAACTGGATAAGGAATGGAGAGTGGTAATGGTGAGGCAGAGAGGGAGGTAATGGGGGGTGATCTGGAGTAATATCTTTTTTGTTTTTAGTTCTAAACTTGGCTGGTTTATTGTTTTGGGATTGTTGAGAATTGAGATTAATGGTAGGTACAATATTTTTGTTCATTTTACAAATATAGACAAGTGTTTGATAAAATGACAAATATAAAAAAAAAATTAAATTTGTATTCAATGTGCTTGATCTTTGATGTAAATTATCAAAAAATATTGGTAATTATGTCTTAATTCTAGGCCCCAATTACGCCCCGACTAGTTCTCTATGCACTAGGCGTTAGTGTGCCGCCTAGCGGCCGCCTAACGATTTTTAGAACATTACCTATGATGTTTCACTTTCATATACGATTTTTCTAATTGTCCCACATTGTCCTCTCTCATCCCTGGGCGTTAAACATAATAATGAAAAATCATGCACATGAGGTTTATTTTTGTCATTTTTCTTGTGGAACAAAGTGTGATTTGGTTATAATTTCATCATTTAGTTTGTCATTTGGTTTTTAAAATATCTTTTAAATTAAAATTATAAATAATTATTTCAATAATCAAAAAATAGTTATACTTTGTCTCATATTTGAATTTAAAGTTTAAAAAATGCATTAATTGTTGTAAAAAGAATTTTAGATTTTATTTTATTTATTTTTTTATCTTTCACTTTCTTCCGTCAATCCCATCATTTATAGACTCACCACCAACATTACGACCACTACCGCATCAAATTTCACCATTGGTCCAAAAGTAATTTTTTGATTTGTGTGAGTGCCCCGATTCGTGACCGTTCCCCCGCTTGGTGAGAAGCGGGTGGTTTCAAAACCTTTTAAAGCGTGTGGAATACGTCCTACCTTATTTGTGGACTCAAAATGTGATCGACAGAGTCATCATCTTTATTTTAAGGAAAACAAATAAAACCAAAAAGTAACCAGATTTATAAAAGAGTTCAGAGGCTAATTACGAGGTGGGAAGGGGTTAGGCACCCAACTCGTCCATTCGGTCTCAAAACAAGTTTTTGGCAAAATATGTTTTTCACATTTATTTAATAATTGAAATAAAAAATTTTAAATATATATTTGCATATATATAAGGAAATAATTACAAACTTACAACAACTTCCTTCCTGGTGTTACAAATACATTTATATAAATTTGGACATAATAATAACTCTTTTTAGTATTATTTTCTATAGAATTTCGGCCAGCACAATTGCTTATTTCGATTACATTGGATTATTTAAATAGTAATTTTATACTTGTTAGCTTTTCTCGAAGCTCGTCAACTGGGCTTTTCAAGGCATTCAAGTATTCTCCTTCTTCAACCAATAAATCACGAAGCCCTCCTATGCTGAAAGAAACAACCGTCTCCCCTGCCATTTTTACAAGCCTTATATCACTAGATCAGTTTGCAGTCAATTTTCACAAAAATTGATTGATGTGGGTTTGATTTGAGAGAGAGAGAGAGAGAGAGAGAGAGAGAGAGAGAGTTTGATGGATGGTACTGTGTTGTTTGTTTGGATTTGGGAAGAGAGAAAGAGTTGAATTTAAAGAAAGAAGAAAAGAAAAAGGACACATGGAAGGAGAGGAAGTGAGAGCGAAAGGGCAGAGAAAGATAGAGAAAGGGGACATTGCTGGAGGAATCTTGGGAAGCATCATCACCGGGGCAACTTTTTGTCCGGTTCTCTTCTCGAGGGATAAATTATTATTATTATTTTTTTTTTTTGGCAAAACACAAAAATATGTCACCCAATTTTGTAATTTCTTTTAATTCGGCCACCGAATGTTTCAAAATGTTATTTAGGTCATTCAACTTTAGTTTTGTTGCAATCGAGACAAATTTCAGACGAACGTTAGCCCAAGACGCTTGCTTTAAATGATAACTCTTTTTTTTGCCCAAAAAAAAGGGAAAAATTCGGGCCGGAAGCATGTGATGAAATTATAACCGGATAAATTTAATATATTTGTTTTAACTCGCTAAAATATACTTTTGAAAGAAAACTAACAAATATACACTTAATGAAGAAAAGACAAGCAGAAAAAATCTCTATCCAAATTTGGGCATCACAATTCAAAAATATGGCACCGCAATGTACAATTTAAGTCTGTCTAAATTTAGGTATCGTAATTCAAAACTTGGGCATCGCAATGCATAATTAAAAGTTTGTCTAAATTTGAGCATCGTTATTCAAAAATTGGGCATCGCAACACAATTGAAGTCTGTCCAAATTTGGGTATCGCAATGCAAAAATCTTCGCTAAATTTGAGTATCGCAATGCAAAAATCTTTGCTAAATTTGGGCATCACAATGAACAATTTAAACATTCCATGCATAAAAAAATTATTTTGAAAACCCCATTGTTGGGTCCTTTAAACTGTGTTATACCACAATTTCAAAAATAGAGCAAGTATCACGGAAAAGTTAAACATTGAAGTTCTGATGGTGGGACATGATTCAAGTCCCCAAGGATTTGACATTCATAACATTTCTTTACAAAAAATACAGAATAAGTCTCCATTGTTGACCAAATGTCTCCATGTCTCATGATTTTCTTGGCCAATGTCATCCCATTCATGAGCCGGCTCTCTCTTTGTCAAAATTAATGACTTCTAATGCATACGCTTTTCAAAACGACTCAAGACGAAGAGAGATTCCTCAAAGCCAAATTGGAAAAAGATTTTTTTTCTTCTTCTTCCAGATTCAGTTCTCACTCTTTCACTCTCCTTTTCTTCTTCTTCCGGTGTTGACGCAAGCGCCGG
The DNA here is from genome assembly GCA_013146195.2 of Codonopsis lanceolata. Lineage (NCBI taxonomy): Eukaryota > Viridiplantae > Streptophyta > Magnoliopsida > Asterales > Campanulaceae > Codonopsis > Codonopsis lanceolata. The sequence goes on along the minus strand of CM028384.1, from coordinate 22,100,824 downwards.
ACTCTTTGACACAAGTGTCGGACTCTTCGACGCAAGTGTCTGAATTTTCCTTTGTAAATTTGTGTAGTTCACTCATGTTTCAGTAAAGAAGACTAGATCGAAGTGCGTAATCAGTGAGCAAAGTCGGACGTTAGTTTGTTTAGTCTCTTCTTTCTCGCCTATCTTGCTCAGCAGTGCTTTCATACTTCGTTTTTTGTCATAACATTTTTTGCTGGCTTTTACTTTTCTCTATGGGAGGCATTTGGTAAAGATGACGAGAAACATAGTGATCTGGAAATGGAAGAAGTCATGGAAGTGATTACAAAAAGAAAAGAGGATGAGAGAACGTGGAAGAAGACAAGAAGGAGGGTGAGAGAATACAGAAGAAGACAACGATGGGCATTTTAGGAAGAAATTATCGAAAATAAACTTATACGGTTGGAAAAAAAATAGAGGACACTGGAACGGTTATAATTTCAGGAAAAGGGACCGGCCCGTAATTATTCTAAAAAAAACTAATTCCCCCATTTTAAGGCCATACCAAAAACGAATTTCCTCATTTCCTTATCTCAATGTTCATGACATAGCTGCAACCCCCCCCCCTCAGCATTTTTTTTTTCATTTTATCCTTTTTTTCTTGATTTTTGTTTTCTTTGTTATTCAGAACATAAATCTCTTTTGATTCTGGCATAACTAGGAATTGGGGTTCTTTCCGTTGGAATTCATGGAGGTCTTAACCGACCACGAACCACCCTAGACAAAAGTTATCTCCCTCGGAAAACGGTGAACATTATTCTTAACATTTCAACATTTTTTTGTCAATCCAATTAACGTTTGTTTAGTTATGTCTATTGTTAATCAATTCAATTCAAATCCTTCTTGATCGGTAAAATTGAAGAATTCCCTTTAATGTTACAACCTCTTTGTGGGTGAAATTCAACATTAGATAGGTTCCAGTCGAATTCCCTTTAGGTCACCAACAATTCAAATGTAACTCAGATTAACAAGAACTCACCGGAATTGATTGAACTAGAGAAGATGGCAATTTCTTGGTTGGAAATAGAGATGCGAGTTTGATACTCGATTGGAATTGGGATGGGTGACCAGTACTGGGGATTGACAATTCGTGGATCTAAAAGAAAGAATGGAGAAAGGTGGAGCTTTATTCGAAATTGGTTGGAGGAAAGAGTGATTTGACTGGAGATGTCGATGTTTGATCTGATGGAGTTGACAACGAAAAAGGAAAGAGATGAAGATCGGATGTTGATGTGTTCAATCGGAGTGAAGTGTTCCCGCTTTTCGAAGTCAGAGAGGATGTGTGGAGTGCCTGGAGGTGCGGTGCTAAGTGGTCTATGGAAAAATACGTGGAAATCTAAATTTTCCAAGGGTTTGATTAATGGAAAAAAATGAAAATTATGTGTTAGATTGTGGGTTTTTGGTGTTTTTGTTTTTGTTTTTGTTTTTTTTTTTTTTTTTTGCATCTTTCAAGTAAATCAAATTAGTTTTGACATTTTTAACATTGTTTTTCCTATTTTGCACCTTAATTTAATGTCATAATCTATCGTCCATCTGAAATTGGGCTCGATTGCAACAGAACTAAAGTTGGGTGGCCCAAATAACATTTCCAAACATTTGGTTGCTAAATTGCAAGAAGTTGCAAAGTTGAGTGACTCATTTGTGTGTTTTGTCATTTTTTTATGTATATAATGAAACCAATGGAGTTACTATGAATTCTAAGGAAACCATAACGGATGGTGTGAGTGTGTGACAATGATTACGAATTCGTTACATTATGAGAAAGAGGATTCTAAGCTTGAGATTGTAGAGGATAGAAAGAGGAGACGTGCGGCCCCGACGTTTCTATGCCCATCAACATGCAACTCAACAATGGTGTTCCGGTACAAGTGCGGTCTAGCATTTTTTAGGATTAATTGTGGGCCGGTTTAACATACCATTTGCCACATCTATTTCAAACCAACCCCATGTAAGGAGTATTTTGTCTAGGTGCAGCTGTGGCCACATGCTTATCAATGTACAAATGACTCTTAGTTAACCTCGAGGCCATGGGGCTATACATTATCTCCCACCTTCTACCCTTCACACATATACAATATAAGGTATAATATATTAATACAGAAAATATGATCTCATAGAAACACCGTGCGTATTGAATCAACTTTGAAAAAGAATAAATCGTGGGTCATTTCCTTTTTCTTGGTTTGCGGGGGGGGGTGGGTGTGTTTTAATTCTCTCCTTTTTCTTCCATAAAGTCCCAACACCACTGCTATAGTATATATACATACTTCTCCCTATTCATTCTCTCTCTAAAATTCATACTCTTCTAGTTTGTGATCGCATTTGCTATTATGTCTTTCAGAGGGGTAAGTTCTTTGTTTCTTGTTTATTTCTTTCTAAATTAGATCAGTTTTTTGTTTACATCACTAATTGTTGCGTTTTCAATTCGATCGACGAACGATAGTTTAAAGTCCTAATTTATGTTTTTTGTTAGAGTATATTATGAATAATATACTCTAACATTTTTAAATTATCTGAACTTGTTGAATTGTTTACTTTCTGCGAAATTTGTTAGTCTTTCATGCATTAATTAGTTCCCTGAAGTTGCATTTTGTTTATGGACCGATTATGTTCTTGGTTTTTTTAAAAAATATTTTTTTTATATATTTTTTTAAAATTTTTTTATGAACTTGTTACTGAATGATGGTTATTGATGGTACTTAGGTAATACTCCCCTGAGATTGAGAGTTAGCCCAGTGTTTAACACACTCTCTCGACTTGCAGTTCGTCGCAGGGTCGAATCTCATGTGGTTATACAGGGTTAGTTGGGATAGGAATTCAAAAAAGTGGACTGTTTAAAATCAATTTGACTTATCCGTAAAATTATCATGCTTTATAATTTTTGAAAAACAAGTAAAGTGACGTCAAGTTTTCATTTGAAAAAAATTCAATTTGATTAGTCACTTCTGGGAAGGAGGGAGTGTAATACATAATGGATCAAAATTATTACATTTTCGGTAATGGGTATCGGTTAGAAATTAAGAATAGCCCTTTGTTATAGTTCTCGCTACATCCCATCCCAAGAGTATGCTTTAAAAATCAAAATTTTAAGAATCTCATTAGTAACCAAACTTTTTCTTTGTGATAATGCTGGATTCATTTTTGTATGGAATACTTGGTGTGATTTTCCTTTGTGTAATATTGCTCTTTTCCTGCTAGATTCATCTCTTTCTTGAGATTTGTTCCAAGTTGCTTATATACTTGTAAGAAGTATGGATGAATTTTTTTGTGATGTTCTTGTGCAATGGACACTGTGCAAAGGATACATTTGTCTAAACCCTGTTATTTATATCTGTGTCTTTCAATCTTTTATGTGATGTCTAAACCCTAAATTATAGACAAATGCATCATCTGGGATGGGTGTAGCTGATCACAGCAAAAGCACTTATCTCGAACTTCAGAGGAAGAAGGTGCATCGATATGTAATCTTTAAGATCGATGAGAAGAAAAAAGAGGTTGTGGTCGAAAAGACTGGACGTTCAGCTGAGAGCTATGACGATTTTACTGCAGCTCTGCCAGAAAATGACTGTCGATATGCAGTATATGACTTTGACTATGTGACCCCTGAGAACTGCCAGAAGAGCAAGATATTCTTCTTTACCTGGTCAGTTGTTTATCATCTTTTTACTGTTCCTTCGCTCTTGTGGTTTTTACATTTCAATATATTTAAAACTTCATTGTATTAATTCATGATTTTAAACCAATTATTATACTCAATTTGCTGCTAGAACTCCTTTTTGCACTTCTAGTTTGTCAGTTGTCACTCATGTTCAGGGGGAAATCATCAGTGAAAAAGATGTTTCGGAAGCTATATTTGTGACAAAGGTGTTTTGGAAGTTATATTATAAGTTGGTTTAAGGCTCTTTAAAAGGGAATGTAGTTTCAGATTTTATGCTTATGGACATTAATTACCTTGGTTGGCCTATTGTTTGTGCTATTGAAAGTTCTCTTATCCCCAGCTGTCAGTTTAAATGGGTGTTTTCAGCTTGTAAATTCTTGAGAATTTTCTCCTTTTCTCGCGATTGAATAAAGATTCTTCATATGGACACAAATCCTAGTTTGTTCTACATTGTTGACCTTCCTTTTCTTCCATTCCATCTCCCCTGCCTTTTTAATGTATTGAGTGTTTACTGTGCTGGTCATTATTTGTTGACACACACACACACACACATACTTCTCTTTATTGATGGTAGTTATTTCTTCCCCCTGAAAAAACTTTCAGATATAGAAATGCTCTTTGGGGTACTTTCGGTCATCATCTTTGGTGTTGATCATCTCCATTTATTTTGTTTTTATTAATGTGCCATCACCATAATTTTCAGGTCCCCCTCTGAGTCGCGAATCCGAGCAAAAATGCTGTACGCCACGTCAAAGGATAGGTTCAGAAGGGAGCTGCAGGGCATCCACTACGAGATTCAGGCAACTGACCCCACCGAGATGGAACTTGATGTGCTCAGGGAGCGTGCTAACTAAACCTACCCTCTCTGTTATGCAAAGCCAACTCAGATTCGAGTTGTGGATGCCCATACCGTAGTTTCATATTGTGCTGCAGTTTGCTTCTACTGTATATAAAATGTGGTACTATTTTCTGACAAGAGTATAGTTTAACTAGTAAATAATCTAACACCTGGGGAGGCTGATTAGGAGCTTTTGTATGAGATCTCATATGCTCCTCGGGTTATCTGGGTTTCCTTACTCTCATGATGCTTCCCTGGTGGAAAGAAATAGTTTATGGCTCGTTGACTACTAATTGTGCAATACTGTAAAATTCTATCGTATACATTATGTTAATGTTTTGATTCGTGAGGCTTGGATTTTGTTTGTGTAATTCAAAGACCAATCCTACTTATAATCAATCCGGGGAAAAGAAGTTGTTACGAAGAATCTGATGCCCAGCTAGGATGAAGGAAGATTGTAAGCATGTTCTATTTGTTAGGAAGCTAGGAGCCCTGTAGTTGTGGGTATAATCTGGCCATTTTTGACACATGTTTTCTTGGATAATCTTTTCTAATGCAGAGTTTTTTGGAGGCACGGAGATTAGGAAGTCGCCTCCTTATCTGTGATGTCAGCTTCAAGTTTTACTCTGAATATATGCTCTTATTGATGTTAGCGTTGAGCCAGGAGTGGTCTTTGAATTAAAGCTGTTCCATTAGGGTTGTAGTATGTTTCTGTGTGTAGTTCTGTCCATCGTTTGGTGCATGTTGCTAGTGGGAGATTTGGGAGCTAGCAGTGCTGGTTATGGAGTTACGGAGAGCTGAAAAGCGGGTTGGCGCATGCTGGCCTACCTGGATCCACACCAGCTACTTCTTGAGCCAAGTGCTCCCAAATGGACATAGGGGGAGGGGAAATGAGGATCCACATACCGAGCCAACGAAATAACCTTGCCAAACCTTGACTCAGCCAGAGCCAAGTTTGGCACCATTTCCAAGTTCGGCTAAGGGTTCATTGAGCGTAACAGAGCCAAGGATTGCCATTAGTGGACTTGAAGAGCAGGTACTGAAAAAGATGACTCATTGCTCAACCGGAGTTCGAACCATATGCTTAATCAATATACTCCCTCCGTTTCTAAATTATTGTCCTACAGGACACATTGTTTAAGAAAAATGAATTGATTGTATTGTAAATATTAGTGTAATGTATGTTTTCTTTTATCGCCCCTATGTATATGATCATAATTAAAGTACTTAGAAAAAGTAAAGGTAAATTGGTAAAAATATTTTTTTCTTAAAAAATAAAGTTCTAAAATAACAATTATTTTGGAACGAACAAAAAAGGAAATGATGATAATTATTTGAAAACGGAAGGAGTATTTCTTTTTGTTTGTATACTTGAATTTTACAAAAGAAATTCAAAAAAGTAATCAATACCTACCATATTATTATTATTAAATTTATTTTTTATAAAAAATAATTCTTAAATTAAATTAATCTTTTTTATAGTCATAATTTTGGTGGATAAATTCTTTAATGAATTAATTATCTTATAATGAAATATGAAACAAGGCACAAGCATTTTCGAAGAGATAGTATGCTCAATTAGTCAATTTCAAATGACAAGTTATTAATCAAGGGGTAGTTTTGTCTAAATATGTATTTAATTTAGGTAATTACTAGATTTTCGTACCCGTGCCTATGGCACGATGCCAGTATATCTAATTTCATCAATTGAAACGCCAACATCTAAATAGAAGATGCGATTTTTTAAAAATGTTACAGCCGAGGGGTACATTACTTCATTTAAATATTTCTTAAAATTTGAATTTATAAATAATGTGCACGAACTCCATTTATATTTCTAAACAATTTATTTGTTGGGTGAAATATTGTGTGTGTATGTAAATATGTGTACTTTTGGAAGGGCGCGGAGGGTTGCTCGAACATTCGGAAAATGATTTACGGAAAATAAATCCGTAAGTCATTTTCCGGAAAAGAAAGCTTCATTTTCCGTTGACTCGGAAAATCTTTTACATTGACTACATTTTCCTAAGGTTACCAAACACCGGAAAATGAGGAAAACGTTTTTCGGAAGTCATTTTCCGTGAAACAAACGGAGCCTTAATGCTAAAAAATGACACTCTTAATACTAAAAAGTGACACTCTTAATGCTAAAAAAGTGATACATTTAATACTAAAAAGTGACAAATTTAATACTAAAAAGTGACACTCTTAATACTAAAAAGTGACACATTTAATACTAAAAAATCTTACTTTAAAACTAACGTTGACTGTTAAAAGTGACACATTTAATACTACGTGACATTTTCAATGCTAAAAAGTGACACTTTTAAGGTCAATAACGATGATTTTTATTTATAAGGCAAAATGACACTTGTACTATTAAAAGTAACACATTTAATACTAAAAAGTGACACTTTTAATGTTAAAAAGTAACACTTTAACGTCAAACGTAATGATTTTTATTTATAAAAAAATGAGACACTTTTCAAAGTGAAAGTAACACATTTAAGACTACAAGTGACACATTTAATCCCAAAAAGTAACACTTTCTTAGGAAAAAAATATAATTTTCATTAAAAATGCAAAGTGACACTTCTTAGGCCAAAAGTGACATATTTTATACTATAAAATGACACTATTAATAGTAAAAAGTGACACTATGCATATATAAAGATGCGGGTGGCGGGTTGCTGTAATTTTCAAAAACTAAAGGGTGCATTGAGATTTTTGAATTTTGCCCCATTTAACTTGGATAGATCCGTCTTACGGATAGGGATCTATCTTACATATAGGGATCTGTAAGACCGTCTACATGAGACCACCTTTTCTTTTAATGCCCCTGTGTATGTGGTCATAATTAAAGTACGTAGAAAAAGTAAAGGTAAATTGGTAAAAATGTTTTTTCTTAAAAAATAAAGTTCTAAAAGAAACAATTAATTTGGAACGAACAAAAAAAGAAATGAAGATAATTATTTGAAAACGGAAGGAGTATTTCTTTTGTTTGTATACTTGAATTTTACAAAAGAAATTCAAAAAATAATCCTTCTATATTTCTTATTCGGACCAAAAAGAAGATATTAGAAATTCAAAAATTAATCAATCCCTACTATATTATTATTATTAAATTTATTTTTTATAAAAAATAATTCTTAAATTAAATTAATCTTTTTTATAGTAATAATTTTGGTGGATAAATGCTTTAATGAATTAATTATCTTATAATGAAATATGAAACGAGGCACAAGCATGATCGAAGGTCGTGTGTTCGAGTCACCAAGGGGGTAAGTGAGGAACCACTACTGATCCTCTTTAAAAAACAAAAAACACAAACATGATCGAAGAGATAGTATGCTCAATTTCAAATGACAAGTTATTAATCAAGGGGTAGTTTTTGTCTAAATATGTATTTAATTTAGGTAATTACTAGATTTTTCGTATCCGTGCCTAAGATATCTAATTTTGTCAATTGAAACACCAACGTCTAAATAAAATGTACGATTTTTAAAAAATGTTACAACTAAGGGGAACATTACTTCAAGTGATAGTTGAGGGGCGCTATTCAAACTCGACCCATAGTTGATGAGAGTTATTTATAAGGAGTTATATATAACTGTCCATATGAACGTTTGATTTTGCGGCATAATCAACCCTCATGGCCAGATAATCTCAGTCAATCAATTGAGCTATATTGTGAGATTATATTATGTAAGGTTGTAAGGTTGATGTTTGTAAGGGGTAATGGTTTAGAAGATTAATCTCGAGTGTGATCATAATATTTATTGTAGGGGGTGACTTCGTAATATGATGAGAGAAAATAAAGAGTTAAAAGTGGATAACTACTCTCACACATGTGAATGTGAGAGTGAATCCCAACCATTAAATTTTTAAAGATAATTTAATATCAACCTCTAAATAGCTTTAGTCAATGTGAGAATGAACTCTATTGTAATAGAGATTGGTAATGTAATGGATAATAAAAAAATGTAGTGTGGAAATAACCTCTCACTAATAATATTATTATTGTTATAACAACAATAACAATAATAATATTCAATGCAATTCTTATCATTACTGTCATAAATGAGAAGAAAAATAAGTTTTCATCTAAATAAAAGCCTTTTAACATAACAGTGTTTGTTGATACATAAGTTTTGGACATTTTAGTACTAACAGTTTAACTTTAAGGCTTAGGATAAAACAATTATTTTTGAGATTTTATGGTTATGAGAATTTTTTAGTGAGACTTTTTGATATTTTCCCAAATTATTAATAATCAACCTTCACCCTCCAACCTTCTCACCCTACCCTCAAAAAAAAAAAAAAAAGATTTATTTGATCATTTGGATACATAATTAAGGCAATTTATTTAGTAATAAAGAAAAATATTTATAAGCTATTCCAAAATAAACGTCTATTTAATAAATATTATCTCAAAATGACCTTGTCTCATAAATCAAACATATATAAGACGGAGCTTGTCTCCAGATGATCTTGTTTAGGGTGACCTTTTTTCTGATCTGTATCCCATGTGACTTTCACGTGAAAGCACATGTGTTTGGCTCGTGATCAAGATTTGGGCCGAGCTCATCAGGTCATTAGTTGTATTAATAAGTCATTTTGATAGAGAAAGTATAATGGGTTTTCACTTTTTAATTTTTTCATTTTCATATAGATTCTTATTTTTAGTTTTTTCTTTCTTCAAGTTTTTGTAGTAATATTTCTTTTCTTTTAATTTTGTGCGGTGTTGGTTGATACGTTAAGTTTTGGATTTTTTAATATTGAAAGTTGAACTTTGGGCTTTTAGGATAAATAGATTATTTTTTGGATAGATATTTAAGGCAATTTATTTAGTTATAAAGAAGAATATTTTATAAACTATTCGAAAATAAACGTGAATTAATAAGTCATTTTGATAGGGAAAGTATAATGGGTTTTCACTTTTTAATTTTTCGTTTTCATATAGATTATTATTTTTAGTTTTTTTTTTTCAAAATTTTGTACTAATATTTTTTTACATTTTGGTGTTAGATTTGATTCATTCTTGCTTTTTCTTAAAACGATGATTTTGATTTATTTTTGCTTTTGGTTGATTTTTTTCTAACCTTAATTCAAGTTAGAATTTGGTTCTTGACTAAAATTTTATATTTCAATAGACTTGGATATGATAATTGGCTTTTTTGGTTTTAGACTTGATTATTGAATTTTGTGCGGTGTTGGTTGATACATTAAGTTTTGGGTTTTTAGTACTCTTGAAAGTTGAACATTGGGCTTACTTTTAGGATAAAGAAATTATTTTTTTGGATAGATATTTAAGGGAATTTATTTAGTTATAAAAAATAATATTTATAAACTATTCGAAAATAAACGTGAATTAATAAAAAAATATGTCAAAATGAGGTTGTCTGATAAGTGCACAAAATAAAAGTTAATTTATGTTGGGAAAAAGTGAGTAAACGTGGAGGTGTGATCTGACGTGGAATGAAAGAAAATTGATTCCTGAGATTGTATTTGTAGCATATGAAAAACATATAACAAACTAGACAAATTCATTACTCCTATTCCTATTCAAAGCAACTCAACCTCACGCACTGCAGAGGAAGAAGGTGCATCGATATGTAATCTTTAAGATCGACGAGAAGAAAAAAGAGGTTGTGATCGAAAAGACTGAGAGCTATTTTCTGACAAGAATATAGTTTAACTAGTAAATAATCTAACACCTGACCTGGGGAGGCTGATTAGGAGCTTTTGTATGAGATCTCACATGTTCCTCGATCGGGTTATCTGGGTTTCCTTACTCTTCCCTGATGTTTCTACTGTGTATATATAAATGGATTTGAATTTGATCGCATCATCAAATTAATTAAGGAATGATATGATATGATATGATATGCAGTAATTAATGAATCTAACATCCTACCAATTTTGATTGTATGCTAATGCTAATGCTAATGCTAATGCTTGCATTCAAAGAATTACTCTAAAGATGGACCAATTTTCATTCCTGCTGTTAGCTACTCTCCCCACTCATTCATCTAAAAAACCTAAGTAAAGTAAAACATATAACAAACTATTCAAATCAATTATACATCTCAATCCTTCCACACAATTCAAAATGGATTAATTGTACGTTGACAATTAAGACGGAGAGGTAAATCTTCACATTGTAGCATATAACAAACTACACAAATTCATTACTCCTATTCAAATTTATTAACCAAAGGCCATCTATCCAAACGCCACGCACGTGTCGGATTTTGTAGAAGTCAGCTCCTTCTTCTCCTCCGTCCACCACTTTTTTAATCCTCTTTTTGAATTCTTCAGGCATATACCTAATACGCAAGGACTCGAGATTCTTCAGGTATTTCAGCCCATCGGGAAGCATCTCTAACTTTGAGCATTTCTTAATCCATAAGTCAGAGAGATTGCGCATGGCTCCTTCTTCTACCCTCCACTTCTCCAAGTTTATCATGTTTTCGATAAAAAGATATTGAAGTTGAGGAAATCCCATTGTGGAGCAAGTCATTTCCTTTCCCTTCAGTTCCACATTCTCTAATATGAGTTTCATTAGATGTTGGAGCTTCTCCAATGTGGGCATAGGGTCTTCTTCAAGGCAAATATTATTCATGGATAATGACGAGAGATTGCGCATGGCTCCTTCTTCTACCCTCCACTTCTCCAAGTTTTTCATGGATGAGATTTTAAGATTTTCAAGTTGAGGAAATCCCATTGTGGAGCAAGTCATTTCCTTTCCCTTCAGTTCCACATTCTCTAATGTGAGATCACTTAGATTTTGGAGCTTCTCCAATGTGGGCATAGGGTCTTCTTCAAGGCAAATATTATTCATGATTAATTTTGAGAGGAGTGGAGTGAAGTCAAAAAGTTGTAGCAACTTACCTCTCAACCCATCAATATTTGCTTCACGTATTATTCCTTCACACCCTTGCAGTTGTTCGTTTATGTCATCGATCATCATCATTGGACCATTTAGAAAAATTCCAAGGGACGATCGTCGTGATGAATCCAGATCGACTTTTTTCATGTAGCCGATGAGTCCCTTCCAGTCCTCGGCATCATCTTTACTTGAGATCGAAACCTCCCTTCAAATCTTTTGAGATTGCCAACTTGCATGACATCTTTCATCTCACACTTTCTTGAATCAAAGTTTACCAGTGTCTCCAACTCTCTCATGCCCTCCAGCCGCAATCTTGACAATTCAGGTGTCACTTTAAACCGTTTCGGAAGAAACAAATGCCTCAATCTTTTCAAATTTCTTAGCAAAACATTCGGTATAGCATGCCCTCTGTCATTTGAGAACCGTAAATCAAGACTTTGCAAGTAACGAAAGTCGCCCGCTAGTAATTTTGGTAACTTGAAGTATATACTGCAATCGTTGAAACTCAAGTACCTCATGTGGATGGTTTCTTTCATCACGTTTTTCTTCATATAACGCACTTCATAAAAGTCAAGAACTCTAAGGAATTTGATCTTCCTCAAGTTGGATAATTTCTTTGCGTACCCTCCAACAAATCGAAGAGAACGCACATTCTGAGTCGTACCCTGTTCAACCTGAACATCGAAATTGGAGTCATTGGAAAAATAGAACGCATGTCTAGGTGTTGTAGTATCCAACACAATGTTTTTAATTTCATGGGTACGATAATCGTTGACCTCAAGAAACTTCTCCTTTCTAACTATCGACAAGCATAGTTCTCTCATGAGATCATGAAGGCGACATGATTTCAACCTTCTCGAAGTATCAAATTCTGCTTCAACCATGCTTCTTCCCACGAGTTCACCCAAATAACGCTCTGCTACATCCATCATGGTCTCTCCTTCCTTTTTGTCCTTGGACAATAGCATGCCTTCTGCATCCCATAACATATACAACTTCTCAGCCTCAATCTCCTCATCTTCAAGAAAATATCCCAAGTAAAGGAAACATGGTCGTAGTTGGTACGGTAACTCGTTGTAGCTAAATAACAACTCTTTCTTCACTTCTCCGTAGAGTTGTTCATGCTCTACTTCCATGGGTCTCCTTTCGTAGAACCTCTCCCACTCAGGTAGGGTTGCCTTTGTCACCAAAACCCCTCGGAGCACAAGCACAGCTAACGGAATACCTCGACACCAGCCAATCATTTCCCTCCCTAACTTCTCCATCTTTTGATTTACTTCTTCTAAAAAACGAGAAAAGAATTATTAGATGGACAAAAATCTCTACCTATAAAAGTCAAAAGTTGTTTCTTACAATTAAATAGATAGACAAAAATAACCTTTCACTAAATAAATCACCCACTATTTAATAAGGACAAACAAGTAAATTTATCATACACTAATCAATTTCATTAATAATAATAAAATAATAACGTGGGGACGAGATCAGTTTCCATTAACATGTTGACGAGTATACCATACCAAACAACCCACTCAACTATGGTGACCTGTCTTGATCTTGCATTCCCATTGGCTCTTTTTAAATTCAGCTCAGAGCATTCACATTGGTTGTACCATAAAACATCATCTATACAACTCCTAAATCTTTTTAGAGACCTTTTTAAAAAGTTTCAACTCCAATCAACACCCTCTATAACCTTCAAAATTATTGACATTGTTTAATTAACAACATAACTATCAATATATTTCATTCTTTTTTTATTTCTATTTTCCTACCGCAATCGGAATAGAATGTATATACTTTCAATTTTAATTTTTTTAAAAAAAATATTATATGTTTACTTTTATTTAAATGAAGTCGTGTCACCGTTTTTAATATTACCAATATATTCGTAATTTTAATTTATAAATAATAGGAAAGGGGAATGATAAGTGCAAACAAAAAAAACACACACACCCACACACCCTAATTTAATAGAAATTGTGAATGGTAAAAGATTATGAAAGCAAATCATCAAACGAGATTGTCATATTATCATGTACATAAATATCCACCAATAGAAAGAATCTAGTGTTTCGTAAAACTCACAATATTTTGGGGGTTAATTAGCTTATTTTAGGGATAGGGTGTCCACTGTGGGTCTCAAGGGAGGTAAAAAACTCTAAAAAAAAATTTAGTGGTAAAAGGAACAACTGTGAATGCTTTCATCTTATCTTACGGCTAGAATTTGTTACGAATTCATTGCTGATTGAATTGAGTAAGTGTATCTATGCTGCTGCTTTCTCCATTTTTATCATTTTCTAATTTACGATTTTTTTTGTAAACATTATTTATAATAAGAAGATTTTCCAAACTAATAACAAATAATTTAAAATAATTTTCAATAAAATACTTTGAAAAAAAAGATAAATATTAAATTTGACATATGAATACAAATCGGAATATATATATATATATATATATATATATATATATATATATATATAGATGCACTATTGCAAATAGGCTGCTGAATTGTTGGGAATAAAGGGACACAACCTTGGTCCCTTTTAAACAATAGTTAACTTCAAAAATCCTCCATATTTTTATTTAATCGATAAAATGAATTTTTGGGGCAAAATAACGAATATACCCTTAATGAAATTGAATTATACGTGTTGCATCGGAATCCAATTTTGTGCTCTAATTTGTTCATCAAAAAAAATTATGCATCGCAAAATAAAAATTATGCATCATAAATTTCTTCCGAGGTAATCCAATTTGTGCATTAGAAAAAATAAATTATGCATCGCAAATTCAAAATAGGCATCGGAATTTTGTTTATGGGTAATCTAGTTCGAGCATCGGAAAATAAAAATTGTGCTTCATGATTTACTTTTGTATACTAATTCTAAATTGTGCATCGAGATGCTTGGAATTTAAATAAGCAAAGGAGAGTACGAATTAGAGTCTTGCATCATATTCTAACTAGACTACCCAGACTACTAGTCCGTATTTTAGGTCAATATGGTTGGCACGGATAGACTTCAATATGTGGGAGAAGAAGAAAAAGATCTAAGTAATGGACAAAGATTCAGAGAGGTATTTTTCGTATCTTCGGTATTTTCCTTTCCCTTTCTCGAATTTCTGTTGATCTCGCCTTTGTGTTGCTAGGAAATGGCTCTAAGCCAAGTATATGGTGATAGCAAACTCGAAGGCCCGAACACAAGCAATTACTGACCTTATTATTATGAAAAGAGGAAAGGGGCTAAAACCAAAACGTCGGAGCTGAAAAGGCATAGCTTCGGCGATTTGGGAATAAGATTCTATATTAAGAGGTTCTTTCAATGGAAACTATTACAAGCTAGTCCATAACTTCTTTCTTCGCTTGGCACTATTAGGAGAATACAATTAAAGTCCACAGAACGGAGGAAGGCGAAGAGGGTGATGAAGTGGGAGATGGAGTGGTTGGTCTCAAGAAGAGGAAGATAAAGGTTTGACATTATTAGAACAAAATTATGAAAGTGGACTTATGCGGTTGAAAAAAAATATCTAAGGGATTAAATATTTTGGAAAGTGGACCGACAATCGATCGAGAATAAATTCTTGATAAAGTGGCATAATGGCATGTGACATTAAGCCCATGTGCATAACGGACACCTTCACTACAAGTATGGGCCTAAGACAATCTCAATCCAAACGAACTACTATAAATCAAGGGTAAAATTTTGTCTGCCCCCCTTTTTTAAAATTTTTAATCTCAAAAGTCCACCGTTCTTTTTTTTCAATCGTAAAAAACTAATTTTCAAAATATTATTCCAAAAATGTCATCGTTTTCTTCAACAGCTCCGACAATATATTTTTTATTCAAAATCACGGTTGTGCACAATGAAACGGGGATCGAGTTGCCCGGTCAAGTCGTGAGTTCGAAAGAAAAACTTATTTATATTTTGTATGAAATTGTATCGCGGTGCGATTATTTATACTTTTGTAAAAAATGAATTAAATAATATTTTTGTACCACGGTTCAAAGATTAATTTTCTAGTCTATTTTTGAATCGCAGTTCATAAATTTCATTGCATTAATTTTTACACCACGGTTCAAATTTTAATTTCCTAGTCTATTTTTGAATCGCGGTTCATAAATTTCATTACATTAATTTTTGCATCGCGGTTCAATGGTTTAATTTCATAGTTTAATTGCACCGCGGTTCATAAATTTAACCCGATATTTTTGAACCGCGATAGAAAAACGTAGCGCACCTCAGGCTCATTTAGGGTATCACAGTCATTTCTTCCTCATAAGTGTTCTTTTCCGATTGAAAAAAAAAACACTAGACTAGAAGGGTTGTAAACTTTAAAAAGTGGACCGACCCACAATTTTACCAAAAACCAATATAGCAGCTAGCTCTATAAAAGACATATGAATAATTGCGGGACGGTACACTTTAGTAAAATTGTAACCGCTTCAATCCCCTATTTTTTTTTTCAACCTTTAAAGTCCCCTTTTATAATTTACCCATATTCCTCTCACCTATCTTCTCTCTCTTTCCCGTTTCCTATTCCCTTCTTCGCTTTTTTTTTTCATTCCACCGTCTCACCCAAAATACAATTCCTCCATGCCTCCATGCCTCCGTAACACGGACAAAATAACCAACTCAGACGTAAAAGTGGTTGAAGAAGACGACAAACCCAACAAACCCAGTTGTGATTCAAGCATGTCGGGCGATTTGCGATGGCGTCGTAGGTTTCGATGTTGCGATGTGGGCGCACACAAACTCGCTTGCGATTCTGCGATTAAAGCGTCGGAGTTGGCGATTTAGACATTGGTGGTTAAGATGTGGGCGTCGGAGGTTTGATGTGGGCGTCAAACAACAAACCCAATTCGGGAAAATAGACTTTCATTAATTTGATCTTACGAGAAAATCGTGCATTTCTTACTCTAATTGCTAGGACTAGCCAAGAGCCTGTAATTAGTGGAATGGAAAAGATCTCCATTTCCCATTTTTGGATACTGCTAGGATTCCTAAAGAGAAGAACATAAGAGCTTTTTGGAAGAAAAAAAAAGTGATTTGGCTTAGGGAGGGGCACATGGGAGATTGGAGAGGCTCCAAGAGGCTGCAAGGGGAGGGGGAGCGCTGGCCTGTGCGGCTCATAGGCCTTTTGAGTGCCCAAAATTGATGAACGACGCCCAAAAAAAATTGAATGACACCTAAAATAATTTGAATGACGAAAAATTTACCTAAAATAATTTGAACGCTAAAAAAAATTTACTTTTGACTATTAAAAATATCTTTTTGATCAACGCCTAAAATTTTTGACCGACGCCCAAATTTTTTTACCGACGTCCAAATTTTTTTTTCCGACCCACAAATTGGGACATTGACTTTGTGTGTGCGTCTTTCCTTCATTGAGGGTATTTTCATCGTTTTTCCCCAAAATATGAACTGTAGCAGTTTTAAAAAATAATGATGGACTTTTGCGGTTATAATTCCACCGCTTGGTACCGACCCGATTATCACCCAAAGACATAAGCATGTGACTTCACACGTGCATGTCATATCAAAATGAGGCATTTAAGGGAATAAAAATTTTGAAAAGTGGATCGGACTGCAATTTTTCCAGGAGTAAATTCTTGATAAAATGGCATAATGGTATGTGACATTAAGCCCAAGTGCATAAGTGCATAATTAATCTTTAAGCTCTTTTATGATTGTGTAATGTGTAAGGCTCATTAAGTCACAAAGTATATCTAACATTCTTTTTACGATTAATGAAATTATTTTGCACAGCTATTATTATTACTTGATGTAATAAAATTCAACTAGAGTATAGTTGTGCAAAGACAACGGTCATACAACAGAGACTTGAGTTTTGATTTAAGTAAATTCAACTAATTTAACAAAACAAAAGACAAATAATAAAAAGCATGCGTTTTGTGGTTTTTGCTTTTACTAATAGAAAGCAATAAAATAAACTAATTAACAAAACAGATAAATATGAGATAAATCAAGGTTTTGAAAAGGCCTAAGAATTATGATTCACTTGTATATCCACATTATATCCATGCAAATAATGTACCAATCAATATCAAGGATTCGCTTCACATAAGAAAAGATTGATACGCTTTTAGTCACGGTTTGCAATCTTAGTATTCCTAACAAATTATACTTTCTTGGTCCATCCATATAATTGTCAAGAACCCATTAAGCACATGAAAAGCACATGAACATATATAAATCCTATCTTAGCAACGTCATGAAACAATAGGGTTTAATTATCACAAAAGATGGCAAAACATATAACCTATGCACTCTGGTCATATAGCTTATCATACCCCGATAATCTAAGCGTATACCTTAACGTATAAACTTCTAGAGAATATTTGCTAATAATGCTCTTGTAATAAACAAAACAATTGATTGCATAAAAATATAAATTAGAACAAAAAATTTCAATGCAAGTTACCTCAAATTCCTAGATTTCATTAACATCACATGCTCACCACGCAACTCACGTGAACTTTACTAGTTATACTAAAAGTACTTTGAATCTCTTGTTTTATACTTTTTGAAAGGGCTAATGTCACCATTCGTCCCTCAGACTTTTTAACGCTAATATTAGTCCCTATTTTGGAAAAGTGAAAAGTTTGGTCCAAAGTAAAATTTTATACACACTAGTGGTCCCTCCGTTGGATGCCGTTAGATTTCATTAGCCGTTAACTCACCATGTACTCTTCACGTGAGTTTTTAGAGAGAAAAAATAGAAACTTTAGACCTAAAGTAAAAAGTCCCAAGGTAATTTTTTCTCATCGCTTATAGCTTTTGATTTTCTTTAATTCTATCATCATGACTTCAAAATTCCCAATATATGAATTTCATAATTCATATCAAATCTCTTTAACCATTCTAGTTTCTCAAATCCTCCATCCGCTTGGGCCTCGATTTCTTGATTTCATGAGTCGGTGAAACTTAAAAGAGAGGAAGGGTGTCCCTTAAACCGCCCTTGTTCGACAAATTCATTTGCCAAGCTGCGAGGGCGAGTGGAAAGTATTCATCGGTGATGGCGCACTATTGGGCACAATTTCATTGATGACGGACGAGGTCGAAAGAACGAAATATCTATTCTTGACAAGGTAGAATGTCACTATTAGAAATCGGAGGCCCAAGATGTTATTTATTGGGCAGCCTTCTATTCCTCCTAAAGCCCAAAAAGACGCCTTGGCCCATTTGTATTTCGCAAAACCCAAAAGACTCTTAATCTCTCGACGCCTTGTGACCTAGCTTCCTTTCGATATATATACTCCTCTTTCGCTTGGCCGCGTA
>CM028384.1:22000384-22082017 GCA_013146195.2 Codonopsis lanceolata | reverse complement strand
ATTGCTGACACCTCACTGACAAGTGCTACGTGCCGAGGCATGCCATCCAAGACCTCATTGATAGCAAGGTCATTACAGTACCAGATGCAGAGAACAAACCCCGACCACAGATCGATGCGATCATGAATGTATAAAATTATCTATCTGCTCAGTGTAAAAATAATAAAGAACCTTCAACGTACATTGTTGTCTCTTCACCTGCAAAGGAAACCAACTTGGATTGTAACATGATTTTCTGGAGCGCCATACTAAACAGTCAAGGTTCACCTCAAGGAAAAGTGAACAACCTAGAAAAGACCACTTGGATAGGCGGAGATATCGCCATCTTACCGGATCAAGTCGAGCCTACCAACCAAACCAAGAAATTGGTGATCACGTTGCAGGAAAGACAAAGAAAACAACACTGGGGCTAGAGAGATGGAAGATATCCTACTAGCCCAAATGAAAAAGACTCAATCCAATATATCAATCTAGGGCTTGCTATGTGCCTCCAAAACACATCGTGACACTCTGGCTAAATCTCTGAGTCAAGCAGTTATCCCCATTGAAACCTCTCCTGATAAGTTAACCCAAATGATAGGGAACATCCACTTTGGAAATGTGATCATGTTCACCAACCTTGATCTACCAAAAGAAGAAACCGACCACATTGATGCTCTCCACATCATTGTCGAAATCATAGAAAAGAGAGTACCACGAGTCCTAGTTAATAAAAATAGAAGAACAAAACACGTTTAAAAAGTAAAACTTTTAAACTTAAAAAACAACTTAAGTGCCGAGGATTTATCAAAATGCATTTTCTTGTTCTAAATGGCAGAATCAGATTGGATTAAACCATGTTTGTCATTCGTTAAACCAATGATTGATGGAATACTTGTGCCTGTTAATGAGGAAGACCGATAAAGATGATAGTTCCCGCTATTCCGTACTTGACATATTAGCTGCAAGAAAATGTTGGCAATTAAAAATAAATACATATAAAACCAAATAAATGAAAATAATTAACTATATAGTGAAATATCATAACGCTTGTTATATCCGATAAAGGAGGAACTATAGCCGGGTATAACACACTTTCTACAAAACCCCAAACACTAAGTTTTAGGAATCAACATTTCCTTCAACACAATTTTAATACGACTATTCAGTTACAAAGCACACAAAACAAAAAAAAAACCCAAATTATTCATATATCTTTTTTGAAAATATAATTATCATTAGTTAGCTTCAACATAAATATTCAATTCATTGTAACAAATTAAAAATGTTCTTCAATTATCACTACATAGAAATCGTTTTGATAGTTTTTTTTTTTGGGCAAAACTCATTGCATTTTACAAAAGATTACTATTAGGCCACTTGAACTTTAAAATGTTGTAATGACCATTGTACTTGAGTTATGTTGCAATTTAACCCTTTTTTGGATGGGCGTTACGTTTAGACGTTAACTTATGTTAAATACCTATTTTGCCCATATCTTCGTCATCGTCATCATCTTCTCTAATCAATTAAGGAAGAAAATAGCCCAAATTGAAGAACTCCCTCCCAAATCTTGAATCCAAACCAATTCCATCCACTAACCTCTCCTTTTTCAAATTAATCACAATACAATCCATGCCCACAAAATCCTCTCCGATTCAACCCTAGCACTCTCTTATTCTCACTTTGTTTAAACATAATCGACTAACAAATCAATTAAAATACCAAAATCCAAGCTCTCCCAGTTCCGGTTGTCCTCTACGGTTGCCTTTCCCGAATCCGGCAAAAGTAGCGCCTTGTCTCTCATTCTCTCTCACGCCCCATGGCTCCCTTATCTCTCTACGCCAAATCGGTCCCTAGCTCATCTCTTTATTCACTATGGTCTATTTGTCTAGTTCCATCCAATCTCTCATCTCCGCCCACTCCAGTCCCATCTCTGGTCACGCCGGCCCCTCTCTAGCTAACAACCTCTTTGTTTATTTGATAAATAGATTTCTAGTTGTTCGTTGGGATTGAAATTGTCTTTGGCCGCCCTTAAAGGGGTGACCCAATGGTAGAGATGGGGCTTCACAAAGTGTGAGGTGATCCATTCTCATGCCCCCCTTAGGAGGAAAAAAAAAAGATTATCTTTGGCCCATACTTCTAGTTAAGGTATCAATTATGCACTTCCACTTATTGTAATGGTTGTAAGTTAAGAGTAATTGTATCAACACTCCGTCCTACAAGTAAAAATCATAGGGAAATCTGCGGTCCGATCCCTTTTTTTAAATTTTTAATTGCTCCACTCTCCTAAGTTTTTTTGAAAATAGAAAAAGTCTCTTCTTGCATTGTTATTCACAAAATCTTGCATCACGATTTTAGTGTGTGCAATATATATATATGTATGTATTCATATGTCAAATTCAATATTTATCTTCTTTTTGTTTCGTTCAAAGTATTTTAATTAAATATTTTGAATTATTTATGACTAGTTTGAAAAATACTCCTATTATAAATAATGTTTCCAAAAAGATTTGTATTAAAACCGTGCATCGTACTAGTAACCTAGTAAATGAGAAAATGAATACTGAACGAGAAATGGAGAAAGCAGCAGCGTAGAATCACTTATTCAATTCAATCAGCAATATTTTCCTAACAAATTCTAGCCTCAAGATAGGTTGAGCTGAATTTGGACAGGGGAATTTAGAAAGAGCCAATGGAAGTGCAAGATCAAGACATGATGTCACCATAGTTGAGGTGGGTTTTTTATAATTTACCCTATATGTTTTCTTTCTTATATATATATATATATATATATATATATATATATATATTATAACTATTGATATAAGTAACTTTAATTTGTATTCATATATACCTTTCTATGGCAAAGAGTCAATTATTTCATTTTGCGATGTTTACTTTAAAAAAATAAATTTTTAAAAATTAAGGCATAAAAGTGTCATTTTATTATTAATAAACTACTAAAAATGTCATTTTAAAAAAAATTGACTTTAAACAAAAAAATTGTTTAAAACCATGCATCGCACGACCTACTAAATTAATAAATGAATACTCAATGAAAAATTGAGAAAGTATCTGCATATAAACATTGACTCAAATAATTGAATCATCAATAATACCCTAACAAATTCTATCCTTAAGATAAGATGAGCTGAATTTGGATAGGGGAATTTAAAATGAGCCCACGGGAATGCACATAGACTGGAGTCAACGGTATCAACATATACACATTACTAGGTTATTATTTATGCGATGCACAGTTGATTTAGTGTTATTTTTGAAACTTAATTTTTTAGATATAATCTGCAAGCTATTTGAATGAACCAACAACAGCAAGATGTTTACATAATAAATAAATAAATAACAAAGTGTGAGATCACACTGAATCATCAAACCGAAAATTCATGCGAATTATAAAATCGAACAAATATTCTTAGTGTGAGTGTGAGACGGAGGGAGGGGAGGGGAAGTACCACGAAGATTCGAAGACAAACTCGTCAAGGAGGTGTTTGATGGAGGGGAAGTATTTCGCAGTGGTTGTTTGTGGTGTTGGTGGAAAACGTTTAATTAAATTGGATAAAATTTATTTTAAATTGACCGAATTTTAGTAAAATAATAAAAATTAAAAAAAATTCTACCATGAGAATTGAGGAGTCCTAATAAAATGAAACTTATCTAAATCAAATGTAATAAAATCTATCTGGTACAAACCAATTTAGCAGCAAAAAAAAGGTAAAAAAAAAACTTTTACCATGAGAATTGAAGAGTTTTAATCAATTGAAACACGTCTAAAACAAAATTTGGAGTCCTAATCAAGTGAAACACGTTTAAATCAAATGTGATAAAATCTATATGGTATTAACTGATTTTGATAGTTACCTTTTTTTGTATATATATATATATATATATATATATATATATATATATATATATATATATATATATATATATATATTTGCAAAAGTTGTTTATAATAAGATGATTTTCTAAACTTGTAATAAATAATTAAAATTTTTAATTAGAATAATTTGAAAAAACAAAAAATAAGGTAAATATTCAAAATTGATCATATGCATATGTAATTGAAAGATTAAAACCTATGAGAATTGATAAAATCTATCTACAAAAAAACAATTTACCATGAAAATTTGGAGTTCTAATCAAGTGAAACATGTTTAAATAAAATGTAATAAAATATATTCGGTATTAACTAATTTTGGCAACAAAAAATGGTAAAATAAAAAACTTTTACCATATATAAAGGAGGCATCAGTTTTAAAATCTATCATGTTTTAATTTTTGGCTGCAAATTGTTTTTTTATATATAGTATTGTACGCACTGTCTTAGTAGTTTTTTTTTCTTGCAAAAGTTGTTTATAATAAGATTATTTTCTAAACTTGTACTCCCTCCGTCTCTAAATTATCGTCCTCCTTTCCTTTTTCGTCTGTCCCAAAATAATTGTCCACCTTGAAACTTACCATTTTAGAACATCACTTTTACCACTTAATTTTCTAAACTTGTACTCCCTCCGTCCCTTAATTTTTCACTCTACTTTAATTATGTGCCACATACACATGGACATTAAAGGAAAATACGCATTAAACCAATATAAATAATCAAGTTAATTGTTTTTTCTTAAAGCTTCGTTTCAAAGACGATTATTTAAACGGAGGGAGTAATAAATAGTTAAAAATTAATTTGAAAATTTTGAAAAAACCGAAAAATAAGGTAAATATTCACAATTGATTATATGAATATGTAATTGAAAGATTAAAATCTAAGAGAATCGATAAAATCTATTCACCAAAAAAACTTACCATGAAAATTTGGAGTTATAATCAAGTAAAACGCGTTTAAATCAAATGTGATAAAATATATCCGGTATTAACTGATTTTGGCAGAGAAAATGGTAAAAAAAAAACTTTTACCATGTATAAAGGAGGTAGTAGTTAAAATCTATCCGGTTTAAAATAATAATATATATACAGATATAGTATTGTATACACGATTTTAATAGTTTTTTTGTGCAAAAGTTGTTTATAATAAGATGATTTTCTAAAATTGTAATAAATAGTTAAAAAATTAATTAAAATAATTTGAAAGAAATGAAAAATAAGGTAAATATTCAAAATTGATCATATGAATATGTAATTGAAAGATTAAAATATATGAGAATTGATAAAAAAATTCGCTAAAAAAATATTTTTACCATGAAAATTTGGAGTCCTAATCAAGTGAAACACTTCTAAATCAAATGTGATAAAATCTATCTCGTACTAACCGATTTTGGTAGAAAATAATAATAATAATAATAATAATAATAATAATAATAATAATAATAATAATAATAATAATAAAATAATAATAATAATAATAATAATAATAATAATAATAATAATAATAATAATAAACGTTTACAATATGTAAATGAGACATCGGTTTTAAAATCTATCCGATTTTAATTTTCGGCAGCAAAGAAAAAAAATCACAACTTCACGAGAAGGTGACATGTCGAAACACATAATTGCTTTAAAACTTTATGCTTTAAACACAAAGTCGTCATGTGTCAGTTACGACTTCTATTTTAATAATAGTTAATAGATTAGTATTTAATAATTTATAATTTATAATTTATATATATGTATATATATATATATATATATATATATATAATTGTCTTGTGAATAATTTGTATTAATTAAATAATATGAAAATGAAAAGAGATGGTAATTGAAGAGTTTCGGTCAAATTAAAATTGTATAAATTAGACAGGATAAAATCTAGTTTAATTAAGAGATATTTTTAAAAAATAAAAATAAAATCATAAATCTCTATCATAAATTTACTTGTGAAAATATATCTTAAATATGTTTTATCTTATCAAATTAGTTTTAAGGATTTTTATCTTATCCAATTAGATTTAGGATTTTTATCTTAAACTAATCAATTTTGGTAAAAACAAAAAAATCTTTACCATTTTGATGGTGACACGTGGCATCACAAAATCCTTTTAAAAGTTTTAGCTTTTTACCGAGAGCCTCACGTGGCATCAGTGGATTCTGTTTTAGTAATAGTTATAGAATAGAATGGAAATTGGATGATTCCATCCTCTTTAAAATCAAACCCACCATATACTCCAGCACCGCAGCAAAACGGTATCAATTAATTTTTGTGAAAATTGCAAACAGATCTGTTGATTCGAGGCCTGTTAAAATGGCAAGGGAGACTGTCGTTTAATTTCATTCAGCATAGGAGGGCTTCGTGATTTACTGGTTGCAGAAGGGGAATACTTGAATGCTTTCAGAAGTTCGGTGGATGAGCTTTGAGAATAGCTAACAACAATGGAGGGTTGGTTAGAATATGCCGAGACAAGATGATATGAGCGTGCATCAGAAGTGGTAAAACTAGCCGATAAGCTGATCGACTCCATTGAAAGTTACGTCCTTCAAGTTTCATCCAAGAACATCATTACAGGCTTAAGAGAACGTATGCTCCGTCGAAAGGTTAGTTCGGATATTCAGAAGATCACAACCAAAATCACCGATCTTGTCAATGAATTACGTAAAAGATCACAACCAAAATCGTCGAGCTTGAAAGCTTATAAGGTACAAGATCTTTCCAATCTTAAGGAAGACGACTTTGTGGGGAGAAAGGACGACATCGAGGAATTGGTGAATCTTTTGATCAAAAAGAAAGTTGATCGGATCATTTCCATATTAGGAATGGGTGGTCTTGGCAAGACAACCCTTGCTAGAAAAGTGTACAAAGACAAGAGAGTCAGAGATGTATGCAATTTTCAAGGTTTTCCATTTGTCTGTGTGAGCCAACAATGTCAAGCCGAAGCAATCTTACGACATTTCCTACAACAACTTACTTTGAGAAGAAGGAAGAAGAGATCAAGAGCATGAGTGAGAACAATGTGATTGAACAACTTCAGATCGTTCATAGAGAGAAAAGTTGCTTAGTGGTCATTGACGACCTAGGCCTCTGGTTTGTTGATCATTGGAAAAGCCTAAGTCGTGGCTTGGCCGATGGAGACATGGCTGGCAAAGTAATGATTACGACTCGCAAGGAAGAAGTTGCAAAGGTGGGATTACTTTATGCACCACTTCGCTTAAGTGAAGAAGAGGGTTGGGAACTGTTTCAGAAGAAAATATTTTTACCAAGACAAGAATATACATGTTAGTTAATTAATACTAATCTTTTAAATAAATTTATTACTACTTGACTTAATTCTTTTTGCTTCCTAGTCAAGTGCACGTGTTGTTATTGTTTTTTTTAATAATGTATAATTGCATCTAACAAGAGGAAAAATAGAATTAAAGCTTTCAAGGTCTAATAATTAAATAATTTCATTTATTATATTTTGTTTTATACAAACATAAAACAAAATTGAAATCTCATTTTCAAATTAAGTGACTTTAGTTTAAAACATATAAATATTTATACTATGGTTATTTTGAAGATAATTGAGTAATAATATATTTATTTTTAAAATATTATATATTCATATAATATGAAATAAAATAACTAAAGACAACATATTTACTTCATTGTTAATATGTAACATAAGGGGTTTTATAAATTTCTGAACATACGGGAGTCTTTTTGAAAATTTTAGGATAGTGAAGATCTAAACAATTTGAAATTTTTGTGAGGTACCATTATGCTAGTCATTAAGACTACTTCTAGTAGTCAAAAAAATCAAGGAGCATACTGCAAATTTTAGTCTTCTTCTCTAACAAAATGCACAGATTCATAGACCGGGTTCTCCATTTTTTTCTTTTTCATCTTGTTGAAATTGTTGCTCTTTTTCTTAACTCATTTCTCTTAGTTTATTCGTTGATAATTAATAAACATGTCACCAATTTGCTTAATATCTCGATATGCATCAACAAATCTATTAATATAATTAAGAGATTGCTCTACCTATGAGATTGTGGTGTGATAATCTGGCAGCCATGCAAATTTCTTCGAATTCAGTTTTCCACGCAAGGACTAAACATATAGAGGTTGATTGTCATTTTGTTCGTGAAAAGATTCAATAGAATCTTGTTTCCACCTCATATATGCGCATCGAGAACAACTGATATGCTTACCAAGGGCCTGACAAAGATAAGGGTGGATTATATTTGTAACAAGCTGGGCATGATAAATATCTATGTTCCAGCTTGAAGGGGAGTGTTAGACAATAAGGGTAGTTTGGTAATTGTGTTGGTATGGTATATGTATATATATATATCTTACGCAGTAATAGAGATATACAAAAAGAAAGGATTTTACGATTGCTACTGCCGCCTCTGTCTCTTCTTCTTCTTCTTCTTCCTCTTCTCTTTCTCTTTAGTTGTTTATCAATTACAATATTGTTAAAGGCAACTATCTGTTTGCAGCTGGAATAGGTAAAATACCGTGGGATCTTAGAGATCTTGTTCGGCCTCTTAGCAACCAGTATCACATTATAAACAGAGAAAATAACTCATTATGGTTTGATAATTGATGCTTGATTACTTATAAACGTCATTTTATTCGAGTGTAACTCGGTGCATTGAAGCATAGGGTCCACTTTAAGTCCTTGTATGGAAAGAAATTATGATTAGAAATCTGATGAACATGGATAAAGGCTTGTATATACGATATTCTCCAGGTAGGAATAGTTCCTTTTGCCTTGCGTTTCCCACACAGGTTTTTGTTTGTTCTTTATTGATTTTCATTTTCTTTTTTGGGGGGTGTTGGAATAAAAATGGTCCTTAAATTCCAATTGGGAAAATTCTCCATAATAATCTCTTTTATGATTAAATAGTGGTGCCGCTAGCTGAATCGAAGAAGGTGCGCTTGCAAACACAGTGGATGTTATGGGAAAAAGCAATCACTGAGACGTTGATGAATACCATGTGAAATTCTCCATAATAATCTCTTTTATGATTGAACAGTGGTGCTGCTAGCTGAATCGAAGAAGGTGCGCTTGCAAACACAGTGGATGTTATGGGAAAAAGCAATCGTTGAGACGTTGACGAATATTATGTGAAGCTTGTGGTATTCGACTAAATTTGTGGTAAAGAAACTACAATAGTTCTTGTTTTTGCTTTATTAGTTTCTAACTTGTCTTGGGTGCTTGTTGGATGGAGTTTTAATTAGTTTCTTTTTCTCCAATCTTCTTTACATGTGTCTTAGCTTAATTCCTTCTCTTTTGGTTAATTCAAGGAAGAAGCAAAAATAAATAAATTAACAAAAGTGATTGGACAAGTCGCCATATTTTTGGATTTTTTGAGATTTATTCCAGTTCTTTTTCAACGTGTCGTAAACGCCGCCCAATCACTCGAAAGTGATTGGCAAACTCCGTCATCTTATATGTAGTAACAAATTTCTTTGCCATTGATGTGGGATAGTATGTATACTGTCCATCTTTCTAGCACTATTATAGTTTCTAAATCGAAAAGCTAATTATGATAATAATATCATCTATTGATTGCTCTAATCAATTTTCAAGCAGAAAGCATGTTTTGTAGTACTTAATTTTGGATTATAAGTTCTGAGTTTTTACTAGGGTGTCACAAAGTTTAGTTGTGGCATCATTCATTTGAACAAGAGACTTCAATTTCAATGCATATTTGGTATGAGATTTTGTAGGTTATAAACTATAAGGGGTTGTTATGGGAACCAATTTTCTCGTGAACAGTTAGTAGCAAATAATAATGCCTCAAACAAGTACCATTTTCTCCTGAATAGTTAGTACCAAATAATAATGCCTCCGTAGAGGTTAAGCAGTCGCTTTGCTGATTCCCAACAATTTTCTTTTGTGCTTCTCACTTTGTGGAAACTCCTTTAGTTTCATAATATAAACGTGTCGGGATTGTTCCTTAATTTTGCTTTTAGTGCTCCTCATTTATTTGTTTACCTTCTATATGACATTCTTTAATAGGTTTAGTTACTGATATTAATCCCCTTTTTTATTCAATTTGTTTGTTCAAGTTCTCGACTGATATAGTTTTTGCATTCCTATATATCTGAATAAGCTGGCCTCTTATAGACTCTGGAACCTCTAAGTGCATTAGAATCTAGACATAATTTTCCACTTGACCGTCAAGTCCATAGCGCACTCATCCATCGCAAACGAAGAGGAAGAAAGTCATAGGTGCTCACTTGCTATCCCCTTGGAGCATAATGCTTTTTTATTCATTTTGTTTGTTCACTGTTCTTTTACATTGGGATTAGTGACACGTGGTTGGCAAAATAACATAAACAAGTTCACCAAATTTTGGTAGATTATTCTCTTAATCTTACTTTGCCTGGGATGTTTTATTGGATCTTAGTACGTACATAGGGCATTGAATTTTACCTAGTTTTTCCTTATCTTGTATCTCTTCAACGTCAACATTTTCAAGGTTGATGAGCCTCTCCCCACCCCTTGGCTCTTGAAAAGCCAAAAAGAAAATAAGAAGAAAAAAAGAAAATGAAAAGTCAATTTGGCAAGTAGTCGTTTTTGGGCCTTTTGTGTTTTTTTTTCCCGGCAGTTATGGCGACACTTGCCCAATCACCTAGCCTATGCACACAAAATCTGACCTTTTGAAATATAGTACGACTACTACATTGTCAATGTGGGACGTAAGTGTTGTATGGTCCATTTTCCAACATAATTACGGCATCCACACATGAAACCATTCAAGAGATTCATCAGGAGCTCTTCATATTGTAAAAGGCAACTATCTGTTTGCAGCTGGAATAGGTAAAATACCGTGGGATCTTAGAGATTTTGTTCGGCTTCTTAGCAACCAGTATAACATTATAAACGGAGAGAAGTACTCATTATGGTTTGATAATTGATGCTTGATTACATACAAACGTCATTTTATTCGAGGGTAACTCGGTACATTGAAGCACATGGTCCACTTTAAGTCCTCGTATGGTAGGAAATTATGATTTGAAATCTGATGAACATGGATAAAGGCTTGTATATATGATACTCTCCAGGTAGGAATAGTTTCTTTTGCCTTGCGTTTACCACACACAAGTTTTTGTTTGTTCTTTATTGTTTTTCATTTTCTTTAAGGGGGGGGGGGGTGGTGGAATAAAACATGGTCCTTGAATTCCAATTGGGAAAATTCTCCATAATAATCTCTTTTATGATTGAACAGTGGTGCCGCTAGCAGAAATATTCAGCTTTGCTGCATTTTTCCCGAAGAAGGTGAGCTTGCAAACACAGTGGATGTTATGGGAAAAGCAATCGCTGAGACGCTGACAAATATTATGTGAAGCTCGTGGTATTCGACTAAATTTGTGGTAATGAAACTACAATAGTTCTTGTTTTTGCTTTATATAGTAGTTTAGTTTCTAACTTGTCTTGGGTGCTTGTTGGATGGAGCTTTAATTAGTTTCTTTTTCTCCAATCTTCTTTACATGTGTCTTAGTTTAATTCCTTCTCTTTCGGTTACTTTAAGGAAGAAGCAAAAATAAATAAATTAACAAAAGTGATTGGACAAGTCGCCATATTTTTGGATTTTTTTGATTTATTCCAGTTCTTTTTCAATGTGTCGTGGGAAACGCCTGCCCAATCACTCGAAAGTGATTGCCAAACTCCGTCGTTTTATGTGTAGTAACAAATTTCTTTGTCATCCATGTGGGATAGTATGTTTACCGTCCATCTTTCAAGCACTATTATAGTTTCTAAATCGAAATTTGAAAAGCTAATTATGATATTAATATCATCTATTGATTGCTCTAATCAATTTTCAAGTAGAAAGCATGTTTTGTAGTACTTAATTTTGGATTATAAGTTCTGAGTTTTTACTAGGGTGTCCCAAAGTTTAGTTGTGGCATCATTCAGTTGAACAAGAGACTACAATTTCAATGCATATTTGGTATGAGATTTTGTAGGTTATAAACTATAAAGGGTTGTTATAGGAACCAATTTTCTCGTTAACAGTTAGTACTTAATAATAATGCCTCAAACAAGTACCATGTTCTCATGAACAGTTAGATCCAAATAATAATGACTCCCTAGAGGTTAAGTAGCTGCTTAGCTGATTCCCATCAATTTGCTTTTGTGCTTCTCACTTTGTGGAAACTCCTTTAGTTTCATAATATATTCGTGTCATGATTGTTCCTTAATTTTCCTCTTAGTGCTCCTCATTTATTTGTTTACCTTCTATATGGCATTCTTAAATAGGTTTAGTTACAGATATTAATTCCCATTTTTATTCAATTTGTTTGTTCAAATTCTCAACTGATTGTGTTTTTGCATTGTTGTATATCTGAATAAGCTGGCCTCTTAAAGACTCTGGAACCTCTAGGCTCACTAGAGTCTAGACATAATTTTCCACTTGGCCATCCTGTCCATAGCGTACTCATCCATCATCCATCGCAAACGCTAAGGAAGAAAGTCATAGGTGCTCATGTGCTATCCCCTTGGAGCATAATACTTTTTTATTTAATTTGTTTGTTCATTGTTCTTTAATATTATTTTGCCTGGGAT
Source organism: Codonopsis lanceolata (assembly GCA_013146195.2). Lineage (NCBI taxonomy): Eukaryota > Viridiplantae > Streptophyta > Magnoliopsida > Asterales > Campanulaceae > Codonopsis > Codonopsis lanceolata. The sequence goes on along the minus strand of CM028384.1, from coordinate 22,069,565 downwards.
GTTTGATCATTATTATTGGATCTTAATACATAGGGCATTGTATTTACCTAGTTTTTCCTTGTATTTCTTCAACGTCAACATTTTCAAGGTTGATGAGCCTCTCCCCCATCCCCTGACTCTTGAAAAACCAAAAAAGAAAATAAGAAGAAAAAAAGAAAATGAAAAGTTAATTTGGCAAGTAGTCGTTTTTGTGCATTTTATGTTTTTATTTTCTTTGGCAGTCGTGGCGGACACTTACTGAATTACCAGGCCTAGGCACATAGAGTCCGACCTTTTAAACTATGTTACAACTACTACATTGTCAATGTGGGACGTAAGTGTTGTATGGTCCATTTTCCAACATAATTACGGCTTCCAGATATGAAACCATTCAAGAGATTCATCAGGAGCTCTTCATGTTGTAAAAGGCAATTATCTGTTTGCAGCTGGAATATGTAAAATATCCTGGGATCTTAGAGATCTTGTTCGGCCTCTTAGCAACCAGTATAACATTGTAAACAAAGAAAATAACTCATTATGGTTTGATAATTGATGCTTGATTACATATAAACATCATTTGATTCGAAAGTAACTCTGTGCATTGAAGCACAGGGCTCACTTTAAGTCTTTGTATGGAAGGAGATTATGAGTAGAAATATGATGAACATGGATATAGGCTTATATATAGGGAATAATTTCTTACTTTCCAATTATCGCCTTCGTTGCCACACAGGTTTTGTTTGTTCTGTATTTGTTTTTCATTTTTTTTAGTGGAGGAGAGGAATAAAACATGGCCTTTTAATCCCAATTGTGAAAATTCTCCTTAATTGTCTCTTTTATGATTGAACAATGGTGCTACTAGCTGAAATATTATGCTTTACTTTCTTGGAAGAAGGTGAGCAAGCAAACACAGTGGATGTTATGGGAAAAGCAATCGCTGTCATTATGAGAAGCTTGTGGTATTCGACAAAATTTGTGGTAAAGAAACTACATATGTTCATGCTTTTGCTTTATAAAGTAGTTTGGTTTCTTATAATTTCCTTGACAGTGTGATTTAAGTATAGAATGTTGGAAATTGGTTGCAAAAATTGGAGACGACCAATATTTCACCAATTGTTGACCCAAGTTCCATTTATTGGAATTAAAAGCAAGTTGTAAATTATTAATCTACGTTTCGAGTAGATATGAATAATGTATTTATTTTCTCAAAACCAATTTTGAGTGAATGAGAAATTAATACACAAAGTGAGCAACTTAGGCTTTATAGTTGAAGAGCAAATGGGTTATGGATGTCATATCCCACATTATCCCACATTGTAAAAATAAAGTGTAAGAGCACTTTATGAGCATGTGTTCTAATGCATCGTTGTAGTGTCACATTGTGTGAGCCACTTTATCCCATTATTCTATGTGCGAGAAGTGCGGCACCATCCAGAGCTTCGTGGGCGCTTTAGAGGCTGCGCATGCTGAGCCAATCTGAGGTTCAACTTGGTTCGGTTGGTGCGGCTCGGGAGTGGTGCGTGTGAGTGGGCATCGTGAGGTTCTAACGATGGTTGGAGCGGTTATGCTTGCATCGTGCATCGTTGTAGTGTCACATGTGTGTGAGCCAATTTATCCCACATTATTCCTATGTGCGAGAATGGTGCGAAGCACCATCCGAGCTCGCAGTGGGCACTTTAGAGGCACACATGCGCATTGTCGCTAGGAGCAGTGGAGCCTTAAAGTTTTGACCAGTCAACTGCAACCGATGGCCTCGCTTGAGGTTCAACTCGGTTGCCTCGGTTGCGGGTGCGGCTCAGAGTGGCGTGGCGTGTGAGTGGGTCAAGTGGGTTCGGTCCAGCTTGCCTCCACCGAGCCGGTGCAACCTGGCTTATGGATCCAGGCGCGAGCCTACTGAGCAACCGGTGGTTGGAGCGGTTATGGCTTGGAGCGATCCTGTGCATCACGCCTAAGCCAGGAGCCATCATTCGACGGTTGAGATCTGTCCGCCTAGTTTATGCCCCTTCACCAAAAGACACCCGTAGCTCTTCTACAACTATTAATAGGACCCCATTCCATCCATTTTATTTCACTCCTACAATGGCATTCAAGTATTCATTGTAGTTCTCTCTCTCTCTCTCTCTCTTTCATTTCTTGTCAAAGAGAGTCTCGGTTATCAAATTGGTTCGCCGAAAGCTTTTTAATCATTGTGCTACGATTATAAGTTAGAAAGTTGTCGTATCTTGGGAACGATTGTCGTAGACCATAAGCACTAAATACAGGGCAATTTCATCTTGCGAAGAAAGTGTCAAACTCTTACCTCGACTTATATGTAATTTAGTTACGTAATTAATTTATGCATTATTTTTTGTATTTTGTTTTATTACCATTTTCATATTACACCGAAATGTACTCCAACATAGAAGTACTATCTACTTCTAATTCACAACTTGCGGTCAACTTCTTGAATATTGATTTCTACAATGTTTAATCAGTTAATGCGTCACATTCTCTTTTTATTTCCTTAGAAGCCAATTTTATTTGTTTATAGCAAAACATCCAATCCACTTGAATTTGCAATATACTGCTTTTAGTCTTGCAACGAGTTCTATGAATCCATTTACTACATACTAAATTTACATTATAACTTAGTTGTCAACCATTATAACCCCCTTTTTCTTTCACTTCAACTGTGTGTTTTATGTTGAATCTGCAATTATTTTGGAGTATAATCCTTGCTTGAACTCCTTATGCATAATTTTCTCCTTAGTATAACGTTGACCGATTTGTTTGGGTTCTGTATATGAGTGCTAAACATGATTTGAGTTACTGATGGTTTTGTGTTGCTTCTTGCTAACCCATAGTGTGAAGAAGTTGGGAAAAAATACATCGAAAGTGATTCAAGTACTGATTGAACAATCGACAGGCACCTGAGTTATGCCATTCTTGACGTGTAGTTGATAAATCCGACTAAAGTGGAAAATCATCCTTTTCTTCCGGTGCTGCCTCTCAAGTGTTGCCCTCAAGAATAAATCAAATCTGAGTTGATACCCGAAGGATTCTTACTTGTCTTGGGTGATTGTTGGAGGGAACTTTATTTAGTTTCCTTTTTCTCCGCTCTTGTTTACATATGTCGTAGTTCCTTCTCTTTTGCTTAATTCAAGGAAGAAGCAAAAATAAATAAATTAACAAAAGTGATTGGACAAGTCAGTCATATTTTTTGATTTTTTGATATTTATTCCAGTTCTTTTTCAACGTGTCGTGGTTGACACCTGCCCAATCACTCGAAAGTGATCGCTAATCTCCGCCCTTTTAAATGTAGTAACAAATTTCTACGCCATCGATGTGGGATAGTATGAATAATGTCCATCTCTCTAGCACTATTATAGTTTCTAAATCAAAAAGCTAAATATGATCATAATATCCATCTATTGATTGAACTAATCAGTTTTCAAGCAGAAAGCATGTTTTATAGTACTTAATTTCAATGCATTTGAACAAGAGACTTCAATTTCAATGCATATTTGGTTTGAAATTCAGTAGGTTATTAACTATAAAGGGTTGTTATGGGAACCAATTAGGGCTGCCCCAAATAAGTACCATTTTATCTTAACATAATATGGGTTTAATTACTTTTTTATCTACCAGACTTTGCTTAAGGATCCACAAAATGTATCAATTTACATACTTTTGTTTATATAAATCCTATCGACATCTCAAAAAAGATGACAAAAAGCCTCACCTAGCCAAGTTTTCTTCCGAAAACCTAACCGGATGTTATTAGCTTGATTCATAGTGCTCCTGCCGAGTACCAGAAGGGTCAGGATTTGATTATGCCCCAAATCTTCATCATATCAATGGCAAGGAAGATAGGATTTAGCATGTTGTTAAGTAGGTTTTTGTACCGACCTAATGTGGTACGTTTTTTTGTTAATAGAATTCAAAAATTATATGGAAATGCTATTTAGATCCTTGAGCAAAGTTTAATCAGTAAAAAAATAATTGATTTTATTTTCACAAGATGTTAGCTCTATGGCCTAGATCCTTTTACATAGGCTTCATAGTGAATCTTTCTAGGGGCCAACTCCGACTACTTTTGTAGTCTTTTTCCTTTTTCTCGTTTTTACTTGTGTGAGTCTAGGGTGGATCACTCAAAGGTCTAAAAAAACGATTTCTGTTGAGTACATGTTGAAGGTCATGGGTTCGAATCCATCTCCTTGCAAAAATAAGGGTAAGGTCTAGATTTTCCCTTCGCCAGGGTTTGAATCCATCTCCTTGCAAAAATAAGAGTAAGGTGGCCTACATCTTCCCTTCCCCAGACCTCACATTGTGTGGGAGTTTTTGACACTGGTTACGCCCTCTTAGATGCCTTATGGTGTGAACGAATTTTCGAAGACTCAAATAAACTATGTTGAGTTACTAAGGTGCAATCTTCATCCCTATAATCAATTGTCAAACCTAGTTGTTGAGTAGTAGCCTCGAAAAATTAGCAATTGCATAGATCAACTTGTAAGAGATATGTTCTAGCATAATTGTAGATCTCGGGTTCGAGCTGAGAACACAACCTGTGTTGAAAACTTGTTGGGAGCCACTTGTGGCCTTATCAGACTCATGGATTAGTCTTGTACTTTCAAGTTAATACTCTGAAAGATTGTTATAGCAAGAAGTTAGATATTGCTTGCTATATTTGCAAAAAATCTCATATTACCAAATATCAATGTGTGAAATGTGTTTGGATATGTAGAGCTATCAAAATGAGTTGGGCTCGTTGGGTCAACCTGTCCCGCCACCAAAAAAAGGTGGGTTGGGAAAATATGAGCCAATTAGGAGGTGGGTCAAACGGGTTGAACACGCAGGTTGCGGGTTGGCCCGCCAAGTTGTGAAAAAATAAAAAATAATCACAAGTTTGATAGTTATAAATTTAAATTTTCTCGTTTAAAGGGTGAAATTATTTGTGAAATCTTAAATATAAGTAAATGATTATAGATTAGTTAAAAAATGACATTTTAAAAAAATAAGGTAGATTAACAACCATATTGATGGAAATATAAACTATAAGAAGGTATGAAAAGATTAATACTCCCTCCGTCCCTAAATTATCGTCCTAGTTGATTTGGCGCACAGATTAAGAAAAAACAATTGACTTGATTATTTATATTGATTTAATGTGTAGTTTCCTTTAAAGCTCATGTGTATGTGACTCACAATTAAAGTAGGTTGAAAAAGTAAGGATAAATGGTAAAAATGATGTTTTAAAAAGGTAAGTTTCAAATTGGACAATTATTTTGGGACGAGCGAAAAAGGAAAGGAGGACGATAATTTAGGGATGAAGGGAGTAGTAAAATGATTTTTGATTTCTTTTTTACACTATTAATAGTAGAGAATGTTGTTTAAAATACTATTTAGAATATAATAGTAGAAATTTTTTTTTTTGATGAATTGTGAATTTTTTGTTCTATTATTATTATTTTTTAGGGAGAAATTCGGGCTGGTTCCTTTTCTAAAGTTTCTAACCCTCCAGTACCCCGTTCTTTTTTTCAATTGTAAAAGATCACTTTTCGAATTAGTGCTACAAAAATATCATCGTCTTCTTCAACAGTTCCGACAACACAATTTGGGTTCGAAAATCACGATTGTGCGCAACAAAACGGGGATCGAAGGGGCGGCGCCCCCGAAAGGTAAACGTGTTTTTTCATTCATGAAATACGAAACTATAACGGATCTGTGCTGGGTTGAAGGATTTTTTTAGTTGGGACAAAGGCAGAGTATGAGGAGGAAGAAGAAGTCTTACGACGGAGGAGATGGAAGAAGAAGGTGGATGACATAAACTGTTATTTATGCTTTTGTATTGTGGTGCAAAAATGAATTAGATAATATTTTTGCACCACAGTTCAAAGTTTGATTTCCTAATCTATTTTTGAACCGCGGTTCATAAATTTCATTACATTAATTGTTGCACTATGATTCAAAGTTTAATTTCCTAGTCTATTTTTGAACCGTTGTTCATAAATTTCATTAATTACATTAATTTTTGCACCACGGTTCATAAATTTAATTCGAGATTTTAGAACCACGATACAAAAACGTAGCGCGCTTCAGGCTCATTAAGGGTAACGTAGTCATTTCGTCCTCAAAAGGATCATTTTTCCGATTGAAAAAAAAACATTGAACTAGAGGAGTTATAAACTTTAAAAAGTGAACCGGCCCGCAATTTTTCAAATAGGTAAAATTGCAGGTCGGTCCACTTTTTGAAACTTTTAATCGCTAAAGTACATCATTTTTATTTTCAACCGGAAAAAGTCACTTTTTGTGGCAAAATGATTACGATACCCTTAATGAACCGTAGGCGCGCTACGGAGGTCATTATTTTTGCACCGTGATTCATCAATTTTATCGCATCATTTTTTGCACCGCGGTTCAATAGTGTAACTGCTAGTCTATTATTGAATCACGATTCATCAATTTTTATTGAATTAATTTTGCACCGCGGTTCAATAGTGTAACAGCTAGTCTATTTTTGTACTGCGATTCATTAATTTTAGTGCATTAATTTTTGTACCGCAGTTCTATAGTGTAATTGCTAGTCTATTTTTGAACTGCGATTCATCAATTTTAGTGCATTAATTTTTTGCATCACGGTTCAATAGTGTAGTTGCTAGTCTATTGTTGAACTGCGATTCATCAATTTTAGTGTATTAATTTTTACACCAAGGTTCAATAGTGTAATTGTTAGTCTATTTTTGAACCGCGATTCATCAATTTTAGTGCATTAATTTTTGAACCACGATACAAAATCATAAAGAACCAGACCACGTCCTACACTTGTTTCTTCCATCTCCTCCGTTGTAAGCCTTCTTCTTCCTCCTCTTTCTCCACCTTCGTTCCAACTGAAAAAAAAAATTCTTCAACCCAGTACATATCCATTATAGCTTCGTATTTTATGAATCAAAAAACTCGTTTATCTTTAACGCCCCTGAACCCCCACGAAGGGGCGCTGCCCCCTCGAGTTTCAACTTCTGTTTCGTTGCGCACAATCGTGATTTTCAAATCCAAATTGTGTTTCCGAAGCTATTGAAGAAGACGATGACATTTTTGGAACAATATTTTGAAAAATGATCTTTTACGGTTGAAAAAAAGAACGGTGAACTTTTGAGATTAGAAACTTTAAAAATGGATCAATTAAAATTTTCCACTTCCTATTTTTTATGATGAATAGTGGGGAAAAAAAATTGTGGGTTGACCCAACTAACCCACAACCCATGATGGGTTGGGTTGACAATTTTTCAGGGCTGTCACCTACGTGGGTTGGCTTGCCCTGCCCACCTTAGCAGCTCTATGGATATGTTTCATCATCGGGACTTCCAAATCAAATACTCTCTTCATTTCGAAATAATTGTTCTACTTTCTTTTTTTGTCCGTTAAAAAAAATCTTGTTTTTAACTTTTTTTTTAAAAAAACTTTTACACTATTTTACTCTTAATTTGTTTCTTTCTACTTTAATTATGGACACATGCACATGAGTTTTATTTAAACTACATACTCCGTCCGTTCCAAAATAAATGACATTTTAGAGAAAAAAAAATTGTCCCAAAATAAATAACATTATAGGATTTAGTGAAAAAAATATCTAAAATTTGTCAAAATTGTTCTTATTAATGACTCTCTAATTAAATGTGTTGTTCAAATTATGAGAAAAAAATATGATGATTTAAAGAGGGATGATAAGAAGATATAGATAAATAATCATGCAACTTATCAATAATAATTGCACTTAAATAATGATACATCAGTCTTTTTATAAACTTCCTTAGGCTCCGTTTGTTTCACGGAAAATCATTTCAGAAAATGATTTCTGGAAAATGATTTCCAAAAAATCAAAAAAATTCATTTTCATGATTTCTGGAAAATGATTTCCAAAAAATCAAAAGATTTCATTTTCAGGTGTTTGGTAAATCTTTTGAAAATATGTCAGAAAACATTTACGGGCGTTTGGTAAACACACGAAAAATGTCACGAAAAACAATATATGAATAAATACAAAAATAAAAATAGAAAATAAACAATGTTTAGGATGTCCCTAGAAAATCAATAAGGACCATCTTTTTTTAATAAGGTACATCTTTTTTTAATCTCACAATTACAAATAATTTTTTTGATAATTGATATGAAAAAAAAAACATTTTAAAATAGAAAATAGACAATCTTTAGGATGTCCCTATAAAATGTACGGAAAACTATATAGGAATAAATACAAAAAAATATATTCTAATATTAATGCACATATTGAATATAAAATAGTGTTGAACTTGAAGTAATTTTTCTTTAGTAACCCTCAATTTATCATTAGTAGTGTCAAATCAATGGCTATCTTTTTTCAATCTCACAATTACAAATAATTTGTTTGATAATTGATATGAAAAAAACGTTTTAAAATAGAAAATTAACAATGGTTAGGATGCCCATAAATAATATGTGACACTAATTTTAGAACGTAGTAAGCATTTATTAAAATTATAATTTATAAATAGTATGCACAAACTTTATTTATATTTCTAAACAATTTATTTGTTGAGTGAAATATTATGTGTGTAAGTAAATATGTGCAATTGTGAAAGGGGGCGGAGGGTGCCCGAACATTTGGAAAATGACTTACGGAAAATGAATCCGTAAGTCATTTTCCGGAAAAAAAAGTCTTCATTTTTCGTTGACTCGGAAAACATTTTACGTTGACTGCATTTTCCTAAGGTTACCAAACACCAGAAAATGAGGAAAACGTTTTCCGAAAATCATTTTTCGTGAAACAAACGGAGCCTTAATCTGTTTGTAAATCTTTACGGTCATTTATTTTGTGACGGGGGAAGTATTATACTGCTTCTTCCATTCCGGGCAAAGAGTCTATTATTCTATTTTAAGACGTTTCACTTAAAAATTCTACTTTTTAAAAATTAAGGCATAAAAATATCATTTTATTACTAATGCATTATTAAAAGTATCATTTTCTTAAAAAGTTTGACTTTCAAATATATATATTTTGCTTGGAATAGGGAGTTATATTTATAAGAGATTTGATTAGCTTTTTCTTAATTTGTGTATCTAGTAAATTATTTAGGAACCGAGAGGGAGTAGCCAATCAAGAGAATCATTGAAATTGTTAATATTGTAAATTCAACTACCAATCAACTATTTTTGGAATTCATAAACCTGCTTGGATTGTGTCCAACCTCTTAGAGCATCCACAATGGTTACACCCTAAAACACCCTTTATATAACCCCCTAAACCTTTTTAGAGACCGTTTAAAAAAGTTTCAACTCTAATGAACACCATCTATATAACCCTTTAAATTGGTAACATCTTAACTAACAAACCTAACTACTAATATATTTCTATTTTTTATTTTTTTATTTTCCTACCGCAATTGAAATAAAATATTTATACTTTTAAATTTTATATTTTATGAAAAATATATTATATATTTTGATTATATCAATTATTTTTATTTAAAGAAAGTCTTGTCACGCTTTTTAATATTATCAATATACCCATTTATAAATATTTGGAAAAGATACCAAAAAGTCTCACAAAAAATTCGCATATCTAAAAAGTTTTAAAAATAAATCTTATATTTAATAAGTCCCCAAATCATAATTTTAATATAAAAAAGTTCAAAACTTAAAGTGTCTATGAATATTGTTATGATAAAAGCTTTCGTTTAAACAAAAATATAATTTTCTTTTCATTTATGATAATAATGATAAAAATTGTACTGAATAATAATAATAATAATAATAATAATAATAATAATAATAATAATAATATTACTATTATTATTCTAACAATAATACTATTATTATAATAGTAATATTAGTATTAAATACCAAAAGTTAACATTTACACTTCTATGAAATTGTGGTAGTAATATTACTAGTATTAGTAATGATAATAGTAATAATAATAATAATAATAAATAAATAAATAAATAAATTGACACCTAAAACCATAAATCAAGGGCAATATTAACTGAGATAAACCAAGAGATAAGATGAGTTGAATTTGGATACGGGAATTTAAAATAAGACAGGTCACTGGAGTCAACGGTATACTCGTCAACACTTTAATGGAAATTTCGATGATTGCCTCCATCAGACTCCCTCTCCCTCTTCCCTCTTTAAAATCAAACGAGTTGGGTAGGATATCTAGACTTTAGATCACCTTCCTTGAGCCTGTTAAAAACACTAGAAAACCTGAGTGAAAATGCAAAACAGGACCTCGCGAAACCCCTCCGGCGTGAGAGTAAGTTTCGTGTGTAAGCTTGAAAGCAAATGGACAGAGTGTCGAGGCTCAAGAAAGTGTGTGTACCTTGTTAAGGATTATGGAGAGGTATTTATAGGCCCCCAAGGTGGTTGAATCCGTCTAGGATTCAGTTTCCATAGTTACCAAATCAATCAAGGAGAGAATCCCTTGATTTTAGGCGTGATAGGCGGCTGACCGCGTAGATGTAGGAGCAGATAAGGCAAGTGTTCTGCCTAAACATGGAAACCTTTGACTTGTCTTGGAGAGCAAGCCTTCGGTGCTTCCCATTTGATGTGTGCCTGGGCGAGCAGGGCTCTGCCCGGCTATTTCACTTGCATTGCTCTTGAACTTGCTGTAGGTCCAAGGGACGGCCCTTGGTCGGGCGGGCAAGGCCAATGCTCGACCAAGTTTGGACGAGATGAATCTGATTTTTTTGCTAAACATATGTGATGTCCGGGCATGGCCCCTGGTCGGACAGGCAAGGCCTGTGCCCGGCCAAGTTTGGACGTGAGTTACATTGTTCACTGCTTGATGCCTCTATTACTTTGCTCGCTGGGCCTGTGGGCCCCATATGCATTGTGCTCGTGACCAGCACGTGATGATGGCTCGTGCCTTGCTCGTGACCGGGTTTGGGCCGGGCATATCAGTGGCCCCTAGCTCCTTGTCTGGCGAGCATTCATGCTCGGAGCGGGGAGCGTTTAGACTAGATACTCGCGCGAGCTTCAACACTTGTGAATTTTCAGGAGTCAAGTGAAGACTTTGGAGATCACGTATGTGGAGGACATAAGAAACTCAGTGGAGCACTCTGGGAGCTTGTCAAGGAAGCTTGTTGCTAAGGGCGTGACGGGCGAGTGGGTGAAGAAGCACGTGAACCGTCAGAAGTTGAGACGATTGGACGGGGGCGCAAACCACGAAGCAGAGCATTTAATGCAGCGTGCCCTCGGTGATGATGGGCCGTCCTTCAGACGCCGTTTCGTCCTCTCTTTTCCCCCCAAAACGATTCAGCCTCGGCCTATAAAAGGCACGCCCGACCTTCCTTTTTTCCTTTTATCGCCTCCAAGCTTTTAGAGAGAGAAATTTTCAAAGAGTTTTTGCTTCTGCTGCTGTCGTGTTTTCTCTCAGACTCCGACGAAATCACTTCTCCATTTCTAGCATCCATCCAATCATCAGCGTCTGTAGTCTTCACGTCGGTTCAGATTTTCTCCAGAATTGCTTAGAGAGGACGCATCACCCCAGAAGCCACAGTAAGTTTTCAACTTCTCTCTTATTCTGTTTTCGGTTTTTCTGGTTTTTCTGGGTTGGCTTTTCGGCTTTCTCCCTTTATCTTCATCTATCTCTATTAGGGGTTAAGAGGGTAGGATCACCCTTAGGTAGAGATCGAGGAATAGACCCCGTGGTCTTGCTCGCTAGGCGAGCCTGCCCCCTTTGGTTGACCTAGACTTAGGATTCCTCTCCCCTGTTTGCTTTGCCACTTACCCGGGCAGGATACTGATATCCGTTTCCCTCGATCTCTTTGTAGATGTCTGACGTGTCCGAAAATGACCGCGAGGCTTTTAGCTAGGGCGGGAAGAATGACTCGCTAAGCAGGGAGAAGTCCCCTTCCATTGGCAGTGAGAGAGACGAGGGAGCCAGATCCGTGGCCGGGCCAACGGTTCAGAGGCGTGCAACTACCCCCGTGGTTGATTTAACTGACTCCTCCAGCGAGGAAGACTCTGGAGAGGATAGTGTTACCGGTGGCTTCGCTGTTGGGCAAGGCCTCAACCAACAGAGAGCCAACGTTGATACTACGGCCGACAAGTGAGGGCCGAGCAAAGAGAAATGGCCGGAGACGCTTCTGATGCCGATGAGGCAGACGACATGCCACTTGCCCACCGTTTTAAGAAAACTAGCCGTTCTCAGGTGGAAGCCACTCCTGAGGGAGAGACAGATGAGCAAGACCATGTCCCTCTTGCTCGCTGTTATAGCATGGTTGGAGGCTCACGGGTAGAGGTCACCCTCGATCAGGTTGTTGAGGAGGCCGAAGAGGAAGAGGAAGAGCCCGACTGGTATGTTAATGCAGATGAAAGCCGATACGCTGCTCACTGGGCCACACTAGATACGGCGGACAAAGTGACTGCGTGGCTCACGTCCCTCGGTGTCGACTCCGCTTATTATCGTGCAAGCAAGATGGACGTGCCCACCTGGGTCAAGCTTTCACGCGAGTAGGGGAACGAGCTTATGTTCTTCGCCGACTTCTTCAGGGTAGGGCTGCGTCTTCCGCTGGAGCCTTTCTTGGTGGACTTCTTGCACAAGACCAAGGTCGTGCCCTGCGACCTAATGCTGAACACTGTCCGTGCCATTACAGCCTTCACGGTGGCGAGTAGGCTGCTAGGTTTTGAGTTGGACATGTATTTGCTCCGGAAACTGTTTATCATTGCCCCGAGTATGTGAGGAAGAATCGGAGTGAGGGCGAACTCAAACTTCTTGATGTTGTTGTCCGAGGTCCCAGGGAAGGTGGAGTTTTGGGGCAGGAGGGTACTGTTCATCGAATCCCGGGTTTGCTGGCCGTTTATGCCCACGGCAACCAACAAAGTCAAAATCCCCAAGGCCTCCAAACAAGACTTCAACTCGGGAGAGACTGCCCGATTAGCTGCATTGAAAACCGCCGTAGGCGTGATAGAGGAGAATGAGAAACGCGTCGCCCAACAGTTTCTTCTTGACTGGAAGGAACTGGTCTGTAATCCGCGTTACTTGTGTTTGGCCGGAGTGATGCGGGCAGAGGTCCCTGAGGTGGAGCCCCTCCTGATCCATGTGCCGGCTGCTAGGTTTTGAGCCGGACATGTATTTTCTCCGAAACTGTTTATCTTTGCCCCGAAGTGTGGGAGGAAGAATCGGAGTGAGGGTGAACTCAAACTTCTTGAGGCTGTTGTCCGAGGTCCTAGGGAAGGTGGAGTCTTGGGGCAGGAGGCTACTGTTCATCGAATCCCGTGTCTGCTGGCCGTTTAAGCCCACGGCAACCAACGAAGTCAAAATCCCCAAGGCCTCCAAACAAGACTTCAGCTCGGGAGAGACTGCCCGATTAGCTTCATTGAAACCGCCGTAGGCATGATAGAGGAGAATGAGAAACGCGTCGCCCAGCAGTTTCTTCTTGACTGGAAGGAACTGGTCGGTAATCCGCATTACTTGTGTTTGGCCGAAGTGATGAGGGCAGAGGTCCCTGAGGTGGAGCCCCTCCTGATCCATGTGCCCGAGAGTCCCCATCCATATTGGGATGACTGTCATGACAGAATGTTCAAGCGCGAATGCGTCGAGTGCCAACGACTAGGCTCAGGTGCCGACTGTCGGCCAGTTTATGAAGATCGGGACGGTTGCCCGCTAGCCACGGACATAGTTTCTGTTTTAGTCATCTTTTTCCGAATTCTTTCTAATCCCATTTTGCTTTGTCTCGTTTCAGGAATGAAGAATTTGGCGGTATTGAGGCAGCGGAAGAAGCAGGCTGACCAGCGGGCAGCGGACTTTAAGGTCAACAAGCCTGTGGACTTGCCCAAGGTGCCGTTTTTCCCACCAGCGAAGAAAACCCCGGACTTGGGTAGGGCCACAAGTCCGGCCAAGAAGGCTATGGCGCCTAAGATTGCCGCTACCACCCAGAAAGAGGCCGCGCAAAAAGAGGCCATCGTGGTCATTACTGATGACGCCGCCGAGCCGCCTGCTGCCAACATCTGTGTGGTGCCCGCTGCCAAGGATGCCAAGGCAAAGGGTAAGAGGAAGAAGAGCTCCAGCCCTCCTCTTGTCCAGGAAGTTCCCCGCCAGGGTTCAAGTCCTGACCCCGTTTCTGTTCCCCCACTTAGAGTGGGGAAGCTTCTTGGAGGCGGCCTGGGTTTGTGATGCTTGCTACTACCAGCGCTGCCCGGGCATTGGTTAAAGAAATATCCGGGGATGCCCCTCTGCTGGGGGGCATAGACCTGCACGCCCGTGGAAGCCTTGGAGGTCTGGTGGGTAAGGGTGTTATTGAGAGGGCCATGCATGACGGCCTGGCCCTGGACCGAGACACTGCCGGCCATGTCTTGGTCGGAAATGTAGGGCTCTGCCTGAGCGAGGTAAAGTATTTTCCAGTGATTTACTTTTCTCTTCCTTCATCGTTTCCTGCTCTGATCATTTGTCTTTTGCTCGTAGATCGCTTCTACCTGTACCAATCTCTATGATCAGTACAATGAAGAAAAGGAAGCTCGCAAGAAGGCGGAGGCTAACCACCGGGCTCGCGAGAGCTTGGTAAAGGAAAAGTGCGAGCAAGTGGCCCGGTTGGCCGACCAACTGGTGGCTAATGTTGAGGCGACCAAAAAGAAAGAGGCCGAGATGCTTGAACGCAATCTAAATCTGGTCGCCCAGATCGGTGTTTTAACCATCGGAAAAACAGAGTTGGTTGGCCAGGTGAAGAAAAACCAAGCCGATTTGGAGAAGGGGAAGACCGCTCTGGTCGCGGTCACTAAGCAGAGGGATCTCTTGCGAGTGGAGAAGGATTCTCTCAAGATGTAGGCCGTTAAGGACGGGAAGCGCGTCGAGGAGCTGTTCCAAAAGCTAAAGAAGGCTGAGGAGTTTGCGGTGGAGAACTACAAGAAGTCCCTAGCCTTTGAGAATGTTGTGGACGCGGCCATCCTCCCTTACTTCGCTCATGGCACCAATCATATATTAAGGATGCTCGCTAGCCATGGCGGGGTAGGGATGAAAACGATGGCAGAATGGGCGTGCTCGACCCCTATGGTGAAGCTGCTCGTCCCTTCCACGCTCTGGTTCCCTACACTAAGGAGGAACTGGCCACCTTGGCGAAGAGCGACGTCTAGGCTGGGCGGGTACCTTGGGTTCCACCACCCGTTGATGAAGTAAATGTCTGCTCGCTGATCGAGGCTTTAGAATCTGAAGATGAAACCTTGAAAGAGAGCGAGCGGATTGAAGCGGAATCGCAAGCCAAAGTAGCTGAGGACGAGGCTGCCCGGAAGGAGCTGAACTTTCAGTATGAGCTACAGTATCGGGCCAGTGCCAAAGAACTTCCCCCTCCTCCTCCTGAACAAGCTTAGAATTTCATTTGGCCTACGCGCCACCGTTTTTGATTCTTCCATGTAACCGAATATTTTATTATCATAAATGAAATCCTTTCTGTTTTGCTTTTGACTTTGTGCTCATATTCCTCTATCATGTTTCAATTTAACTACTTTGATCCTGCTCAATAACTATTTTCTTGCTTGCATATTTTACATGTCATATGTTAATACAAGTACTAGTGCTTTCCAGAAAAAATATCGAGCATAAATAAATAAACGGAATTAATTGAGCATATGAACTCGTGCTTAATTACTTAAGAATAACAAGGCTAGTAGAGCGAGCTTATTATCTAAGTAGAAAGGTTACCCGAACAGACACCGGATATGATTGCTTGGTTCTGGCCAAGGCTTTGAGTGGGTCGGGCCCTATCGCCTTGGGCGAGCTTCCAGAAGACCGCCAAGCGGGCAAGGCCCGACTTTGAATGACGACCAACAACCGGGCATGGCCTTTGTTCGACGTGGGTATTTCGAAGCGGTTGCTAGTGTATCCTCTGGGTGTGGAGATATACGGCCAACAGTGTTGCTCGGTCACTATAGGAATCCGAGGTAGTTAGCCTATATCTTGTAGGCATGGCCTCTATCGCCCTGGGCGAGCATCCTACTATGTGAACCTGGGCATGGCCGCATCTCACCCACAGAGAGTATAAGTTCACTGATACTGGGGGGTTTGAGGATTGTTGACCGGGCATGGCCCTATCTGCTCGACAGGTGAGCAGATTTTGCCAAACAAATCCGAAAAATAGTAGATGACACTTAACTGAATAACTGAGAATTCTGAAACGGATAGGTATGATAAAAACTTGCCTTTTATTGATAAATAATCATTGACCCTCAACAGGACTGAGGTCTTGCCCGTTTGTGCCTTGATTTAGGGGTAATATTTTTTGAGGTGGTCTGCATGCCAGGGATGCTTCAGGTCTTTCCCTTCTGGAGTTTGAAGTGTGTAAGTGCCCTCTCTTATTATACCAGTGACTCGGAAAGGACCTTCCCAATTAGGAGACAGTTTTCCCCATTCTGCCCGGTGATCTGTTACCTCAATTTTCCTGAGTACCAAGTCCCCAATAGAGAAGGCTCTGCCTCGGACCCTTTTGTCATGGTGAGCCTTTGCTCTCTGTTTTTAGTTGACCATCCTGAGTCGTACATCCAGCCTCCTTTCCTCGAGTAGGTCTAGGTCTATGGCTCGGGCAAGTTGATTATTCTGCTCGTTGTAATGTAAAACACGATAGCTAGGCAAGGCCATTTCTACTGGAATCATAGCTTCAGATCCGTATGTAAGCGCAAACGGGGTTTCCTTGGTCGGTCCTCGAACAGTGGTTCTTACCGCCCACAAGGCTGACGGTAGCTCTTTTGCCCATTTTCTGCTCATTCCTCTAGATTTCTTTTGAGAGCATGCAGTACTTGTTTGTTCCCAGGCTCAGCTTGCCCGTTGCCTTGTGGATAGGCTACAGACGACTGCCGATGCTTGACGCCCAAACGAGCACATTCTACGGTGAATTTGTCCGAAAATTGGGTGCCATGATCGAAGATGATTGCTCGAGGGAGTCCAAACCATCACCATACTTGATCGTGAACAAATTTGATGACATTGGTCTCTGATATCTTGGCCAGGGGCTTTGCTTCAATCCATTTGGTGAAGTAGTCTATGGTGACCACCGCATATTTGTACTTGCCTTATGCTAGCGGGAATGGGCCGATCAGATCGATTCCCCACATATCGAAGGGCCATGCCGCAACGACTGGGGTTTGTATTATGGATGGAAGCCTTGGTATGTCCGCATATCTCTGGCACTTGTCACATTCGCGAACATATTTCTCTGCATCCCTTCTAAGGGTTATCCAGTAGTATCATGCGCGCAGAACTCTCTCTGCCAGAGCTCTTGTGCCTGGGTGGCCACCACACTCTCCTTCATGTACTTCATACAGAACGCCCCCGGTTAGTTCTTGGGGTACACAGCGAAGTATAGGTCTGATCTTAGATCGCTTGTACAAGATCCCCCTACCACCGAGTAATGACAGGCTTGGCTCCGGACTGTTGTGGCTTTGACCTTGTCTGCGGGCAGAGTCCCATGCTCGATGTAGTCCTTGTAATCATCAATCCAGCTTCTGGTTGCTGGCTCAATGTCCATTATCAATGGTCTGTTAACGGTTGGGGTTTCCAGGTGCTCGATCGTCACTGAGGGATTTAGTAGTGCCAGGTTTGCCTCAGCGATCTTGGATAAGTAGTCTGCTCGCATGTTGTCCGCCCGGTCAATTCTGATGATCTCCCAAAACTTGATATTCTTCAAGATTTCCTTAACCAGCTTGCAATATTTGACCAGGGTAGGGTGATGCACCATATATTCCCCCTGGACTTGGTTCACAACTAGTTGTGAATCCGAGTACACTGTGACCGCTTCTACGCCCATGTCTGCTGCGAGCTCAAGACCAGTGATCATTGCTTCATACTCGGCAATGTTGTTTGAAGCGGGAATTTGAACCGAAGTGCTAGCTCAAGCTCTGTGATTTCGTCGGGAGCTATGAGAAGGATGTCAGCTCCGCTCCTCAACTTTGCTCGCTGCCCCATCCACGTAAAGATCCCAACAGTAGGCTGGCCGGGGTTGGGGCAACTATTTTTGCTCGGGCTCTAATGGCTGCTTGGCCTCAGGATCCTCCCACTGGGTGAAGCTTGTTTCGACCAAGAAATCGGCTAAGGCGTGAGCTTTGATTGCTCGCCTGGGCAGATAGTCTATGTGGAACTCTGTGAGCTCGATTGACCAGTTGAGGAATCTCCCCGATGTGTTAGGCTTGTGCAGGACTTTGCGCAATGGCGCGTCTGTGTCTACTATGATTACATGTGCAGAAAAATAAGCCCTTAATTTTCGGGCAGCTATGACAAGCGAGTAAGCTAATTTTTCTACATTAAAATAACGACCCTCAACAGGACTGAGGGCCTTGGATACATAGTACACAGGCTTTTGAGTATCTAGTTCCTCCCTAACTAAAACAGCGGCCACGGCCTAGTCCGTGGCTGCTAGATATACAAATAAAGGCTCACCGGGCACGGGGCTGCTGAGGAGAGGTGGTTTGCCAAGGTATTCCCTGAGTTGCTCGAGGGCCTTGGCACAGTTTGCATTCCACTCGAAACCCTTGTTGCGCACAGAACCTTGAAGAAGGGGAGGACTTTTTCGGCTGACCGAGAGATGAAGCGGCCTAAGGCAATGACCCTGCCATTTAGCTGCTGGATGTGTTTGATGTAGTAGGGTTGCTCCATGTCGAGTAGGGCTTGTATCTTCTCTGGGTTAGCTTCTATGCCACGCTGGTTGACCATGAACCCAAGAAACTTCCCTGCTCAGACCACGAAGGTGAATTTGCTTGGGTTCAGCTTCATGTTGTGTTTGCGCAGATTGGCAAACGTTTCCGCCAGGTCAAGAGTATGGTCGCGGCCCTTTGTTTTGATGACCATGTCATCTATGTAGGCCTCCATGTTTCTGCCGAGCTAAGAGTTGAAGACCTTGTTGACCATGCGTTGATAAGTGGCCCCCGCATTTTTCAGCCCAAAGGGCATCATTTTGTAACAGTAGAGGCCCCCAGCTGGCCGGAAGGCTGTCTTCGCCTTGTCTTGCTCATTCATCCTGACCTGGTGATAGCCCGAGTATACATCCAGGAAACCGAGCATTTCAAATCCGGCTATAGAGTCAACGAGCACGTCTATGCGAGGCAATGGGTAGCAGTCTTTCGGGCAGGCTTTGTTGAGGCTGGTGAAGTCCAGGCACATCCGTCATTTGTCGTTGGCCTTCTTGACCATTACCACATTTGCCAGCCAGGTCGGATATTGAATCTCCTTAATGATGTCTGCCTTCAGGAGATTCTCGACCTCTGCTTTGATAGCCACATTTTACTCGGGCGAATATTGCCTTGGCCGTTGCTGACAGGCTAAAAAGAAGGATCAACATTTAGGTTGTGGCGGGCAATATTCTCGCTAATACCCTGCATGTCCTCGACCGTCCAGGCGAACACATCCAGGCTGTTTCTTAGCAGCTCAATCAATCTTTCCCGAGCTTCAGGAGGCATGTCTTTCCCGATTTTGATTTTCTGCTCGGGATAATCTAGATTGATAACTACTTCTTCCAGCTCACCCTCTGGTTGAATATCGGGCTCGTCCCGGACTTGCAGGGTGTCCATCTCAATATCTTGTGATTCTGGGCGCTTAGCCTTGCGCCTGGAGGGCCTTGGTACCGGGGCTTGCTCGGGAACCTCTATTTCCATGGGAGTTGCCGCTTCAGAAGTCTCCCTGAGCTCGATGTTATTAATGGGGACAGAAGCTGAAGCCGTTTCAGTGGAAGTCATTGCAGTCTGATCGGGAAGGTCCACGATCGCTTTGGGCTTCTTGTTATGCAGTCGGGAATGTCCACGATGAGTTTACTTTCTTCCGTGAGTTTCCTGACATACTCCCACATTGCCCGAGGTTTGCTGTTGAGGATCCCCACTCTGTTCTCAGTGTAGAACATGGCTTTCTGGTGGGGAATTGAGGTGACCATCTGGAATTTGGCCATTGCTGGAGCGCCTAAAATACAAATGTATGCTGATTTTATGTCGATCACTAAAAAATTGATCATCTCTATTCGGGTTTGAGCCCCATCACCCATGAATACCTCCAGCTCGATCGTGCCCTTAACACTCACTTGGTGATTGGTGAACCCCTCCAGCTTTCCCAGATACGGCTTGAGGCGGGCATCTGGCAATTCTAGTCCCTTGAAGCAAGAGTAGTACATGATGTCTCTGCATGCTCCATTATCGAGTAAGACCCTGTGGACTTGCCAATTGTTCACCAAACAGGGAATAACCAGGGGCTGCTCGGATGCTAAGGGAGTGCTTGCCAACTCACTGCGGGTAAAACATATGCTTTGCTCGCATGCCCGCTGTATCGCTGGCGTGTTGACAGCCTTGGACAATGAATAGATATGTTTCCCAAGCTGTGTGTTGGACGGGAGCTCCTCCTGAATCATGTTTATCACCCCTCGAATCTGAGGGGCCTGGCCACCTCTTCCTCTTAGGGGTCTTCCCTGGTCATTATTGGCATTGTTCCCTGCGCCCTGATCCCTTTTAAAGCGGTCCAGCTTGCCCGCATTGATCAGCTTTTGAATTTCCCTCTTTAACACAATGCACTCCTCAGTGGTGTGGCCATTACCATGGTGGTAATCACAGTACTTTGTGTTGTCCTGGGTATGAGCGAGCTTAGGGTCGAGTGGATATGGGACGGGCAGCGCGTCTCCTACTTGGAACATAATTTCTTCCCGCGTAGTGTTTAGCGGGGTGAACTAGGCTTCCCTGAATCTTTGCCCGGGGGTATTGGTTCTCTTTCTGTCTTTGCTCGAGCGGTACTTGCCCTCCGGGCTCTGGTCAGCTGGTGTGGCCGAGCTGCCCTGAGCCTTGTCGTTGTTTTTGGCTTTGTCCGCCTTGACACTCTCGGTCGAGCAAAAAAGGTGGGAGCTTGCTAGTAGCTCTGCTTTGGAGGCCCCCAAGGTCATTGCTAGCATTGTCTTCAGTGGCCCTGCCCTCATGTTGTTGAGGTAGCAAAAAGTAATCTCAGGGTCACTGGTCGTAGTCACTTGGTCGAGCATCTCCTCGAATCTCTTCAAGTAGCTGTTGTATGATTCGTTGTCACCCTGCTTGATCTTAGCAGGGTCAAAACGATTCTTAGGGGTCGGGCCTGCGTTGCCGAATTCCTCTAAGAATTTTTCTCTGAGCGTTGCCCAGCTACCGATCGATCCCCTGGGAACTTTGCCCAACCAGGCATGTGCCTTTCCCTGTAAAGCGCCTTCGAACGCCCACATCTTCAAGGCCTCTACATCAGTGACCATCTGAATTTGTTCTTCGAATGATCGGAGCCAGTCACTTGCCCGTGTCTTCCCGAAATATTTGTCGAACTGCGGGAAGATGACCCCTTACGCAGGTGGCGCATTTTCAATTTCTGGAGTAAATGGGCTGTCCTCCAGCGGCTTGGTGGCTCCATAGCCGGGCTTGGCCACGGATAAATTAGCCATTTGCTGGGCCATGTCTCTTTTCATGGCTTCCATCTTTTCGGACAGTCGCCTCTCTGCGTCTATCGTGAGCCTCGAAGAGTGAGCGGGATCTGAATGGTCGCCGCGTACACGCGGGCAAAAGGTTGGCTCATAAGAGGATCCGACTTCCTGTGTGACTTGAGCTTTGTATTTTGGCTGTTGCGCCTCTGCTTCTACGCACTCACGGGCCCTACGGCGGCCATGGCTCTCTTCCCGAGCATGGTGCTCTTGTCGACGATGGTGCCGGTGGGAGAGATTTTGACGGCTGTATCTACTCTCAGCCTGGTCATCTGCTTGTTTTATTGCTTCCACTCTTTCAGACGGTACATGAACAATGGAGGGGATTTTTCTGCTCGGAGCGGGCAACTGTTGGGAGGCATGGCCATCGCCAACAGGTGCTTGGTTGCTGAGAGCGAGCAACGCCATGTTCCAATCGGCATGGCCTAAGGCGGCCGGTTAAGTGCGTACATTTTGTTGTAGTACTCTGCTTGAATTTGCAGAGCTACAGCTTGTTGATCAGGGTTTTGCCCGGACAAACTCACGTGATTGTCCTGACCATTCTCCCGTTGGCGGTTGAGCTGTATCCTGAGGTCTTAGGTGCATGCATCGCGCTCTCGTTTATAACCGTCCTAGTGTCACGTTGGCTTGCACGGCTTTGGCTAGCATGTTGGGAAACTTGCTCTTCCACATATGGCACTTCATTGCCCTGAATTGCATATCCAGTAGCCACCTTCTGATTTCTAGTTTGTACCTCGTGTGGTGCCCTTGGTGGGGGGTTATTGTTCATAGCCTGGTGGCTGCCAGCCTGTTGGTTGCTAACGGTGGCATGGTGATTGCTTCCCTTTCCAGCCATTGCAATCAAAAGAAGATCGAGAATTTTACCGGAAAAACTTAGAGAGAAGTGTTAAAACCTTCGATTCCCGGCAACGGAACCAAAATGATGTGGCAAAATCACAGCTTGGGCTGTCCTTGAGTTGGGTAGGATATCTGGGCTTTGGATCACCTTCCTTGAGCCTGTTAAGAACACTAGAAAACCTGAGTGGAAATGCAAGGCAAGTCCTCGCGAAACCCCTCTTACGTGAGAGTAAGTTTCGTGTGTAAGCTTGAAAGCAAATGGACAGAGTGTCGAGGCTCAAGAAAGTGTGTGTACCTTCTTAAGGATTATGGAGAGGTAGTTATAGGCCCCCAAGGTGGTTGAATCCGTCTAGGATTCAGTTTCCATAGTTACCAAATCAATCAAGGAGAGAATCCCTTGATTTTAGGCATGATAGGCGGCTGGCCGCGTAGATGTAGGAGCAGATAAGGCAAGTGTTCTACCTAAACATGGAAACCTTTGACTTGTCTTGGAGAGCAAGCCTTCGGTGCTTCCCATTTGATGTGTGCCTGGGCGAGCAGGGCTCTGCCCGACTATTTCACTTGCATTGCTCTTGAACTTGCTGTAGGTGCAAGGGACGGCCCTTGGTCGGGCGGGCAAGGCCAATGCTCGACCAGGTTTGGACGAGATGAATCTGATTTCTTTGCTAAACATGTGTGATGTCCGGGCATGCCCCCTGGTCGGACAAGCAAGGCATGTACCCGGCCAAGTTTGGACGGGAGTTACACTATTCACTGCTCGATGCCTCTATTACTTTGCTCGCTGGGCTTGTGGGCCCCATATGCATTGTGCTCGTGACCAGCACGTGATGATGGCTCGTGCCTTGCTCGTGACCGGGTTTGGGCCGGGCATATTAGTGGCCTCTAGCTCCTTGTCTGGCGAGCATTCATGCTCGAAGCGGGGAGAGTTTATACTAGATACTCGCGCGAGCTTCAACGCTTGTGAATTTTCAGGAGTCAAGTGAAGACTTTGGAGATCACGTATGTGGAGGACATAAGAAACTCAGTGGAGCACTCTAGGAGCGTGTCAAGGAAGCTTGTTGCTAAGGGCGTGACGGGCGAGTGGGCGAAGAAACACGTGAGCCGTCAGAAGTTGAGACGATTGGACGGGGGCGCAAACCAAGAAGCGGTGCATTTAATACAGCGTGCCTTTGGTGATGATGGGCCGTCCTTCAGACGTCGTTTCGTCCTTTCTTTTCCCCCCAAAACGATTCAGCCTCGCCCTATAAAAGTCACGCCCTACCTTCCTTTTTTCCTTTTATCGCCTCCAAGCTTTTATAGAGAGAAATTTTCAAAGAGTTTTTGCTTCTGCTGCTGTCGTGTTTTCTCTCAGACTCCGACGAAATCACTTATCCGTTTCTAGCATCCATCCAATCCTTAGCGTCTACAGTCTTCACATCGGTTCAGATTTTCTCCAGAATTGCTTAGAGAGGACGCATCACCCCAGAAGCCAAAGTAAGTTTTCAACTTCTCTCTTATTCTGTTTTTGGTTTTTCTGGTTTTTCTGGGTTGGCTTTTCGGCTTTCTCCCTTCATCTTCATCTATCTCTGTTAGGGTTTAAGAGGGTAGGACCGCCCTTAGGTAGAGATCGAGGAATAGACCCCGTGGTCTTGCTCGCTAGGCGGGCCTGCCCCCTTTGGTCGACCTAGAATTAGGATTCCTCTCCCCTGTTTGCTTTGCCACTTACCTGGGCAGGATACTGATATCCGTTTCCCTCGATCTCTTTGTAGATGTCTAACGTGTCCGAAAATGACCGCGAGCCTTTTAGCTACGGCGGGAAGAATGCTCGCTAAGCAACGAGAAGTCCCCTTCCATTGGCAGTGAGAGAGACGAGGGAGCCAGATCCGTGGCCGGGCCAACGGTTCAGAGGCGTGCAACTGCCCCCGTGGTTGATTTAACTGACTCCTCCAGCGAGGAAGACTCTGGAGAGGATAGTGTTACCGGTGGCTTCGCTATTGGGCAAGGCCTCAACCAGCAGAGAGCCAACGTTGATCCTACGGCCGGACAAGTGAGGGCCGAGCAAAGAGAAATGGCCGGAGAGGCTTCTGATGCCGATGAGGCAGATGACATGCCACTTGCCCGGTGTTTTAAGAAAACTGGACGTTCTCAGGTGGAAGCCACTCCTGAGGGAGAAACAACTGAGCAAGACCATGTCCCTCTTGCTCGCTGCTATAGCATGGCTGGAGGCTCATGGGTAGAGGTCACCCTCAATCAGGTTGTTGAGGAGGCTGAAGAGGAAGAGGAAGAGCCCGACTGGTACGTTAATGCAGATGAAAGTCGATACGCTGCTCACTGGGCCACACTAGATACGACGGACAAAGTGACTGCGTGGCTCATGTCCCTCGGTGTCAACTCCGCTTATTATCGTGCGAGCAAGATGGACGTGCCCACCAGGGTCAAGCTTTCGCGCGAGCAGGGGAACGAGCTTCTGTTCTTCGCTGACTTCTTCAGGGTAGGGCTGAGTCTTCCACTGGAGCTTTTCTTGGTGGACTTCTTGCACAAGACCAAGGTTGTGCCCTACGACCTAATGCTGAACACTGTCCGTGCCACTACAGCCTTCACGGTGGCGAGTAGGCTGCTAGATTTTGAGCCGACATGTATTTGCTCCGGAAATTGTTTATCTTTGCCCCGAGTACGGGAGGAAGAATCGGAGTGAGGGCGAACTCAAACTTCTTGAGGTTGTTGTCCGAGGTCCCAGGGAAGGTGGAGTCTTGGGACATGAGGGTACTGTTCATCGAATCCTGGGTCGGCTGACCATTTATGCCCATGGCAACCAACGAAGTCAAAATCCCCAAGGCCTCCAAACAAGACTTCAACTCGGGAGAGACTGCCCGATTAGCTGCATTCAAAACCGCCGTAGGCGTGATAGAGGAGAATGAGAAACGCGTCGGCCGGCCAGCTTTTCTTGACCTTATTTGGAAGGAACGGTGCTGTAATCCGCGTTACTTGTGTTTGGCCAGAGTGATGCGGGCAGAGGTCCCTGAGGTGGAGCCCCTCCTGATCCATGTGCCCGAGAGTCCCCATCCATATTGGGATGATTGTCTGGGGGTACACAGCGAAGCATAGGTCTGACCTTAGATCGCTTGTACAAGATCCCCCCTACCACCGAGTAACGACAGGCTTGGCTCCGGACTGCTGTGGCTTTGACCTTGTCTGCGGGCAGAGTCCCATGCTCGATGTAGTCCATGTAATCATCAATCTAGCTTCTGGTCGCTGGCTCAATGTCTATTATCACTGGTCTGTTAACGGCTGGGGTTTCCAGGTGCTCGATCGTGACTAAGGGATTTAGTAGTGCCAGGTTTGCCTCAGCGATCTTGGATAAGTAGTTTGCTCGCATGTTGACCGCCCGGTCAATTCTGATGATCTCCCAAACTTAAAATTCTTCAAGATTTCCTTAACCAGCTCCCAATATTTGACTAGGGTAGGGTGATGCACCATATATTCCCCCTGGACTTGGTTCCTAACTAGTTATGATTCCGAGTATACTGTGACCGCTTCTATGCCCATGTCTACTGCAAGCTCAAGACCAGTGATCATTGCTTCGTACTCGGCAACGTTGTTTGAAGCGGGGAATTTGAACCGAAGTGCTAGCTCAAACTCTGTGATTTCGTCGGGAGCTATGAGAAGGATGTCAGCTCCGTTCCCGACTTTGCTCGCTGCCTCATCCACGTAAAGATCCCAACAGTAGGCTTGTCGGGGTTGGGGCAACTGTTTTTGCTCGGGCTCTACTGGCTGCTTGGCCTCAGGATCCTCCCGCTGGGTGAAGCTTGTTTCGACCAAGAAATCGGCTAAGGCCTGAGCTTTGATTGCTCGCATGGGCAGATAGTCTATGTGGAACTCTATGATCTCGATTGACCAGTTGAGCAATCTGCCCGATGTGTCAGGCTTGTGCAGGACTTTGCGTAGTGGCGCGTCTGTGTATACTATGATTACATGTGCAGAAAAATAAGCCCTTAATTTTTGGGCAGCTATGATAAGCGAGTAAGCTAATTTTTCTACATTAAAATAACGACCCTCAACTGAACCGAGGGCCTTGGATACATAGTATACAGGCTTTTGAGTATCTAGTTCCTCCCTAACTAAAACAGCAGCCACGGCCTGGTCCGTGGCTGCTAAATATACAAATAAAGGCTCACCGGGCACGGGGCTGCTGAGGAGAAGTGGTTTGCCAAGGTATTCCCTGCGTTGCTCAAGGGCCTTGGCACAGTCTGCATACCACTCGAAACCCTTGTTGCCGCACAGAACCTTGAAGAAGGGGAGGCATTTTTCGGCTGACCGAGAGATGAAGCGGCCTAAGGCAATGACCATGCGATTTAGCTGTTGGATGTGTTTGATGCAGTAGGGTTGCTCCATGTCGAGTAGTGTGGGTTCCCGGGAATGCGGCTCCCGCGCCCCGCGCGCCCTTGGATAGGGGTGCGCGTCCGTGCGGATGCGGTGACATCCACTGCTCCCGTTCCAGCCTCCCTTGTCTAGGGGAGGACGAAATCAAAAGTTCGGGAGGAGTGTTGTCGGAATAGCGCGTTGGAATGCGCCTCGGTTGCCTTTAGTGGATTTTGATCCAATATGGGAGCTTTGGATTTTCTATGTCAAGTTATCCCTTTTTTAGGGGATACCAGGATATAGGAAAACATCACCTTTCCATTCCCATCCTTCCTTGTTTAGGGGAGAACGTGAAAGTGCAAAGAAAGATGTTGCAGCGCCCCCACTATGGATTTTATGAAAATAGCCTTATGGCCTATTTCGGATCACTATGAGTGCTTTGGGTTTTCTATGTCAAGTTATCCCTTTTTTAGGGGATACCAGAACATAGGAATACATCACCTTTCCATTCTCATTCTCCCTTTTTTAGGGGAGAACGTGAAAGTGCAAAGAAAGATGTTGTGAGGCCCCACTGGATCCAAAATGTTTTTAGAGTTGTCATCTTTATTTTAAGGCAAAAATAAAGCAAAACCAGAAAAAGAAAACCAGAGATGAAGAAAACGGGTTCGGAGGCTAAGTTACGAGTTGGGAAGGTGCTAGGCACCCAACTCGCCCTTCGATCTCAAAAGCGGTTTTTTGGCTAAAGTATGCTTTTTGTTATATTTATTAAACAAGATAAATAAAGCATTAGCGCCTACAAATACATCCGTTACATCTATATTATTCTGGACTTACAACAGTCTCTTTTACAAACAATTACAAATATACTTGGAAATATTTGGCCATAGTAACGGCTACATTTAGTATTATTTCTAACTAAATCCGGGCAGCATAACTGCTTATATATTTACATTGGACCGGATTGGAAATAATACCGTTACAAACAAAGATTTTAATGAATAAATAAAGCAAATAATTACAAATATTATCTAAAAACATTTTGCCATAATAACGGCTACATTTAGTTCTATTTCCTACTTAAATCCGGGCAGCACAACTGCTTATATGGCTACATTGGGCCGGACTAGAAATAATACTTTTACAAACAAATGTAAGACTTTAAAAATAAAAACTTACAGGCAGCCTAGGGTGTGCTCGCTCTATCCCTCGGAGAGAGAGAGTCTTTTTTTGTTGAAGTTGTGTATTGTGTGAATTTGGGCAGCGTGACTGCTCTGAAAGTTACTTTTCGGCCTCGGGATCGGGGCATGGTAACTGTTTGTGTTTGGTTGTTTGTTGACTTGAGGTTGGCTGAAATCAGGTAGAGTAACGGCTTATTTCTGGCTGATTTGGACTTTTAAATCGGGCAGAGCAACTGCTCTTTCCACGATTTTTGGACCGGGGAAAAAGGGTGGATACCTAGCTAGGGGGCTAAGGTACACTTCTATCGGTTGGTTTTGTGTTTGGAGGAAGTTTGGCAGGGTTTCGAGGCTTTTGAGGTGATCTCTCACTATCTCACACCGCTCTCTAATTCTCCAGCGTAACGTTAACGCGGAGAAGCTTTACGCAGGAATGTGTGCTGAAAATGATCGACTGAAGCCTCTATTTATAGGCTGAATCAGGGACACGGCAGGAATTAAAATTCCTTCACTGCGCTCGTTTGATTGTACACTGCGTTGAATAAGTTGCATTTTACGGCAAAGTTTTGTGTACTGTAGCAGACATAAAGAAATTTAGGCGCCGTCCTCTTTCATTTTGGGCGTCATGCCCAATTCTTTTGGTAGCCACGCCCATTTTCCAAATATTGCATCAAACGGGTGTACACCGCGCTGGAAAAGTTGTGAATTACGGCAACAAAATGGATGAACAGTGGCAGGAAGCAAATTTGGGCACCATGCCCAATTTGGTGGGTAGCCACGCCCAAATTTCAAACTTAGCCATTTTTGAACATCCAGGTCCCTGCAGTTTGCCCTTTTGCGCATCCTGCTTTGTCCTTTTGCACTTTTGACCCTGTAACTTGACATTTGTGAATGTTTTAACAGGTCTTGATATTTTATGTCATGTCACATTCCAGGGGTACAAAATTGGGGTGTCTACAAGTAGGGCTTGTATCTTCTTCGGGTTAGCTTCTATGCCGAGCTGGTTGACCATGAACCCAAGAAACTTCCCTACTCGGACCCCGAAGGCGCATTTGCTCGGGTTCAGCTTCATGTTGTGTTTGCACAGATTGGCAAACGTTTCCGCCAGGTCAAGAGTATGGTCGCGGTCCTTTGTTTTGATGACCGTGTAATCTATGTAGGCCTCCATGTTTCTGCCGAGCTGAGAGCCGAAGACCTTGTTGACCATGCGTTGATAAGTGGCCCCCGCATTTTTCAGCCCGAAGGGCATCATTTTGCAACAGTAGAGGCCCCCAGCTGCCCGGAAGGCTGTTTTCGCCTTGTCTTGCTCATTCATCCTGACCTGGTGATAGCCCAAGTATGCATCCAGGAAACTAAGCATTTCAAATCTGGCTATAGAGTCGACGAGCACGTCTATGCGAGGCAATGGGTAGCAGTCTTTCGGGCAGGCTTTGTTGAGGCTGGTGAAGTCCACGCACATCCGCCATTTGTCGTCTGCCTTCAGGAGCTTCTCGACCTCTGCTTTGATAGCCGCATTTTTCTCGGGCGAATATTGCCGTTGGCCGTTGCTGGACAGGCCGAAAAGAAGGATCAACATTTATCAATCTTTCCCGAGCTTCAGGAGGCATGGCCTTCCCGATTTTGATTTTCTGCTCAGGGTAATCTGGATTGATAACTACTTCTTCTAGCTCACCCTCTGGTTGAATATCGGGCTCGTCCCGGACTTGCAAGGTGTCCAACTCAATATCTTGTGATTCTGGGCGCTTAGCCTTGCGCTTGGAGGGTCCTGGTACCGGGGCTTGCTCGGGAACCTCTATTTCCATAGGAGCTGCCGCTTCAGAAGTCTCCCCGAGCTCGATGTTATTAATGGGGACAGAAGCTGAAGCGGTTTCAGTGGAAGTCATTGCAGTCTGAAGTGGTTTCAGTGGAAGTCATGTTAGAGAAAGTGTTAAAACTTTGATTCCCGGCAACGGAATCAAACTGATGTGGCAAAATCACAACTTGGGTCGTCCTTGAGTTGGGCAGGATATCTGGACTTTGGATCACCTTCCTTGAGCCTGTTAAGAACACTAGAAAACCTGAGTGGAAATGCAAGGCAGGGCCTCGCGAAACCCCTCTGTCGTGAGAGTAAGTTTCATGTGTAAGCTTGAAAGCAAATGGATAGAGTGTCGAGGCTCAAGAAAGTGTGTGTACCTTGTCAAGGATTATGGAGAGGTATTTATAGGCCCCCAAGGTGGTTGAATCCGTCTAGGATTCAGTTTCCATAGTTACTAAATCAATCAATGAGAGAATCCCTTGCTTTTAGGCGTGATAGGCAGCTGGCTGCGTAGATGTAGGAGCAAATAAGGCAAGTGTTCTACCTAAACATGGAAACCTTTGACTTGTCTTGGAGAGCAAGCCTTCGGTGCTTCCCATTTGATGTGTGCCTGGCGAGCAGGGCTCTGCCTCGGCTATTTCACTTGCATTGCTCTTGAACTTGCTGTAGGTCCAAGGGATGGCCCCTGGTCGGGCGGGCAAGGCCAATGCTCGACCAAGTTTGGACGAGATGAATCTGATTTCTTTGCTAAACATGTGTGATGTCCGGGCATGGCCCCTGGTCGGACAGGCAAGGCCTGTGCCCGACCAAGTTTGGACGGGAGTTACAATGTTCACTGCTCGACGCCTCTATTACTTTGCTCGCTAGGCCTGTGGGCCCCATATGCATTGTGCTCGTGACCAGCACGTGATGATGGCTCGTGCCTTGCTCGTGACCGGGTTTGGGTTGGGCATATCAAAACCCAACATTTTCTTCAACACAGTATCAATCAATTCTTGTGAAAATTGCAAACAGATCTGTTTATCTAAGGCTTGTAAAAATGGCAGGGGAGACTGTCGTTTCTTTCAGCATAGGAGGGCTTCGTGATTTACTGGTTGCAGAAGGGGAATACTTGAATCATTTCAGAAGCCCAGTTGATAAGCTTCGAGAAAAGCTAACAATAATGGAGGGTTGGTTAGAATATGCCGAGGCAAGACGAGATGACCGTACAAAAGATGTCGTAGAACTAGCCGATAAGCTGATCGACTCCATTCAAAGTTATATCCTTCAAGCTTCATCCAAGAACATCATCAGATGCTTCAGAGAACGTATGCTCCGTCAAAAGCTAAGTTCGGATATTCAGGAGATCACAACCAAAATCACCGATCTTGTCAATGAATTAAGTGAAACAATCAAGGTAGGAGGCGATTTGGGGAAAGCTTATAAGTTACAAGATCTTTCCTATCTTAACGAAGACGACTTTGTGGGGAGGGAGAAGGACACCGAGAAATTGGTGAATTACTTGATCAACGATGATCAGATTCGGATCATTTCCATAAAAGGTATGGGTGGTCTTGGCAAGACTACACTTGCTAGAAAAGTGTACAAAGACAAGAGAGTTGGAAGCCATTTTCAAGGTTTTGCATTTGTTTGTGTGAGCCAACAATGTCAAGCCAAAGCAATTTTGCGTCATATCCTACAACAACTTGCACCCGAGAATAAGGAAGAAGAGATCAAGAGCATGAGTGAGACCGACGTGATTGAACAACTTCAGATTGTTTATAGAGAGAAAATTTTCTTAGTGGTCATTGACGACCTCTGGTCGGTTGATGATTGGAAAAGCCTATGTCGTGGCTTACCTGATGGAAACAAGAATAGCAGAGTAATAATTACGACCCGTAATCAAGATGTTGCAGAGGAGGGATTATGCTATGAACCAGATTGCTTAACGGAAGAAGAGGGTTGGAAGCTAATTCAAAAGAAAATATTTCTACCAAGACGAGAATTTACAGGTGAGTTAACTAATTAATACACTAGTAATTATCTTTGATTTTACTACTTGGATTAATTCTTTTTCTATAATAATGTGAATGAATTCATTGTTCAACTTTATCGCAAGTGATTTTCCCTGCTTTTGTGTCAGAGTATTAGTGAACTCATATATTAAAAATATTAAATTTCATGAATGTTTATACTTTGTTAGTGCACAAAATATACAATGTAAAATGAAAGTTTACTTGTTTTTTCAAAAAGGGTTAATGTCACCATTTGTCCTTGTACTTCTCGACTTTCTAGTATTAGTCTTTATTTTGGAAAAGTGAAAAGTAGGGTCAAAAGTAAGATTTTTATGCACACTAGTGGTCCTTTTATTGGATGCCATTAGGATTTCAGCCGTTAACTCACCATGTATTCTTCACATGAGTTTTTTTAGGGCAAAAAGGTCATTTCCATTTGAGAGAGTTTACCTTCATCTTCAACCTCAAAGTGCATGTGTTCTCTCTCTCTCTCTCTCTCTCTCTCTCTCTCTCTCTCTCTCTCTCTCCTTCCGTTATTATCTTCTTTGTTCTCTCAACCCATTCAATTTGAAACATCATAGTCGGTAAAAATGGTTAGCCTCCCACCATCTCTCTCTCTCGGCAAAAATGGTTTGCCCTCCTCGCACCTTCGTTGGCAACTGCTGCCATATGTTGCTTATACGAGATATACAATTATAGCAAAACCCACATGCGCAATTAAAATCTTGATAAAGATATCGAACAAATCTCCCAATTGATATGTGAAATATAAAAAGAATAAAAATCAGAAATATTATGAATTGGAGTAAATCCATTTCGGAGGTAGTGATCCATCTTGATGAAGTAAAGTGTCAAGTGCCAACTACATAAATTCAGCAAAAAGGCCACTAACCGATAGATATATTTTATCTACAATTTTATTAGCCTTTCACAACTACCACATTTTCTTGATTGTTCTGCTCTCCCCTTTATCTCTTTCACTTCCTCTCTCTCTCCCTCCCACCATATATATCAAGTTCTTCGATTTTGATAAAGTGTCGGTCAAGTTACAGTCGTTATAGCTACTCTAAGTTACAACATACACTCCTTGATAACCGAGAATTTCCTTGACCCATTCTAATAGTATGGAAGGGGAGCCTCCCCCAGGTCCAAATACATAACACTGATGAGAGGTTATAAGTTTGGAGGGTGACTGTTGTGGATTCGTTCCACTATTATAGCCAAGATCACGTATAGAATCAGAAGTTGAAATATGAATAGTACAACCACTAATATTAGCCTAGATTAAACAGATTATCTAATAAACCGACACACTCACACTATTACAGATAAGGGTGGGGATAACAGATATCCTATACTAGGGGGAACAAGGCTTAAAGATCTTTTTGCCCAGCCAACAAGATATGCACAAGACAACAAAGTTAGAGTAATATATAATATTCCGTATGATGTCACATAGACTTCAAATGCCCAAAGTTTGTACCTGTAAAAGAGATGTTAGGCAGAAATAATCAAGAACAAAGCAGTAAGCTAACAGATCCCAAAGAGGCAACAAAGGAGATGTTAGTAGGTCCGGATTAGGTCCCTGCAGAAGATGAATTAGAGGGGTGTGTGTTTTAGTTCCACGAGATCAGTGATCTCTGTCCTTGAGACAAAAAAAGACGTCGTAATTAGTCTGGACGGATTGAATCCTGTTAGTCTCCCACGATTATGGAGTTCACTTGATTGAAGAGGCAGACAGATCAATCAAAAACGAATTAGAAGTTGTATCTCTGTATTTTGGGAGGAGAAAGAAAAACGAGAGATAAAGAGAGAAGGAAAGCTTTTTTGATTACGTTAAGGAAAATTTCGGGTTTCCTTTGAGGGTTTTAAAGGGCGGTTGGAAGGGAGTTAGGAGCGGTTGAGATATGTCCGAAATAAACACAATTGTTTGGGACATAGCTGTGGTAACCGTTGTGGCTGTAACTGTTGTTGTTTGAAAGAGGCACAACTGCTGGTGGCTGCTGTAACCGTTGACAGAACTGGTTCAAAAGATCACGCAAACTGGTTGGACTTTTGGAATGAACTGGTAGCAAAAAGAAACTGTAGTGGAAGATGTGGCTTTTGGCTACTAACCTTTCCTTATGATGTAATATCGGGATGACTTACTGATTAGTGACTTGGTGTGTCTTGAACTGATTGGTGTTTGATGTCATCCAAGACAATATCATTCACACAGCTGCCTTCAAACAGAGTTCGATTCTTCAGTTTTATTCATTTTGGCCCTAAACGATATGATGTCTAGTTCTGTGAATGTTTGTTAGAGAATTTCAGCCTCTAAATTCTCATAAGATCGGCCAATCTTTCATTTACATAGGTGATTGCCTATAAGGAGTTGTTCTGTTAGAACTCCGCTTGATGAGTCAAGTCATAGGAATCATTAAAAGCAAAGCTTATCCTAAACTGTGACAGATAACACTAGTGGTTTGCATCATAGGAATAAGTAGAGTTTTTGTAAGTTCTTTTAGTGTTAATCTTGAGAATGACTTAGTTGGGTTGTTCCTTTGAACCTAGACCATGGGATCTCCAATTAGCTAGGTGGGGTTTTTCGCTAAATCATTCTCTATTTCATAGGCTTGAGGCCCATTCCCTTCGATGAGCTGCATACTTGCTCTCTCGACAAACCTTTAGTTAAAGGATCCACTAGGTTGTCTTTTGATCGACTATAATTGATGATGACTACTCCATTTGAAAGAAGTTGCTTAACAGTATTATGACGCCCGCGTATGTGTTGTGATTTACCGTTATACGTATTGTTTTGTGCCTTTCCAATTGCGGCTTGACTGTCACAATTGATGCATATAGTTGGTACTGGTTGTGGCCAATCTGGAATATTTTCTAGAAAGTTTCATAGCCATTCGGCGTTCTCTGCTGATTTATCTAGAGCGAAAAATTATGATTCAATTGTAGACTTTGCAATGCAAGTCTGTTTGGAAGATTTCCGTGCGATAGCACCATCACCAAGAGTAAATACAAATCCACTTGTGGATTTTGTGTCGTTAGTATGAGATATCCGGTTGGTACATCACTGTAACCTTCAATTACCGTCAGATATTTTGAATAGTGCAACATATAGTCCTGTGTGTATCGTAGATACCACAGAACTCTTACAATTGTCTTCCAGTGATCAGGTCTTGGATTACTTGTAAATTTGCTCAATCTATTGATAGTTTGAGCAATGTCTGGGCACGTGCAATTTGTGAGATACATAAGACTTCCAATTGCACGGGAGTATTCGTTTTGAGATACACTTTCGTGTAAGTTCTTCCTGAGATGAAAGTTTGGATCTATCAGAGTTTTAGCAATACTTTTATCATAATTTCTCCAATAGTTTCTCAACATAATGAGATTGTGATAGTATAATCCCCTCGGATGTTCTAGATATTTTAATACCTAGGATGACATCGGCGAGCCCAAGATCTTTCATTTCAAATCTGTTGGCCAACATTTTCTTGGTTTCCTTGATCATGTTGTTATTATTGCCAATGATTAACATATCGTCGACGTAGAGACATATAATAACATAACCCTGGTGCGTATTTTTAGCGTATACACATTTGTCACATTTGTTGGGTTTGAAACCATTGACAAGTATCACATCATCAAAACGTTTATGCCATTGTTTTGGTGCTTGCTTTAATCCATACAACGATTTGACCAACCGACATACTTTTTTTTCATTGCTTGGAGCGATGAATTATTCGGGTTGATTTATATAAATTTCTTCTTCGATTTCCCCATTTAGGAAAGTTGTTTTGACATCCATTTGATGTATTTCATGACCGTGCAAAGCTGCAAAGGCAATTATTAGTCGAATTGAAGTGATTCGAGTGACAGGAGCATAAGTGTCAAAATAATCGACACCCTTTTTTTGATTGAAGCCCTTTATGACTAGTCGTGCTTTATACTTATCAATGGATCCGTCGGGTTTTAGCTTCTGTTTGAGAATCCATTTGCATCCTTTGGGAAGGTCAACAAGCTCCCAAGTGTGGTTTTGCATGATGGACGTAATTTCATTATTAATGGCCTCTTTCCATTGGGGAGCTTCTGGAGTGGACATTGCTTCTTTGAACGCTCGTGATTCATTATCCACTAGGAACGTGGTTACAAAGTTTAGTTCAAATATTTTCGTAGTTTGGGCCCTTTTACTCTTTCTAGGTTCATCATATTGATCATTATGAGGAGTTGTTTGATCAATGTCCATAGGGACCGTGTTTGTAGAGACTTCATTACCATCATTACTTGTGCTCTAAGAAAATGATCGTTTTCCATTATGATTAGTTTTTAATGGAAAGATATTTTTTGAAAAAATGTAGCATTTCTATGAAGATACAATCCACGATTTGTGGATATTGAGTTTACTTCAATATCTAGATTTTCTAATTTGTGGATTAAGAATCTATAGGCACTACTATGGGCTGCATAGCCTATGAAGATACAATCCACTGTTTTTGGACTGATTTTAACCTTTTTGGGTGGTGGTACTGCGACCTTTGCCAAGCACCCCCACACATTGATGAATTTGTAGGTAGGTTTGCAATCAGTCCATAATTCATAGGGTGTTTTGTCCAATTTTTTCTGTGAGAGCTTGTTTAACAAGTAATTGGTTGTGAGCACCGCTTCCCCCACATTACGTCGGGTAGACCACATTGAATCAATAATGTATTCATCATTTTTTTTAGAGTGTGATTCTTCCTCTCAGCAATCCCATTGGATTGTGGAGTGTAAGGTGGAGTGACTTGGTCAAGAATTCCATGTTCTGCATAGAAGTTTTTAAAGGGAAATACGTATTCGCCTCCTCGATTAAACTTAAGAATTTTTATTTTTTTCTCAAGTTGATTCTCGACTTCATTTTTATATAGCTTGGCTGTTTCAAAGGCTTCATCTTTACTGTTTAATAGGTAGAGATGACAAAAACGAGCACTATCATCGATGAAAGTGATGAAGTATTTTTTCCCGCCATAGGACTCTATGGATTTTAAATCGCATAAGTCACTATGAACTAGATCCAATGGTCCTGTGTCACGTTCTACCGATTTAAACGATGTTCTTGTTTGTTTGGCTTCAACGCAGATTTGACATTTTTCTTTTTTATTAATGTGTATTGTAGGAATTAGATCCATTTACATTAGTTTTCACATAGAGTCATGGTTAACATGACCAAGTCGATAGTGCCAAATATTAGAATGCTCAAGCAAGTAAAAAGAATGTGTATTAGCTTTATGGAAAATGATATCCTTACCACTAATCCTACAACTTTCCTTACAACTAAGCCTTGAATTGGGAAAAAAAATGTTTTGAACAAAGACAACTTTACCTTCTTCAAAGCTTAGTTGTAGAAAAAGTTATAGAAGTAGTTGTAAGGCTAGCAATGTTGTAGCTTTATTATTATCAACGGTGTTTGAGGTGTTCACCACCATCACATTACATTTTAAAAGGTCCTCATCGAGGTAACCTTTGCCCATAAAGACTCCATTCTTACTAAGAATGAACTTGTTCAACTCAAACACTAACTTGAAACCATGTTTAATCGACAATGAACCAGAAATTAAATTATTCCTAATTTCTGATACATGAAGGACATTGGTCAACACCAATTCCCTCCCACTCGTCATTTTCAGCGTCACTTGCCCTTTGCCTTCCACTCTAGAGGTGGATAACTGGATGAGTTGCCCATGAACAGCTTCTCCCCTGACATCACTTTGGGTATAAGAAGAGAACATCTTCGCATCGTCACATATGTAACATGTGGCACCGGTGTCCATGAACCATTCACGACCCGTACCGACCATGTTGGTCTCGGAGACCAGGCAGATCATGCTGATGTCGTTGTTGACAAGGTTGTATTCGCGCCGGATCCGCTTATTTCCACGTCAGTCGGTAGCTTTGTGGCTTATCTTGTTGCAGTTGAGACTAAAAGAACGTGAAAGTACGGATCCTCAAAAGAATTCAATGCGGTTACCAATGTAGCTGTGATTGTAGCTACAATGGCAAACACAATGAGACAACAAGTAATAGCAGCGGAAGATAAAATATGTCACAGCCTCAAACAGTAAGAGAGAACTCAAGTATTTTTACCAAAAGCAATCTACAAGTTAAATACTTGTAGACCAAGCCTCAAGGCCACACAAATTTCACTAAAAGTAATAATGTTTTACACCGAAAAACTTAGTGAAATTACTAGCAAAAATTCTCACAAGATCAGGTATCTTGGAGAACAAAAATCCCACATAAACAATTAAACAAAACGTGGGGAATAAACAAACACAGCCTCCTAAAACACGAAACATAAAGCACAAAAAGATTTTCCAGCAAACTGATGTTACTGTCAATGTTGCAACATTGACCAAAGTAAACGAACTTGATCTGAAAACTGTTCTGC
The DNA here is from genome assembly GCA_013146195.2 of Codonopsis lanceolata. Taxonomy (NCBI): domain Eukaryota; kingdom Viridiplantae; phylum Streptophyta; class Magnoliopsida; order Asterales; family Campanulaceae; genus Codonopsis; species Codonopsis lanceolata. The sequence goes on along the minus strand of CM028384.1, from coordinate 22,031,622 downwards.
AAACTTCGCGAACAGATCTCTTGTCTTGATTTTCTCTCACCATCTCTCTATATAACCCGTCTCTTTATCTAGAATATATATACCGCAAGCCCTACAACACCCGGCAAAAAGAGACACAATTCTACAAGGAAAGGGATTAGCTATTCAATGGTAAAATCAATACATTTCCAAAACTTGCAAGATTATCTTACCAAATATGATGAAAGTCAAGAGTCTAGGTTTGACTAAGATACTTGCCAAGATTTAGTTACCAAAATAATATAGCCGAAATCGTAGAGAAAAATTTTGCTACCAAAACTAGCTAAACAAAATCTAAAACAATATACTAAATTCTAAATTAATTACAAACACATCTAATCTCCTATTTTGACAAGAAAGGTGAAAACAAGATAAAATAGACCTTGCCTATTTTACCCTTACAATCACCCCCTTTGTTGAACATTTCTGGTCAAATCCAAATCAAGTGTTACCAAGACCAAATCCAATGATTTCCTGCAAATGTTAGAGATGATAAACACCCCCTAAACATGATATCATGATTAACCAGACATAACCAATCATAAAATTGTCAATGTTTTAGAAGTTACATACCAATCATCAGGAAACAATGAAAATGTTCAGGAAGCAATGAAAATGTTCAGAAAAACAACCAATCAGCCACAAAATGTTCAGAACCACAAAGATTGTGCAAAAATCAATCCTGCTAGGTGCTAAGCTTCAGTTTCTTCAGCAGCAGCTTCAGGATCAGCTTCAACTGCAGCATCATCTTCAGGAACACTTGCACTTGCATTTTCACCCCCTATTTGACCAGAATTAAGAGCTAACCAGGCTGAATATTGAGCAGCGAAAGTGGTGAGTAGAAGTCGGCGACAGTAGCCAACCGAGATTGAACCAATTGTGCGCATACAAAGGCAATGAACATAGGGGCGATGGGAGGAGCGATCATGTGATGTAGTAGCATCGGATGAAACATTGGAGGGAACATACACTGAAGGTGAGGCAGTTTGTTGTGAAGGACCAGGAGCAGAAGTTGCAGTGACATAAGGATGAATAAGAGGCAAGTTAACAACCCTATCACCCCTTAATAATTTTGCAGAAATGTGAAGAGGTTCAAGAAGAGGTGACAATCGTGTAGAAGGAAGAGGAGAGTAGCCTTGAGACACTAGGATTTTATAAATCAGAGATGGGAAAATTAGGGACCTTTTGTCACCCTCAGTTTCAGCCATGGAAGAGATTTTTCTAAAAGCAAAAAATTCAAAATCAAAAGGTGCATGAGTGCCAAGCAGGAAAAGCACCTTAGCATGCTCCTCAGTAATGGTGTTGGAATTGGTTGTGGGAGACCAGTTGGCACAACATATTTTATGAAGAAAGGCATAAAGTGAGGAGAGTTGGGAGGTGCCAAGAGAGGTACCTTTAACAGGCCATTTGGACAACTTTCCACCAGTCATTTCAAAAACACAAGAGTTCAGATCAATGTCCATTTCAAATGGTCCAGATTCTGGTGTGTTTAGGATAGTGTTGATGATAGAAGGAGAAAACTCATACCACTTTCCTCTAACAAATACTTTCTCAAAATGTGCATCAGAAGGGGAGCAGATTCGTTTCTCAATGTTCGCATAAAATTCATAGATTAAATCTCTAAAATAAGGTGTAGCTGACGAAATAGTGCCCAGTAAGCCTCTATCAGTAAAAAAAGAGGTAAGATTTTGAATTAAAGGATGCAGTGTTCCTATCTTCATTGGTCCATTCAGATTCTTTGGTGACCTTGACATCACCATCCGAATCTGTTGTTTTGGGAGGACTCCAACCATTCAAAACAGCAAGCCACGCTCTCTCATCAATTGATTTGATGAAGATGCGCATCTTGACTTTCCAGATAGAGTAATTAGCATTAGTAAGAGTAGGAGGGCGAACAACGTTCTCATATTGAGAATCCATCACGACTTTAACCAGAATCAACTCTTAGTGATATCAAGAGAAGGCTCTGATACCAATTGAAAGAACGTGAAAGTACGGATCCTCAAAAGAATTCAATGTGGTTACCAATGTAGCTGTGATTGTAGCTACAATGGCAAACACAATGAGACAACAAGTAATAGCAGTGAAAGATAAAATATGTCACATCCTCAAACAGTAAGAGAGAACTCAAGTATTTTTACCAAAAGCAATCTACAAGTTAAATACTTGTAGACCAAGCCTCAAGGCCACACAAATTTCACTAAAAGTAATAATGTTTTACACCGAAAAACTTAGTGAAATTACTAGCAAAAATTCTCACAAGATCAGGTATCTTGGAGAACAAAAATCCCACATAAACAATTAAACAAAACGTGGGGAATAAACAAACACGACCTCTAAAACACGAAGCGAGGGAAGCACAAAAGATTTTCCACAAGCGATGTTCTTGTCAATGTTGCAACATTGGCGGCCTTCACAGTAAACAAACTTGATCTGGAAAAGCTGTTTTATAACGCCTTCAGCGAACAGATCTCTTGTCTTGATTTTCTCTCACCAGCTCTCTATATAACCCGTCTCTTTGTCCAGAATATATATACCGCAAGCCCTACAACACCCGGCAAAAAGAGACACAATTCTACAAGGAAAGGGATTAGCTATTCAATGGTAAAATCAATACCTTTCCAAAACTTGCAAGATTATATTACCAAATATGATGAAAGTCAAGAGTCTAGGTTTGACTAAGATACTTGCCAAGATTTAGTTACCAAAATAATATAGCCGAAATCTTAGAGAAAAATTTTGCTACCAAAACTAGCTAAACAAAATCTAAAACAATATACTAAATTCTAAATTAATTACAAACAAATCTAATCTCCTGTTTTGACAAGAAAGGTGAAAACAAGATAAAATAGACCTTGCCTATTTTACCCTTACAGAGACACTTGCCTTTGAACTTGTACTTCTTGTGTTGTTTGGACATCCCTTCTTCGGAGCTGTTACGTTTCCTGTTCTTGGAGTCATGTTCAACAACGTTGGCCCCTTCAATTGTACGAGTGTTGTTCTTGTCAACAATCTAGTTGTCCTCCTCAATCCGCAACCTCATGATCAAGTCTTCGAGAGACATATCCTTGTGCTTGTGCTTAAGGTAATTCTTGAAGTCCTTTCAACCGGGAGGTAGCTTCTCGATCGCGGCAGCAACCTGAAATGGCTTAGAAATTATCATTCCCTCAGCCTCAATATAGAAAAGTCTAGGAACCTGTCTACCACAATTTTTTATGGCAGCATCCTTAGTATTATATTTTTTTCTTAAGTGATTCCCACAAATCTTTAGCAGTTTTAAACTGACTAGAAATATCATAAAGAGAATCATGGAGACCATTAAGAATGTAATTTCTACACAAGAAATCTGAGTGCTTCCATGAGTCGATTACTCGCAATTGTTGTCTTGTCTGTCTCGACAGGATTCAAAGCAGGGGTTGTCTCTTTTAGGAATTTAGACAGGTTCAATGTGGTCAGAAACAACATCTTTTGCTACCAACGTTTGAACTTGGTGTCGTTGAAATTGTCAGGGCGTTCTCCATGATGAGCATGGATAGCTGGCGGTAGGCCAAGAGTTGCAGTCGCATGCAGGCTGTTCGATAACATCAGTAGTCTCAAGTTCTTTTCCAGAAATAGACATTCTGCACAAAAGATCAAATCTTTTATTTCTACTACAATAAACAGTAGATACGTTTGTGTTTTATAAAAAAAAAAACAGTAGTTTACAGTAACATTTTTTGTAAAACAATAACAGTACTTTACAGTAATGTTTTATGTAAAAGCATAACAACACTTTTGTTTTCTGTAAATTGTATTCACATAATTGAATCATCCTAGGAAAAGAGTACTCCTTGTTTTGTTTCTGTTTGCATAGAACAAAACCTACATACTTTGTTTAAAAGAGTTCTGCTGGAAACAAAATAGTTAAACATGACAGAAAGAGAGATGAAGACAACAACACTTTTCAGGATCTTCCAGGAACACTATGCCAGAAAATTTTTGTCTTAAGATTGTTAGTAGGTCTGGATTAGGTCCTTGCAGAAGATGAATTAGAGGGGTGTGTGTTTTAAGTTCCACGAGATCAGTCATCTTTGTCCTTAAGACAAAAACATGCGCCACAATTAGTCTAGACGGATTGAAGCCTGTTAGTCTCCGAGGATTATGGAGCTTACTTGATTGAAGAGGAAAACTTCCTAGATCAATCAACAACGAATCAGAACTGTTGCTGAATCTCTGTAATTGTTCTTGTCTGCTGGCAGCTGTTGTAACCATTTAGACAGAACTGGTTTAAAGGGTCACACAAACTTCTTGGACTTTTGGAATGAACTGGTAGCAAAGAGAAAGGGTCCAAGCCAGACGACCGACCGACCAACCAGCTCGAGTCGAGCAGGGTCGGGTCAGGCGGGCGGCGTGCGCGTGTGTGTTTGGACCTGCACTTAGCTAGGTCTTCCCTCCTACACAAAAGTGTAGTTGCCCAAGGGCCAATTGCTAATCCTAAAAGCTCTTCTTTATAAAGTGGAGCTTATTCCCTTTTATTCCCAATGTGGGATTCTCTATTAACTACTCATACAACTTCCTTATTCAAGTTGTTTATTGGAAACAAGTTTCCAACAGAAGAGTGTGTAACCACCGTGTTCCAAAACACGACTCACCGTAATCGGTCACGAAGAACTCGGCTACACTCTCTCCGGCTCACCCAGCCCCAAACCCGAGACCCAACCCAAGCTCTCAACTCTCTGCACTCAACAGTCCATGCTCACAAAGAACACCCCAATCTATGTCACTCTCTTACTCACAAACTCACTAGGGATTTGAATGACGGAAGAGAGATTTCTACCCTAGATTGCTGTTGAAGGTACAGGACAGAGGAGAAAGAGAAAGGGGTATGTGGCTCCTACCAAGATCTCATAATATCTAATACCTCTCTTTTACGCAGCCAAGGTAGAAAGAGGAGTGTACATATCAAAGGAAGCTAGGTCACAAAGGCAGTCAAGAGAGTTAAGAGTCTTCCGGTTTCGCGCAAGCTACAAATGGGCTGCCCAAGAGATGGGCCAAGCTGTCTTTTGGGCTATAGGAGAAATAGAAGGCTGCCCAATAACTAACATAATAACTAACAAATTGGGCCTCCAATTTCTAACAGTGACATTCTACCTTGTCAAAGTCCTATCGACATTTCATTCTTTCGACCTCGTTCGCCATCAATGAAATTATACCCAGCATTGCCACCATCACCGATGAATACCTTCCACTCGCCCTTTGCAACTCTATAAATGAATTTTTCGAACCAAGGAACTGCGTTAAGGGACACCCTTCCTCTCTTTTTAAGTTTCACCGACTCATGAAATCAAGAAATCAAGTCCCAAAACAGATGGAGGATTTGAGAAACTAGAATGGTTAAAGAGATTTGATATGAATTCTAAAATTCATATATTGGGAATTTTGAAGTCAACTGATGATAGAATTAAAGAAAATCAAAAGCTATAAGTGACGAGAAAAACTTACCTGTGGCCTAGGGTCTAAAGTTTCTATTTTTTTCTCTAAAAACTCACGTGAAGAGTACATGGTGAGTTAACGGTTGAAATCCTAACGGCATCCAATGGAGGGACCACTAATGTGCATAAAAATTTTACTTTGGACCAAACTTTTCACTTTTCCAAAATAGGGACTAATATTAGAACATTAAAAAGTGCAGGGACAAATGGTGACATTAACCCTTTCAAAAAGTATAAAACAAGAGATTCAAAGTACTTTTAGTATAACTAGTTAGGTACACGTGCCTTGCACGTGTTCTTAATGATTTTCGCAAAATGTTTTGTCTTCTTTTTTTTTTGTTTAATTTTAATTATTATTTTTATATACGAAAAAACTATATATATATTTCTGAAAATTGTCCTTTATGAAATTTTAATGTATATTTTTTACCAGAAATAATAAATATTTATATATTTATATATATGTAAATATATACATACATACAAATATGTGTGTGTATATTTCTCCTATGAATTAAATTAATCATAAAAAAACCAAAGTGAGATTTGATAGAAGTTTTGATGGGATATTTGCTTTTTTGGCCTAATTTTTATGGGGCCAAAATACGATTCGTTCCCGGAAGTATTTACTTAAATATCACGTTGCACCCTAACCTGTAAATTAATTACGTGTCTCACTTTAATACACAATTTTGCTATTCATCCCACTTTGTCCCCTCATGTCCATGACATTTAATAATATTAATGGAAAATGACGCATTGTATATGACATGAAGATTATTTTGGTCCTTTTCCTTGGGTGCAAAGTTGGATTTAGTTATAATTATATCATTTAGTTAACCATTTGATATTTAAGATAAATTTGTAATAAAAATTAATGAATAATTGTTTCAATAATCAGAAAAATAATTAAAAATTCTCATAATTAACTTTAACGTTAAGAAAATATACCAAAAATAAAAATAAAATTTTATTTAAGGGAAAATTAGATCATTAGTCCCTAAACTTTAAGAAAGTCCATTAGGGACTGTACAATGCAAATGCATGCCAAACACCAAATAATGCAAATTTTGAACACCGATAGTTCCTAACCCTAAACCCGTTAGTTGAAGTACCATAAAGTCAGAAAAATATGAGTTTTTTGTAACATCATAGATACCAGGGGGTCATATGAAAATTGCAAACAATTGCAATCCAATCTTGGAAGAAGAATATGTCACCGACAAACAAACTAACTCCTCTTTAAAGGTTAAAAAGAGATATACACCAAAATAATTCAAAATTGGTTGGTGGAAAAAATAGAGGGAAAACCTAAATTTGGTGGAATTATATATATATATATATATATATATATATATATATATATATATATATATATATATATATATATATATATGTATATATCTTCTTTAATATATATATATGGTCAAAGATAGACATTTGGACACTTGGAACATCTTGGAGACTTGATTTAGAATTAATGTTAAATCTGAAATTAACTTATTTCTTTTTTGATATTATTCAATGGTGAGTGATTTATTAAATTTATGGTTATTTTGGTAATTATTTATGGAATTGATTAGCAAATGATAAATTATTTATTTGACCTTATTCAATGGGGAGTGATTTATTAAACATTATTTTTGTACAAATATTATTTTTTATCATGATAAATTTACTTGTTTGTCCTTAAATAAATGGTGGATGGTTTATTAGATGAAAGGTTAATTTTGTCCATACATTAATTTCTAAGAGACAACTCACATTTTTTATAGTAAAGAAGATAAATTTACTTGTTTGTCCTTAAATAAATGAAGGATGATTTATTAGATAAAGGATAATTTTGTCCATACATTAATTTCTAAGAGCAACTCACACTTTTATAGTAAAGAAGATAGATAGATAGAAATAGTACTTACCGATTTGACCTTATTCAATGGTGAGTGATTTATTAAACTTAGGGTTCTTTTTGTAATTATTCATGTAATTGATTAGCTCATAACAAATTTACTTATTTGACATTATTCAATGGTGAGTGATTTATTAAATGTAGGATTATTTTTTTACAAACATTATCATTTATTATGATAAATTTACGTGTTTGTCCTTAAATAAATGGTGGATAATTTATTAGATGAAAGGTTAATTTTGTCCATACATTAATTTCTAAGAGACAACTCACAATTTTATAGTAGAAATAGATAGATAGATATATAATTTACTAATTTGACATTATCATTTATTATGATAATTTTTTTGTTATTATTCATGGAATTGATTAGCAAATAATAAATTATTTATTTGACCTTATTCAATGGGGAGTGATTTATTAAACATTACTTTTGTACAAATATTAGTTTTAATCATGATAAATATACTTATTTGTCCTTAAATAAATGGTGGACGGTTTGTTAGAAGAAAAGTTAATTTTCTCCATACATTAGTTTCTAAGAGACAACTCACATTTTTTATAGTAAAGAAGATAAATTTACTTGTTTGTCCTTAAATAAATGGTGGATGATTTATTTGATGAAAGGTTAATTTTGTCCATACATTAATTTCTAAGAGACAACTCACACTTTTATAGTAAAGAAGATAGATAAATAGAGATAGCATTTACCTATTTGACCTTATTTAATGGTGAGTGATTTATTAAATTTAGGGTTCTTTTTGTAATTATGCATGTAATTGATTAGCTCATAACAAATTTACTTATTTGATCTTATTCAATGGTGAGTGATTTATTAAATTTAGGTTAAGGTTTTGTGGTATAGTTGGTTATCATGTGAGTCTAACACACTTAAGGTCTTTGGTTCGAACCCTGGTAGTATTTAAGCTTTTAAAAAAAAGATTTATTAAATTTAGGGTTATTTTTTTACAAACATTATCATTTATTATGATAAATTTACTTGTTTGTCCTTAAATAAATGGTGGATGATTTATTAGATGAAAGGTTAGTTTTTTGTCCATACATTAATTTCTAAGAAACAACTCACAATTTTATAGTAGAAATAGATAGATAGATATATAGATAGAGATAGAATTTACTAATTTGTCATTATCATTTATTATGATAATTTTTTTGTTATTATTCATGGAATTGATTAGCAAATAATAAATTATTTATTTGACCTTATTCAATGAGAAGTGATTTATTAAACATTACTTTTGTACAAATATTATTTTAATTTTATCATAATAAATTTACTTTTTCTCCTTAAATAAATGGTGGATGGTTTATTAGATGAAAGGTTAATTTTGTCCATACATTAATTTCTAAGAGACAACTCACATTTTTATAGTAAAGAAGATAAATTTACTTGTTTGTCCTTAAATAAATGGTGGATGATTTATTAGATAAAAGGTTAATTTTGTCCATAGATTAATTTTTAAGAGACAACTCACACTTATAGTAAAGAAGATTAGTAAAGTTCACATGCGTTGCATGTGGTGAACGAACGTGGTGTTAATGAAATCTAGGAATTTGAGGTAACTTGCATTGAAATTTTTTGTTCTAATTTATATATTTATGCAATCAATTGTTTTGTTTATTACAAGAGCATTATTAGCGAATATTTTCTAGAAGTTTATACGTTAAGGTATCTGCTTAGATTATCGGGGTATGATGAGCTACATGACCAGAGTGCATAAGTTATAAGTTTTGCCATCTTTTGTGATAATTAATGCAATGAAATTTATGAACCGCGATTCAAAAATAGACTAGGAAATTAAACTTTGAACCGCGGTGCAAAAAATTAATGTGATGAAATTTATGAACCGCGATTCAAAAATAGACTAGGAAATTAAATTTTGAACCGCGGTGCAAAAATTAATTCAATGAAATTTATGAACCGTGATTCAAAAATAGACTAGGAAATTAAACTTTGAACCATTGTTCAAAAATATTATTTAATTCATTTTTGCACTGCAATACAAAAGTATAAATAACTAGTTTACGTCTTACACTTTCTTCTTTCATCTCCTCCGTCGTAAGCTTTTTTCTTCCTCCTCCTTCTCCGCTTTCGTCCCAACTGAAAAATCTTTCAACTCAGCATAGATTCATTATAGTTTCGTATTTCATGAATCAAAAAACACATTTACCTTTCGGGGGCGTTGCCCCCGAACTCCCGTGACCTGATCGGGCAGGTCGATCCCCATTTCGTTGTGCACAATCGTGATTTTGAATTCAAAGTGTATTGTCGGAGCTATTGAAGAAGACGATGACATTTTTGGAACAATATTTTAAAAAGTGGTCTTTTCGATTGAAAAAAAGAACGATAAACTTTTGGGGTTAAAAACGGGTAAAATTCTGACCGGTCCCTTTTTTAAAGTTTTTAACCCCAAAAGTTTACCGTTGTTTTTTCAACCGTAAAAGGTCTTCTTTTTTTTTTGAAATGTTGTTCCGAAAATGCCATCGTTTTCTTCAACAACTCCAGCAAACACATTTAATTTGAAAATCATCATTATTGCGCAACAAATCTCCAACAACGCTCAACCCAGTTACCCAAGGAACTGAGATCCATGATATTCCAAGCAAATATGCAGCCCAGCTACCATCATGATAATTAAAATCCAACCCGTTAGTTTTCAAATATGCGGTATTTACTTTTTGGGGTGGTTGGATGAGAAATGGGATTAGTGTAAGATAGAATGCGTTTTTAAGGGTTTTGGAGTGAGAACGTAAAAAATGAATCGCGATACATACATTTCTTGCGATACATAAATTTTTGAAAAGAGGGATTTTGAGTTCCTCTATAAAGGAGAGGGTTAGAGAGAGAGAGAGAAATTACTGATGTGACTATGCGTAGAAGAGAAAGCGGGGCTGCGAGGAGAACGAAGGAGACGCGGAGAGATTGAGGGAAGAAGAAGAAAAAAAATTGTAAAATAAAGACCGAATCGGAAGCGAAAGAGAATGGGAAAGAAAGGAAAGAGAGGGAGAAAGTCAAAAAAAAAAAAAAGGAAAAAGAGAGGGATGTGATGTTTGTTGACGTGTGCGGTGGCATGTATAGTTGTGTTTGTGTGTGGTAGGGGTGTGCACGGGCCCTAAGCCCGCGGGCATTGGCAATGCCCAGTATGGGCCCATCAAGCAGCGGGCATTAGATTTAAAAGCCCAGTACTATTAATCAGCTCACGGGCATTAGTGGACGGGCTTCAAATGGGCATTGGGTGGGCACGAGCTTCAACTGATTTGTTTATGTTTTAAAATAATTTTACTGTTTTCTCATTCAAACTTTGGGCCTCAGCCTTCAGCCCATCAAATCATTGCCATGAACTAAGTTAAAATATAAGCAATCGAAAAAGATGAAGAACACGTTGGATGTGTGAGGTGAGATTCTCGAGAACGACTTGAGAGTCGGAACATCATTGGGTCGTCGGCGGCTGTTTTCCAAGAAGATGAAGAATACTAATAATACATTGATACTGATGTACAAATTCAAATTACAATCTTGCATGAGAATAAAATATCAATAGACGATTGAGTAATTAATTATTAAAATAATAGGGTTTGACTTTTAGGCTTTTATTTTTAGCTATAGCTTTATCAGTTTAGGCGTATTATACTATTACTATATTTATATATTATAATTTATAACTTATAGTCTTATAATATATAAATATAGTAATAGTATAATACACATAAATTAAATATATAGGATTTGGTCAAACACATATAATTACAAAAATTTTAAAAAGTTATCATAGAATAGGACGGTCCGTGCCAAGCATAACGGGCAGGGAGCAGCTGAAGGCCCAATAGAGCCCGAGACCGCGGGCATTTGACTCATCTAAAGCACAACACTTTGTATAGCCCATGGGCACGGGCTTTATGTGCCGAGCACGAACGGGCTTGATGGGCATTGGCGGGCCCTGTTCACCCCTACTGTGTGAACTCGCAGCCTGGCACCGACAGACTTACAGTAGAAAGTCAAAAATGAATCGCGATACATTTTTTGAATAGCGGTTCATAATTTTTTAAACCGTGGTTCATAAATTTTTGAATCGCGATATATTTTCGTAGCGCGCCTCAGGCTCATTAAGGGTATCGCAGTCATTTCGCTCTCAAAAGTGTCATTTTCCGATTGAAAAAAAAAACACGGTACTGGAACGAATTAAAACTTTTAAAAATGAACCGGCCCACAATTATTCCTAAAACCTTTAAAAAAGACACCAGTCAGAATTTTACCCTTGATTTCTAGTAGTTTGTTTGGATTGAGATTGTCTTAGGCCCATACTTGTAGCAAAGGTGTCCGTTATGCACATGGGCTTAATGTCACATGCCATTATGCCACTTTATCAAGAATTTTTCCCGATTGCAGGTTGGTCCACTTTCCAAAATATTTAATCTGTTAGATACTTTTTTTTCAACCGCATAAGTCCACTTTCATAAATTTGTTCTAATAATGTCGAATCTCCATCTTCCTCTTCTTGAGACCAACCACTCAATCTCCTACTTCATCACCCTCTTTGTCTTCCTCCGTTTTGTGGACTTTAATTGTATTCTCCTAATAGTGCTAAGGGAAGAAAGAAGTTATGGACTAGCTTGTAATAGTTTCCATTGAAAGAAGCTCTTATTATAGAATCTTATTCCCAAATCGCCAAAGCTATGCCTTTTCAGCTCCGACGCTTTGGTTTTAGCCCCTTTCCTCTTTTCATAATAATAAGGTCAACAATTGCTTGTGTTCGGGCCTTCAAGTTTGCTATCACCATATACTAGGCTTAGAGCCATTTCCTAGCAACACAAAGGCGAGATCAACAGAAATTCGAGAAAGGGTAAGGAAAATACCGAAGATACGAAAAATACCTTTCTGAATCATTGTCCATTACTTAGATCTTTTTCTTCTTCTCCCACAGATGGAAGCCTATCCGTGCCAACCATATTGACCTAAAATACGGACTAGTAGTCTGGGTAGTCTAGTTAGAATATGATGCAAGACTCTAATTCATACTATCCTTTGCTTATTTAAATTCCAAGCATCTCGATGCACAATTTTGAATTAGTATATAGAAGTAAATTGTGATGCATAATTTTTATTTTCCAATACTCGAACTGGATTACCCATAAACAAAATTTTGATGCCCAATTTTGGATTTGCGATGCATAATTTTTTTTTTCTAATGCACAAATTGGAGTAACTCGGAATAAATTAACGATGCATAATTTTTTTTTGCGATGCACAATTTTTTTTTGATGCACAAATTTGAGCACAAAACTGGATTCCGATGCAACACGTATAATCCAATTTCATTAACGGTATATTCGTTATTTCGCCCCAAAAATTCATTTTACCAGTTAAATAAAAATATAAAGGATTTTTTAAGGGTTAATTTCAAATGGCTACAATTTTAGAAACATGTTTTCATCTAGGTCCATCAAATTTTTGGACATTTCATATAACTACAAATTGGTTGCCAAATGACAAAAATACCATTAATGAATACAAAAAAATCAGATAATGCTAATGCCAAGTTAACACATTTTTTTCAAGACAAAAAAATACAATAATGCTGATGCCAAGGTCAGGCATCAGAACCAGACATCAGGTGGTTGTTGATGATAAACCCAAGCATCAAATTGTTGCCAAATTCAGGCATCAGGTTGATGATGCAAAACCCAGGCCTTCGTCTCCTCCTCGTTCAATTTTCGCCCCAAGCAAACAAGCTCCACCTCCGCCTTCTGTCACAAACTCCGGCCCCCATACTAGTTTGTCCCACAATTGCTGCCTTTTTTCCCCAAACCCGACTCCATCTCTCTCTTCTCTCTTTTCTCTTTTCATGCATCTAGCAGGCACTTGCCATCTCATTTGCCATATCCGCTTTCTTTTCTCCGATTCTCCACGTAGATCCGGCGATTTGAACGGGGAAGACGAAGATGGAGCTGGGGCTCCGATGAAGACAGTCGGAACTGTGGTTTAGCGGGAGTAGGAAAATGGAGATATTTCTTGCCTTGGCAGCTTTGCTAGAGCTTTTGGCTGGAGGTGGAGCGACAGGACTGAAAATGAAGGCTGGATCCGTGGGCTGTTCTGAAGCCGACAAGAGGGAAAGAAGACGGAGGCGGAGCTAGCGCAAGGGCGGCGATGACACTCTACTTCGAGACGGAAGCAACATCACGAGGGGGGGCGAAGACTGACTGGACTGGCCGGAGAAGATGAGGGAGGGAAAGATGGATGGCGGCCATGGTGGCTTTGATGGTTGAAGATCGTGGTTGGTCAAAGGCAGCATGGGATGGAGATGGCGGGGTTGGTGACAAGGAAGGGAGGTCATTGGACTGAGTATTTGGAGAAGAAAAGACGGCGGCTTGGCAACATGATGCCTGTATTTTTCAACCTAATGCCAAGCCTTGGCATCAACCTAATTCCTGTTTGTCAACCTGATGCCTGGATTTGTCAACCTGATGTCTAAATTCAACATTTTTGAATTTTTTTGGTCTTCCTGTTGCCAAGCCTTGGCATAAGCATTTTTTGATTTTTTTTTGACTTGAAATAAACTGTGAAACAGTCATGATGCGAAGCCTTGGTATCAATATTTTTTAATTTTTTTTTTCAATTTTGATTTAAGCTAATCAAGTTCACTGGCATTTGTCTTCATTAAGGATAGTGACGTACTTTCGCCCTAAAATTGTACCTAAAAGATATGTCCAAAAAATAGTTGTATTCATTTGAAAATATGTTTTAAAAGATGTACCGACTTGTTTTTTTTTTCATTTTTTAAGTTAACTATTATTTAAAAAGGACCAGCCCATTTGTGTCCCTTTATTCCCAACAATTCCCAGCAGGCCTATTTGCAATAGTGCATTTACCATTATATACATATATATATATATATATATATATATATATATATATATATATATATATATATATATATATATTGTATACATATGTCAAATTTAATATTTATCTTTTTTTTTCAAAGAATTTAATTAAAATTATTTTTGATTATTTATTACTAGTTTGAAAAATCCTCTTAGAAAATGATAAAAATGGAGAAAGCAGCAGCATAGATACACTTACTCAATTCAATCAGCAATGAATTCGTAACAAATTCTAGCCGTAAGATTAGATGAGAGCATCCACAGTCGTTTCCTTTACCACCACCCTAAAACTTTTTTTTAGAGTTTTCACCTCCCTCGAGACCCACAATGGACATCCTATTAAACATCCTATCCCTAAAATAAGCTAATTAACCCCCAAAATATTGGGTGAGTTTTACGAAACACTGGATTCTTCCTATTGGTGGATATTTATGTACATGATAATCTGACAATCTCATTTGATTATTTGCTTTCATAATCTCTTTCCATTCCCAATTTCTATAAAATTAGGGTGTGTGCACGTGTGTGTGTGTGTTTTTTTTTTTTTTTTTGCATTTATCACTCTCCTTTCCTATTATTTATAACTTAAAATTATGAATATATTGGTTAAATTAAAAAGCATGACACTACTTCATTTAAATAAAAGTAAACATATAATATATTTTTTAAAATATATAAAATTTAAAGTATATATATTCTATTCCGATTGCAGTAGGAAAATAGAAATAAAAAAGAATGAAATATATTGATAGTTATGTTGTTAGTTAAACTATGTCAATAATTTAGAAGGTTATAGAGGGTGTTGATTGGAGTTGAAACTTTTTTTAAAAGGTCTCTAAAAAGATTTATGAATTCTATAGATGATGTTTTAGGGTACAACCAGAGCTGAATTTAAAAAGAGTCAATGGGAATGCAAGATCAAGATAGGTCACCATAGTTGAGTGGGTTGTTTGGTATGGTATACTCGTCAACATGTTAATGGAAACAGATCTCGTCACCATGTTATTATTTTATTATTAATAAAATTGATTAGTCTATGATAAATTTACTTGTTTGTCCTTAATTAATGGTGAGTGATTAATTAAATTTTGGGCTATTTTTGTCCAACATTATTTTTTATCATAGTAAATTTACTTGTTTTATTCCTTATTAAATGATGGGTGATTTATTTAGTGAAGGTTTATTTTTGTCTATTTATTTAATTGTAAGAAACAACCTTTGACTTTTATAGGTAGTGAGATTTTTGTCTATCTAATAATTCTTTTTCCGTTTTTTAGAAGAAGTAAATCAAAAGATGGAGGAGTTAGGGAGGGAAATGATTGGATGGTGTCGAGGTATTCCGTTAGCTGTGCTTGTGCTCCGAGGGGTTTTGGTGACAAAGGAAACCCTACATGAGTGGGAGAGGTTCTACGAAAGTAGAACTAGGGAAGTAGAACATGAACAATTCTATGAAGAAGTGAAGAAAGAGTTGTTATTTAGCTACAACGAGTTACCGTACCAACTACGACCATGTTTCCTTTACTTGGGATATTTTCTTGAAGATGAGGAGATTGAGGCTGAGAAGTTGTATATGTTATGGGATGCAGAAGGCATGTTATTGTGACACCCCGCTCTTTCGTTATCTCGGTTTGCGTGCTATACTTGCACTTCTTCCTTTGTTGATTGTATGATTTGGTTTGCGAGAGGGTCTAGATATGTTTGAGGGACCACGTTAAGACCAAAACATCATTAAGAGGCTCCATATAGTTGTTGACTTCCTAAGGTCACGAGTCGTGACTCGACGATAGTCGGAATGCGACGCGATTGAGGGTTTACTTGCGTTTTGTGTTCGTGACCTCGGTTTGGGTCCTAGACCTCTTTAAGATGGTTTATTAACATGTTTAGATGCATTAGACTTCAAGTTGGAAGTGTTCCTTAAGTCTATCGATGATTTGGAAGTTTTGGAGATAGCCGCCTCTATCGTGTAATTCGGGAATCGAGTCGCTGTAATCGCTCTCCTTTGGGATTCTTATTTCCCTAGTTGTTATTCAACTTTCTAGAAGTATTTAAGCTTCTTCATTAGCCCTTAGACTTGTCTTAAAAGTCTCCTTTCATTGCTCGTTCGATTGCGAGTTCATTCGTCGTTCCGGTTGCACGTTGTTGCACCCCTTCCCGGTTTCGCCCGAGTTGTTTCTGAGTTCTTGGTGTGTTTCTGACTTGTTTTGAGTTGGGTTAGACCTTAGAATGGTTGCCCATGAGTTTGGGACCATTTAGGACATGTTTAGACCAAGTTTTGAAGGTTCAGAGGCCCAGGCGCCCGCCTGGACTTAGTGAGGCGCCCGCCTCAAGTACTGAGAGCTTTGCAAATGAAATTGTGCTAGACAGGGGCCCAGGCGCCCGCCTCAACATCAGTATACAATTACGGGATTTTTTTCCCCTGTTTTGAGTTTGGACGAATTATACCTATCCTACCCTCATTAAACCCCCTCTAAACCCTTCCTAACCACCCATACTTAACCCAAATCATGTCCTAACATTAGTTGGAAGTTAATTAAGGTTAGATTAGTGATTGATTAGTCCTAATCTCTACTAATTGTACTTGGGAAATGTCAAATGTGCCCTCCTCAATTTGGGGGTATAAATACCCAAACCCCCTTGCAATTTCCAGAAAATCTCTTCATTTCTTCCTCCTCCACAATACGTATTATAGAGAGAGAGAGAGTCCAAGGGAGATTCAAGCCCTAGCTTCCTTCTCTCTTCGATCCAAGACGATCCATCCACCCGATTGCCTTCAAACTTCGGAATCTTGAAGCCCTCGACGAGTAGAACAAGTTCACCGATCGGATTTGTGTTCTCTTGAGTTTTCACTCAAGCTAGGTAAGTTACCTTCTTTTTATTTTGGTTCATTGGCCCTAAGGAAAACAATATATGTGCTATTTGTGGGCAATGAACACCATGTATTCCTTGTATGCCCATTTTGTGAATTTTTGGAAATATGAACTTGTTAATAACATGACTAGTATGATTTGAATGTTATTATGTGTTGTAGAATATGGGTTTTGATTTATGTGGAGTTTTATGAATGTTAGGGCTTGAGAATCAAGCCCGAATTATTGGAGGAATTGTTGTTAATTAAAGTGGGCATTGATGTGTAGGTTGATTTGGATGATGTTGTGTGTTGGGAGAAATGTGTTATCTCTTTGTTAAGGTTTTATGAATGTTAGGGCTTGAGAATCAAGCCCGAATTATTGGAGGAATTGTTGTTAATTAAAGTGGGCATTGATGTGTAGGTTGATTTGGATGATGTTGAGTGTTGGGAGAAATGTGTTATCTCTTTGTTAAGGTTTTTATGAATTTAGGGCTTGGGAATTAAGCCCGAATTATTTTGGAAATTGTTATAAATTGAAGAGAGTGTCATTGTTGAGATTGATGAAATATGTAAGAAACGAAACTTAGTATTTAGACTCAACGGAGTCGAAATAAGTTCAATAAAGTGTTAATGAACTCGGGTTGAAGTCCTACGACATTTGGGTTTTGGTTGATTATGATTATGTGGAGTTCTTGGATTTTGAGGCTTGGGAAACAAGCCCGGATTATTTTTGGGAGAATTATTATGAACGTGAATGATGTGTTAGTTTTGGGATTTATCAAATGTGTATTTTATGAAATGTGATATTTAGACTCAATGGAGTCATTTTAGGTTCAATAAGACGTTAGTGAGCCTTATGTTGAAATCCTACGATGTTCGGGTTTGGTTGGTTCTGATTGTGAGTACCCGAGCATCCCGAATTGTGTCTCATTTGTGACACCCATGATATAGAGGCTTATTGGGGATTTATTTAGAGCGTGCTCGTAGAGCACGGAGCATTAGAGACCAATCAATGATCTCGCGTATCCTTAAGAAATGATTATTGAATGAGATTTCTTTAGGGAATTCGAGATGAACGACATGGAAAACTTATGGTCTTGGACTACTAGTAGCCTTGTCATTCATGAGAATGGTTTTGAGGATGTCGATTATGTTCGACGGTTAGGACTATGGTTGAGTCCGGTATGCCTTTATGTATAAGCTTAAATGCTAAGCCTTGTTTGTGATTGTTCTTAGACTAAATTATAGTTTTTGATTTAATCTTGAGTAGAGGACTATAGTAGACCTCACGTTGTGATTATTGAGCTATAAGCTATTCTTGAATTGGTGACGACTTGAGGATTATGAATACCTCAATATGTGATTTTTGAACTAAACTTACAAGTTAGTTGAACGTGTTAAGTGTGTACAATTATGTGCATTGTTTATTGGGTTTTGTAGAGCATTATGACCTACTTGAATTGATAAGTTCTTTTATGATGGACTTGGTCCTTATTGGTTTATGCAAGTAAATATCTACTTGAGCATCTTGATTTGAGTGCAGCTGGCGTCTTGGTCGTTTTGTCGGCAATGGGACGATTCATAGCCTTTGGAAACATTCGCTATGAATCGCCGCATTGGTACCCTTTCTCCTCACTATTTGGCCGATAGTGGGATGTGGTCTCGTATTAGCGCCCCCTAGCCTGATATTGAGCTCCCATTTCTCATCCCAGGGTTGGATGAAGGTAACGAGGAACTCATTAAGAAAACTGATGAGTTATGATCATTTGAGGATTGAAACCCAGTTTATGATCATTGAAGGGCTAGGCCCAGATCTTGGTTTTACGTGCTTATGTATAAGCACTTATATGAAAGAAAACATGCTATGTGACTTATGAAGTTTATGTGACATGATGACTTAATACAAGTTTATTATTGGTATGCTATTAAGATATCATGATTTTATATATGCTTGTGCATTATGCCATGCCACGTCAT
Organism: Codonopsis lanceolata; assembly: GCA_013146195.2. Taxonomy (NCBI): domain Eukaryota; kingdom Viridiplantae; phylum Streptophyta; class Magnoliopsida; order Asterales; family Campanulaceae; genus Codonopsis; species Codonopsis lanceolata. The sequence goes on along the minus strand of CM028384.1, from coordinate 22,012,496 downwards.
GCTATGCCATACAATTGCATTTAGTAACTTACTGGGTCATTATGACTCATTTCGTGTGTTTGTTTTCCTTAGTGTGTGCAGTGATCCCGTTAGTACGCGTGGCGGCTTCGGATAGTGATTCCTAGAAGGTGGTCTTCCGGGCTTTAAGCTTGGGTTTATTATTATTATTGTTGTTATGTATTTGTGAGACACGATTGTAAATTTATGTAGACTTTACTTGGGTAGATTATGTTAGTATTTGGTTATCGTAATATTTTGGGAGCTGACTTGCTTGGTCGAGCTGTTGTATCTCTTATGAGTTGTTCCCTTTTATTATTTCGAGCATGCTTTAGCTCACTCATTCTAGTATTGTTGGTATTGTCATCTCCGACGACGTTAGTCGTGAGACTTGGGTTTAGTTGTTAGAATTTGAATATCTTATTCTTTTAGTTGATTTATCCCTCCGGCATGTTATAGCCGTTGAGTTGTCGTTTATCAGGTTGGTATTCTGTTGATTCGTCGGCCTTAGGATTGCCGATGGTTTGTTGCCCGTGCGCATTGTTGCGTCACGTGCGTCGTAGATTTGTCGAGAGATAGTCGTCTCTCAGCCTTGTATTCCTTAGTTTACAATTATAAGTTTGGGTTCCACTTATGATTTGCTTCCGCAGATTTTAGTTTTTTTGGTTATTCGATTTTGCCGTTATGGCTTTTCATTCCTGTTTAGAGTTGTTGGTCCAACTCTGGACTCGCACCACTACGCTTAGCGGGTGCTTGTCCGTCTTTTAGCTTGTCTTGATGGCACGACCTTGGGATTCCGCATTGGAGTCCGGGTCGGGCTGTCACAGTTATAGTCCAAGGACAAAAAGGAAGGAGAGACCATGAGGGATGTAGCAGAGCGTTATTTGGGTGAACTCGTGGGAAGAAGCATGGTTGAAGCAGAATTTGATACTTCGAGAAGGTTGAAATCATGTCGCCTTCATGATCTCATGAGAGAACTATGCTTGTCGATAGTTAGAAAGGAGAAGTTTCTTAAGGTCAACCATTATCATACCCAAGAAATTAAAAACATTGTGGTGGATACTACAACACCTAGACATACGTTCTATTTTCCCGATTACTCCGATTTCGGTGTTCAGATTGAACAGGGTGCGACTCAGAATGTGCGTTCTCTTCGATTTGTTAGAGGGTACGCGAAGAAATTATCCAACTTAAGGAAGATCAAATTCCTCAGAGTTCTTGACTTTTATAAAGTGGATAAGAAAAACTTGATGAAAGAAACCATCCACGTGAGGTACTTGAGTTTCAACGATTGCTATATATACTTCAAGTTACCAATATTACAGGCGTGCGATTTTCGATATTTGCAAAGTCTTGATTTACGGTTCGGTAATACATTTGATATTAATATACCGAATGTTTTGCTAAGAAAGTTGAAAAGATTGAGGCATCTGTTTCTTCCGAAATGGTATGAAGTGACACCTGAATTGTCAAGATTGCGGCTGGAGGGCATGAGAGAGTTGGAGACACTGGTAAACTTTGATTCAAGTAAGTGTGAGATGAAAGATGTCATTCAAGTTGCCAATCTCAGAAGATTTGTATCTCAAGTGAAGATGATGACGAGGACTGGAAGGGACTCATTGGGTACATGAAAAAGGTGGATATGGGTTCATCGCGACCATCGTCCCTTCAAATTTATCTAGATGGTCCAATGATGATCGATGACATAAACGAACAACTGCAAGGGTGTGAAGGAATAATACGTGAAGCAAATATTGATGGGTTGAGAGGTAAGTTGCTACAATTTTTTGACTTCACTCCACTCTTCTCGTCATTATCCATGAATAATATTTGCCTTGAAGAAGACCCTATGCCCACATTGGAGAAGCTCCAAAATCTAAAAAGTCTCATATTAGTGAATGTGGAACTGAAGGGAAAGGAAATGACTTGCTCCACAATGGGATTTCCTCAACTTAAATATCTTAAAATCATAAACATGATAAACTTGGAGAAGTGGAGGGTAGAAGAAGGAGCCATGAGCAATCTCGATATGTTAAGTATTAGGGAATGCTCAAAGTTAGAGATGCTTCCCGATGGGCTGAAATACCTGAAGAATCTCTATTGGTTACGTATTTCCTTTATGCCTAAAGAATTCGAAAAGAGAATTCAAAAAGTGGTGGACGGAGGAGAAGAAGGAGCTGACTTCTACAAAATCCGACACGTGCATTACGTTGATATCGTACATTGAGAAGGAGTTGCTTTGGTTAATAGATTTGAATAGGAGTAATGAATTTGTTATATGGTTTTGATATGCTACAATGTCAAGATTTACCTCTCTGTCTTAATTGTCAACGTACAATCCATTTTGAATTGTGTGGAAGGATTGAGATGTATAATTGAATTTGTGTAGTTTGTTATATGTTTTCTTATTAATTACATCATTTTGTGATCATCAATTAATTGAGTTAGTTAGTTACATCAGGGAAGAAGAGTAAGGAAACCCGAGGAACATGTGAGATCTCATACAAAAGCTCCTAATCATCTTTTAAGTTAGTTACATCAGGGAAGAGTAAGGAAACCCATTTATATCTTTTAATTATTAATTATTAATTAATAGGGATGTTACACTTATTAAGTACAATCTTAGGAATCAATTTTCTTTCATTCCACGTGATGACACCTCCACATTTACTCACTTTTTCCCAACATAGATTTGAGCGTATTTCTTTAATACAATTACTAAATTAACTTTTATCAACTAATATTAGCTCATTTTCACATATTATTTATTAATTCACGTTTATTTTCAAATAGTTTATAAATATTCTTCTTTATAACTAAATAAATTCCCTTAAATATCTATCCAAAAAATAAATTCTTTATCCTAAAAGCTCAAAGTTCAACTTTCAGTACTGAAAAATTCAAAACTTAACATATCAACCAACAACGCACAAAATCTCTCTTACTATAAAAGTCAAGCTTGTTTCTTACAATTTAGTTGGTAGACAAAAATAATCATTTACCAAATAAACTACATACCATTTAATTAAGGACAAAATAAGTAAATTTATCATGACAAAAAGTAATGTTTGGACAAAAATAGTCTCAACTATAATAAATCACTCACTATTAATTAAGGTTAAACAAGTAAATTTGTCATGTGCTAATTAATTTCATGAATAATTAAATAATAATTTGATCTATTGACTTGTACCTATTTTAAAGTTAGATCCTACATTATTGAATTCTATTCATTTTGTCTTGTATTTTGATTTTGTTATTATTTTCTCCTTTCTAACATTATCGTTGCAAATATCGTCCAATATATTCTAAAATGACAAAAATACATTTACTCAATTGACTAAAACTTTATTCGAAACTAAAAAATATTTGAAACTAAAAAATAATATAGTTTTATTTCTTTATTTCTTAACTATATATATTCGAAAAAGACATTATTAGATGTATATAGAAAATTGTAACTATAATAATAGATTTGTTGGTGAGTATCAAATTATTAAACAAATCTGTAGCGTGTTTAGTTATTACTCATGAATTACCTAAGAGAAATGAGTTAAGAAAATGTGTCATAATGTCAAGAAGATGAAGAAAATGAATAACCAATTGATGAATCTATGCGTTTTGTTAGAAAATAATGCAAAATTTTATTATTTACTTCTTTGAAATTTCAGACTACTACAACAACTTTTAAAACTATTACTGGTTCCTAACTTATAGATATTACAAACAAAATCAATGTTAGTAATCACAAATAACTGATTCAAAATATTTTACTTATTTTCATCACTGGGTTTCAAACCTCTAACATTTTTTGGTCTTAACTTGATTGTTCCTCTTCATCGGACTCAAGGTAGTTACATGTGAGAATATCTCTATTCCCTCCTCTAGCTATCGACTTTCTTTCTTCTACCGCAACTCTCCTTTTATTGAAATAGGTTGTCACCAACCGACATCCTTTTACGTAGTCCCATCCTAAAATTAGATTGTCTCCTTACTTAGTAATTTGAACAAAAAGTGGATTGAAACTAAGAAATAAGAGATGTTTAAAGAAAGAAGTTCGATTAAACGAAAGCTAAAGAGATTTTATGTCTCCATTAAGTAAGGCGAGGTGAGTGTGTTTCTTGATGATGGTGGTGTTAGGGGGGTGGTGATGACGACAATTGTAGGGATGACAATGGTGATTTAGATTAAATACAATATTGTGAGATTTTCAAATCATCAAATTTTCAAAGATCCATATGTGTCTCAATTTCAATTTGAAAATTTGAAAAATTAAAAAAATTGAATTTGAGTTTGTAAAAAGTGAAATTTAAGGTTATGGTGGTGTGTCCATAAATGATGGCTTTTGCAAATGAGTTACTTTGAAGGTAGGAGTAAGGAATTAGAAAATCAAATCAAATCAAAAATTAACTGTTGTGCTAATTGTAAAATTTGAGGTGATAGTGGTGGTGAGTCTATTAATGATGAGGTTGATCGAAGAAAGTGAAAGATGAAATTATAAAATGAATACAATATAAATTTCATTTTTTTTAGTAATGCATTTTTTGTCTTTGAATTTAAAATGAGACAAAGTATAACTATTGAAATAATTATTTATTGTTTTAATTAAAAAATATTTTAAATATCAAATGACAACCTAAATGATGAAAATATAATCAAATCTCACTTTGCGTCACAAGTAAAATATGATCAAAATAATCCTAATATATATGATTTTCCATTACTGTTTTTAACACCCATGAACAGTAAAGGACAAATTCGGACAAATATAAAAATTGTGTATGAAAGTGAAATATCATAGGTTGAGAAATACATTATTAGAGGTATAAGAAAAAATGTAACTATAATAATATACTAGTAACTCACCCGTGCGTTGCACGGATACATCGTTTGAAAATTGTATACTTAAATAAAGCTGAATAATGTACCGCAAATAGGATTAGTTATCCTCAATTAATCACACTCTAATTTTCAAATAATCCAAAGTTCTCAATTGATTTCATCGAAATTATTAAATCGTTCTTATTAGTAATGCACCGCAATATGATTAGTTATAGTCAATATGGTTCAATCTTAAAAAATGTTAGTTTTTGAAAATACATACACATAAAAATGAATAAGTAAAATTATTTTACTAAGTGGTCGAATATCATACCGTTTGTTATATCCAATAAATGAGGAATTAAAGTTGGGTATAACACTCTTTGAACAGAACCTCCAAGACTTAAATGTTTGGAACTAACATTTTTTGCAACATACATTTCATATTTCATATGATTATTCATTATAAAAACACAAACAAAAGAAAAGACATAAATTGCATAATTTACATACGACGGCTCAATTACATAAAACAAACACTTAAAAATAGACACCAAATCGCACGCTAATTTCTACATGTTCTATTGTTCTTAATTGATTTCATCAGAATCATTCTAACTAATTAGTTATGGACCGCAAATATTATTAGGAAAAAATTGCACTCAGTCCACTCTGAAAAATTTTCAACTGATTTATACATCCATATTTTTTTGAAATTGAAAAAGGGCACTTCATGCATGCATTGTGATGCATTATTTTGTGCATGATGATGCATGACATGTCTTTTTCCGGTTTCGAAAAAAATCAAAGTGCAGAATGATTAAAAATTGGAAAAATTGTTGGCTGGTACTTATTGTGAAAATTTTAACCGCTCCGGTACCATCTTTTTTTTAACCGCTAAAAAGAACTTTTATAAAATATTTCAGAAATGCCTAGTTGGCCATGAAACAGGAAATCTCAATTGTTGGGGCTAGAGCTGTCAAAATTTAGCCTGGCCTAATGGGCCAACCCAACCCACCCGATATTATTCGGACTAGGCTTTAGGTTCTATAGACATCTTTTAAGATAATTAATTCATTAAAGCATTTATCCACCAAAATTATGACTATAAAAAAGATTAATTTAATATAAGAATTATTTTTTATAAAAAATAAATTTAATAATAATAATATAGTAGGTATTGATTACTTTTTGAATCTCCAATATCTTCTTTTTGGTCCGAATAAGAAATATAGAAGGATTAATTTTTTGAATTTCTTTTGTAAAATTCAAGTATACAAACAAAAGAAATACTCCTTCTGTTTTCAAATAATTATCTTCATTTCTTTTTTTGTTCGTTCTTAAATAATTGTTTCTTTTAGAACTTTATTTTTTAAGAAAAAACATTTTTACCAATTAACTTTACTTTTTCTACGTACTTTAATTATGACCACATACACAGGGGCACGCATTAAAAGAAGAGGTACGCTCTTACAGATCCCTATCCGTAAGACGGATCTATCCAGGTTAAATGAGACAAAATTCAAAAATCTCAATGCAACCCCTTAGTTTTTGAAAATTACAGCGCCACCCCGCATTTTTATATATGTAGTGTCACATTTTACTATTAATAGCGTCATTTTATAGTATAAAATGTGTTACTTTTGGCCTAAGAAGTATCACTTTGCATTTTTAATGAAAATTATAAATTTTCCCTAAAAAAGTGTTACTTTTTTGGATTAAATGTGTCAATTTTAGTCTTAAATGTGTTACTTTCACTTTCAAAAGTGTCATTTTTTTATAAATAAAAATCATCACGTTTGACGTTAAAGTGTTACTTTTTAACATTAAAAGTGTCACTTTTTAGCATTAAATATGTTACTTTTAACGGTACAAGTGTCATTTTGCCTTATAAATAAAAAACATCGTTATTGACCTTAAAAGTGTCACTTTTTAGCATTGAAAATATCACGTTTTAGTATTAAATGTGTCACTTTTAGCAGTCAACGTTAGTTTTAAAGTAACATTTTTTAGTATTAAATGTCACTTTTTAGTATTAAGAGTGTCACTTTTTAATATTAAATGTGTCACTTTTTAACATTAAATGTATCACTTTTTTAGTATTAAGAATGTCACTTTTCAGTATTAAGAGTCACTTTTTAGCATTAAGAGTATTACTTTGAATTTTAATGAGAATTATAATAAATTTCCCTTTATAATGTCACTTTCAACTTTAAAATGTGTCACTTTTGTATTTTCAATATGTCACGTTTGACTTTAAACTATTAGTAGTCAACGAGCCATAAACTATTTCTTTCCACCAGGGAAGCATCATGAGTACCGAAACCCAGATAACCCGAGGAACATATGAGATCTCATACAAAAGCCCCTAATCAGCCTCCCCAGGTGTTAGATTATTTACTAGTTAAACTATATTCTTGTCAGAAAATAGTACCACATTTTATATACAGTAGAAGCAAACTGCAGCACAATATGAAACTACGGTATGGGCATCAACAACTCGAATCTGAGTTGACTTTGCATAACAGAGAGGGTAGGTTTAGTTAGCACGCTCCCTGAGCACATCAAGCTCCATCTCGGTGGGGTCAGTTGCCTGAATCTCGTAGTGGATGCCCTGCAGCTCCCTTCTGAACCTATCCTTTGACGTGGCGTACAGCATTTTTGCACGGATTCGCGACTCAGAAAGGGACCTGAAAATTATGGTGATGGCACATTAATAAAAACAAAATAAATGGAGATGATCAACACCAAAGATGATGACCGAAAGTACCCCAAAGAGCATTTCTATATCTGAAAGTTTTTTCAGGGGGAAGAAATAACTACCATCAATAAAGAGAAGTATGTGTGTGTGTGTCAACTGTCAACAAATAATGACCAGCACAGTAAACACTCAATACATTAAAAAGGCAGGGGAGATGGAATGGAAGAAAAGGAAGGTCAACAATGTAGAACAAACTAGGATTTGTGTCCATATGAAGAATCTTTATTCAATCGCGAGAAAAGGAGAAAATTCTCAAGAATTTACAAGCTGAAAACACCCATTTAAACTGACAGCTGGGGATAAGAGAACTTTCAATAGCACAAACAATAGGCCAACCAAGGTAATTAATGTCCATAAGCATAAAATCTGAAACTACATTCCCTTTTAAAGAGCCTTAAACCAACTTATAATATAACTTCCAAAACACCTTTGTCACAAATATAGCTTCCGAAACATCTTTTTCACTGATGATTTCCCCCTGAACATGAGTGACAACTGACAAACTAGAAGTGCAAAAAGGAGTTCTAGCAGCAAATTGAGTATAATAATTGGTTTAAAATCATGAATTCATACAATGAAGTTTTAACTATATTGAAATGTAAAAACCACAAGAGCGAAGGAACAATAAAAAGATGATAAACAACTGACCAGGTAAAGAAAAATATCTTACTCTTCTGGCAGTTCTCAGGGGTCACATAGTCAAAGTCATATACTGCATATCGACAGTCATTTTCGGGCAGAGCTGCAGTAAAATCGTCATAGCTCTCAGCTGGACCTCCAGTCGTTTCGACCACAACCTCTTTTTTCTTCTCGTCGATCTTAAAGATTACATATCGATGCACCTTCTTCCTCTGCAGTTCGAGATAAGTGCTTTTGCTGTGATCAGCTACACCCATCCCAGATGATGCATTTGTCTATAATTTAGAGTTTAGAGATCACTCCATCATTAGACATCCAATCTTCCAATAATAGTCAAATCACACAAAAGATTGAAAGACACAGATAAAATAACAGGGTCTAGACAAATGTATCCTTTGCACAGTGTCCATTGCACAAGAACATCACAAAAAAATTCATCCATACTTCTTACAAGTATATAAGCAACTTGGAACAAATCTCAAGAAAGAGATGAATCTAGCAGGAAAAGAGCAATATTACACAAAGGAAAATCACACCAAGTATTCCATAAAAATTGAATCCAGCATTATCTATCCTATGGGCATCGGTTAGGCAATCATGGGGTTATCCATTTCCCATTATCCTGACCCTTTTAAATAAATTTGATCCAATGAGATCTCGAGGAAAAACAAAATATATGGTACCGATTTTTATAACACCAGAAAACAAACGGGGCAGTGGTTGCTCAAGTCAAGCTTAATAGAATACGATTTGACGGTCCTTTTTATTAATTTTTAGAGATCTTACTTGGAGAGTTCCTATCTAAATCAAAGCTTATAAACTCCATCTTAAGTCAGATGTCTATTTTAGCCCTCGCTTAAAAAAGAAAATGTTTGCTTACTAATGAGATCTTTATTCTAATGATTATAACACAGATTCTTAAAATTTTGATTTTTAAAGCATACTCTTGGGATGGGACGTAGGGAGAACTATAACAAAGGGCTATTCTTAATTTCTAACCGATACCCACTACCGAACATGTAATAATTTTGATCCATTATGTATTACACTCCCTCCTTCCCAGAAGCGACTAATCAAATTGAATTCTTTTCAAATGAAAAATTGACGTCACTTTACTTGTTTTTCAAAAATTATAAAGCATGATAATTTTACGGATAAGTCAAATTGATTTTAAAAAGTCTCACTTTTTTCTGGGGTGGGGGGGGGGGGAGTATTCCCAACTAACCCTGTATAACCACATGAGATTTGACAGTGCGACAAACTGCAGGTCGAGAGAGTGTGTTAACCACTTGGCTAACTCTCAATCTCAGGGGAGTATTACCTAAGTACCATAAACAAAATGCAACCGAAGGGAACTAATTAATGCATGAAAGACTAACAAATTTCGCAGAAAGGAAAGAATTCAACAAGTTCAGATAATTGCTACGCTCCCATTACAATCTCTATTTAAAAACATAAATTAGGACTTTAAACTATCGATCGTCGATCGAATTGAAAACGCAGCAATCAGAGATGTAAACAAAAACTGATCTAATTTAGAAAGAAATAAACAAGAAACAAAGAACTTACCCCTCTGAAAGACATAGTAGTAAATGCGATCACAAACTAGAAGAGTGTGAATTTTAGAGAGAGAATGAATAGGGAGAAGTATGTATATATACTACAGCAGTGGTGTTGGGACTTTATGGAGGAAAAAGGAGAGAATTAAAAGGTAAAGAGTAAAGACCACCCCCCCTCCCTTCAAACCAAGAAAAAGGAAATGACCCACAATTTATTCTTTTTCAAAGTTGATTCAATACGCACGGTGTTTTTATTTGATCATTCATCCATATTGGGATAAACCAAATTTATAACTAAGCTGATAATTCAAATAAAACTCATAACTAAAGATTTTATATGTAATTGTGAAAGGGGTAATTCAAACAAAACTCATAATTAAGGGGTTTATATGTAACTCACATATTTATGAATTAATATGAACCGTCAGTTGTGTTTGATATAATTCGATCAGGGGCCGTCAGAATTAGATTTTGAACTCTTTTATAATATAAACTAGATTTTCATGCATGTGCCTATGACATGGTAGTATATCTGATTTCGTCAATTGAAATGATAGTGTCTAAATAGAAGGTTCGATTTTAAAAAAAATATTACAGTTGAGGGGTACATTGCTTCAAGTAATAGTTGTGGGATTAATGTTTTATAAGGGGTGAATGTTCATAAGATTAATCGCATTGTGTGACTTTGTAATATGAATATAAAATATAAGGAGAGGAAAATGAGTAACTACTCATAATATTAATTGTAGGGGGTGACTTATAATAGGGAAACTAAAAATAGGGAGTTAAAATGAATAATTACTCACACATGTGAATGTGAGGGTAAATCTCAACCGTTAATTTTTTTAAAGATAATTTAATATCAACATCTGAATAGCTATAGTCAGTGCTCTAAAACTCCCCGCTTAGCTCCGCTTAAGCGCTAGGTGTTTCTCTACCGCCGCGAGTTTCTGAGTCGCCGCCTAATCGGCGAAGTCGGTACCTACGCCAAACCCCGCCGACCTTAATTTATTTTTGTAGCTTTGATTTTGTTGCGTGCGGTGACCGGAGAAGGAAGGGGGGCGAATTGGAGAAGGAAGAGAGAGTGGTAATGGTGAGGAAGAGAGAGAGGTAGAAAGAAAAGGGGTTTGATTTTGTAGATATTCGATAGGCTGAGAGAGAGAATAGATTTATTCTTTTTCAAAGTTGATTCAATACACACGGTGTTTCTATGAGATCATATTTTCTGTAGTAATTGTATATGTGTGAAGGGTAGAAGGGTAGAAGGTGGGAGATGATGTATACCTTATATTGTATATGTGTGAAGGGTAGAAGGTGGGAGATGATGTATAGCCCCATGGGCCATGGCCCCCACCCTTGTATGATTCATTTACCTCGAGGTTAACTAACAGTCATTTGTACATTGATAAGCATGTGGCCAAAGCTGCACCTAGACAAAATACTCCTTACTTGGGGTTGGTTTGAAATAGATGTGGCAAATGGTATGTTAAACCAGCCCACAATTAATCCTAAAAAATGCTAGACTTCACCTGTACCGGAACACCATTGTTGAGTTGCATGTTGATGGGCTTAGAAACGTCGGGCCGCACGTCTCCTCTTTCTATCCTCTACAATCTCAAGCTTAGAATCCTCTTTCTCGTAATGTAACGAATTCGTAATCATTGTCACACACTCACACTATCCGTTATGGTTTCCTTAGAATTCATAGTAACTCCATTGGTTTCATTGTATACATAAAAAAAATGACAAAACACACAAATGAGTCACTCAACTTTGCAACTTCTTGCAATTTAGCAACCGAATGTTTGGAAATGTTATTTGGGCCACCAACTTTAGTTCTGCTGCAACCGAGCCCAATTTCAGATGGACGATAGATTATGACATTAAATTAAGGTGCAAACTAGGAAAAACAATGTTAAAATGTCAAAACTAATTTGATTTCCTTGAAAGATGGAAAAAAAAAAACACCAAAAACCCACAATCTAACACAAAATTTTCAATTTTTTCCATTAATCAAACCCTTGGAAAATTTAGATTTCCACGTATTTTCCACAGACCACGTACCGCAGCGCCTCCGGGCACTCCACACATCCTCTCCGACTTCGAGGCGGGAACACTTCACTCCGTCGAACACATCAACATCCAATCTTCATCTCTTTCCTTTTAGTTGTCAACTCGTCATATCAAACATCGACATCTCGGTCCAATCACTCTCCTCCAACCAATTTGAATAAAGCTCCACCTTCTCCATTCTTTCTTTTATATCGGTGGTGTCAATCCCGATGCGGTCACCGTCCCAATTCGATCGAGTATCAAACTTCGAATCTACATTTCG
>CM028384.1:21932279-22000284 GCA_013146195.2 Codonopsis lanceolata | reverse complement strand
ATACAACTTGTTAGCAAAAGATACCAAGTTTGTTCTTGATCAAGAATGTTTAGAAGCATTTAATCTACTAAAGGAAAGATTAACTACTACCCCTATTTTTTAGCCCGTACGATTGGCTCTCCTCCCTTTCGAAATCATGTGTGATGCATCGTATTTTGCAATTGGAGCCGTGTTAGGACAGAGGGTAGATAGAAAGCCTCATGTGATACATTATTAGTAGAACTCTAAATGATGCACAACTAAATATACAACAAAAAGAATAATTTTTGCAGCTTGTATATGCTTTAGAAAAATTTAGATATATCAAAAAGTAGATCGAAAGTGATAATATTCAGATCATTCGCATTAAAGTATTTATTAAGCAAGAAATATGCTAGCCTAGACTAATTAGGTGGATGCTATTATTGCAAGAATTTGACATCACAATCAAAGATAAAAAGGGAACAGAAAGTGTCGTAGCTGACCATTTGTCTAGATTAGAATTTTCGCCCTTACTTGAACGTCAATTCCTTGATGACCCAATTCCCATAAATGAAGATTTTCCTGATCAGCAACTGTTAGCTATTAGAGATTCAGACTCTTGGTATGCTAATTTTGTCAATTATTATGTGTCTGATATCATAAATCCTGATTTTGATCATTATGAAAAGAAAATTTTTTGGATGAAGCAAAAATTATTTTTGGGAAGAGCCTCATTTATATAAAATATGTTCAGACTCTTTAATTAGGAGATGTATTCCAGAAAAAGACCAACAAAGTATTATAGAATTCTGCCATGAATACTCTTGTGGTGGTCATTTTAGTGGAAATAAAACTGCTAATTTTTTTTTACAATTTGGTTTATATTGGCCTACTGTTTTTAGAGATTGTGAATTATTTTATAGAACATGTGATAAGTGTCAAAGAACTGGTGGAATAGGAAAAAGAAACGAAATGCCTTTGCATATTAACATGGTTGTTGAAATCTTTGATGTTTGGGGTATTGATTTCATGGGTCCTTTTCCAGTGTCAAATAATTGTGAATATATTTTGGTAGCTGTTGATTATGTGTGTAAGTGGATTGAAGCCATAGCAACTAAAACAAATGATGGTAAAACTGTAGTTAAATTTGTGGAAGATCTTTTTGCTAGATATGGAGTACCTAAGGCCATAATAAGTGACCAAGGGACTCACTTTACTAATAAGTTATTGAATAATGTCCTAAAGAAACATGGTGTGACTCACAAGCTAGCCACACCTATCATCCTCGGACATCCGCCAAGTAGAGGTTAGTAATATACAAATTAAAGCGATTAGAAAAGAATTAGGCCTAATCGTAAAGATTGAGAATCTAAACTTAAGGATGCTTTATGGGCATACTGAACTGCTTTTAAAACCCCAATAGGAATGAGTCCATACCGAATGGTATATGGCAAATCATGCCATTTACCAGTTGAAATTGAACATAAAGCTTATTGGGCTGTTAAAGACTTAAATTTAGATTTAACCTTGGCTGGTGAGGAAAGATTGTTTCAATTAAATGAACTAGAAGAGCACAGGCTAAATTCGTATGAGAATGCCAAAACGTATAAAGAAAAGACCAAGAAGTATCATGATATGAGGTTAGCCAATAAGATGTTTCGACCAGGATTGAAAGTTTTACTTTTTAATTCTAGACTTAGGTTATTCCCTGGAAAGTTGAAATCTAAGTGGTATGGTCCTTTTATAATTGTCCGAATTTATCCACATGGAGCTATTGATATAAGAAATCCAAAGAATAATGAAGTCTTTAAAGTTAATGGACACCGATTCAAGCCATACCTTGAACCGATGTCAGTTGAAAGAACAATTGAATTAATTCGTTTGGCTGACAACGCACCACCCAATGATTAGGTTTGCAGTTGGGTCGAGCCAAAGACGTTAAACAAAGGCGCTAAGTGGGAGGCAACCCACTATTATAAATTTTATTGCTTTTGTAGTTAAGTTAAATATGCTATTCTCCGTTAAATGTATTTTTGGACATTTAATTTTTAAAATTAAATATGCCAAAATTCAAGTTTGGGGGAGAAAAACATCTTAATGTTGTATTTATATGTTGCTAATAATTTTAGTCTAGAGTTTTTGTAGAGTTTTTAAAATGCAGGAAAGTAACAAAATGTAATGGAACCTAACGGAGGGACCTAAATCGCTAATCGGCCAAAAAGGATGAAAAGAAAACAAAAAGGAGCCAACCGCCTTACCTTGCGACGCGGCAGCCGAGTGCCTTATGAGGGCCTTGCCGCAAGGTCCCCACCATGCGCGACATCGTGAATTGTACCGCGTCAAGACGTGGGAATCGGCTTGGGAATGCGTAACGCCTGAATCGCCGACCTTGCGACGCAAAGCCACCTGCGACCGCAAGGTGTCTTTTAGATAAAGATGCCGAGGTTTTCTTCGCAGATCACTCATCCATCGGGCATCGGCCTCACTTCAAGGCGTAGAAACATCATTTATTCTCCTCCTAAATCGGCGAGCATCTCCAAAATCCGTCCAACTTCCAGGCCTAATTTATAAAGATTCCTCACCCTCCTTCCAAAATTCTTCAACCTACCATCATCCCACACCTTCCATTACACCCCATTTGAAGAATCGAAGCAAGGTGAAGACTCCATTGTTGCCGGCACCAAGCTCGAACTCCGGCGACTCTAAGCTGCAAACAAGTAACTCTAACTCTCCCTAATTTTTAACGTTCAAATTTTTGCATGCTAGGGTGTTAGAATTTTATGTGGAATAGATAATATTTGCATGCTTTAGGAATAGTAAATATTAATTTTTAATTTTAAAATTTTGAAAAATAATTATATTTTAATTGTCAAATACTTAATTTTTAATTGCTCAAACAAAATGTCGCACAAGCGTAGGAACACTGGCGCTTCTTCCTCCCGCCCTGTTTAGGAGGAGGAACAACATTATGACCACCGTCGCTTCATTTCCTATGATGCCTCGGAAAAATACGCGGCCAAGCTCTCCAAGTCATTAATTCCCGAGAGGGGATTCATGGCTGAAGAATTTGGCCTGCGAAATAAATTTACGGCCCGTAGGTGGGGGTTGTTGATTGATTCCCCGGACAAGGCATTCGTGCCTATTGTCCGCGAGTTCTACACCAATGGCCGCATTGGTGTAGATGGGGGTGTTTTAGAGACTGTTAATGTTAGGGACATTAGTGTTGACTTTTCGTCCCAAAGCATTAACATGTATTACGGCACCTCCAACTTCGCGGAGGATGCCGACGACTTTAGCCACCACCTCCATGCCCCTATCCCTCTCGAGGTGGTCAATGCGACCATTGCCCTCCCTAGTGTAGAGTGGACCCAAAACCGTAATCCACCCTACGGTCCACGCACCATGGAGGAGTCCTTTCTGCTGAACATGGCCAAGCCCGTGTTCAAATTTATCTGTGCCCGTCTCATGCCTTCCGTCACCAACACACGGTGACTTGGTCTAAGGTGTCTCGATCTACACCATTATGATGGTGGGTTCATTGATGTTGGCCGCCCGATCAACGACCAAATTAAGACTGAAAGAAAGTAGCTAGGATTCTCCAAACTGCCTAATGCAGTTTCCAATGTAGCTTGTGAAAAAGCTACAATGGAAGTCACAATAGACAGAAAAATAACAAAAATAGCGGAAGACTTAATACAAAAGCACGAAATTAATCACAAAAGTTTACCAAACAATCTACAAGCTTATACTTGTAGATCAAGCCTCATGGCCAAAAAGATTTTACTAAAAACGATGAATTGTTTTACAAAAACTATGTGAAATCACACACAAAATATTCTCACAAGATAATGAATCTTGGAGAACAAAAACCCCACATAAATAGGTTAAACAAAACGTGGGAAGAAACAAAAACAGCCTCCTTTAAACAAACAGAAGCACAAAAACTTTGAAATTTTCAATGTGATCGCCAATGTTGCCTTTGCATTGATTGAGGAACATGCGCACCGGCACTTCAAAACTTCCGGGGCGTCCTCGGATGCGCTCACGCCTCTATGGTTTTTGTTCTCTTCCGGAGCTCTACAAGAACCACGAATCCTTGCTCCTGAATATATAGTTATGCGTCTCCTACACACACCCAAAAACAGTCCGTCTACTACAAGGAAAAGGATTAGAACTTAAGGAAAAAATCAACAACTTACCAAACTAATGAGATTTTGTTACCAAATATGAAAGTGGTCAAGAATCATGGTTAGACTAGGATGGGATTTAATTACCAAACATGAAAGTGGTCAAGAATCATGGTTAGACTAGGATTTATGCTAAGATTTTGTTACCAAATATGTGCACTTGAAATCTACAAAAAGATTATGCTACCAAAAATAACTAAACTAAATCTAATAAAATATACTAAGTCCTAAATTAACACAAACTTATCAAAAATCCTATTTTGACCAAGAAAGGTGAAACAAGACCAAAATAGGTCATGCCTATTTTGCCCTTACAAGACCCTTATTCGAGGTGCTACGAATGCGGGGTTCGCGTTCCCATATTTGATCACCGAGCTGTGTAGGGGGGCAGGCGTGAGATGGCCTCGACACGCGGAGAGGCTTAGAGCTGGGCTGGCCATCACTAGGGCCATTTTGTTTGAGCACTAGCAGCAGCCGCGAGTGCGGGTTCCTCACGTGGAAGAACCCGAAGAGGAGGAGGAGGACCCGCTTGTGGGATCTCCAACAGGCTAGAGGAGGTTGCCCTTGAAGCCCAAATGGCAACTCAATAGTTGGCACAAATGCATGCCGACCAAGAACGGCTGTTTGGGTGGTTTAACACCGTGGGACAAAATGTCTCCAACCTCTATGGGATGCTGCCTGGTACGATCCCTGAGTTTCGTCCTCATTCGTTTTTTCCACCCGAATCACCTTGAGTCGATGCCCAAGTTTCATCCTCTTTCGTTAGGTGGGCCTGCTATGCCCTTTTGATATTTGTCCTTCCCCGTCAATCCTCTCATATGTTCCTCAATTTTGGGGACAAAATAGAAATTAAGTTTGGGGGGGGGGAATTCTAAGCCCAGAGTCTTAGCAGGTCCTAGCCTAAGGAGGAATGGAGTTGGGCTACGTTTTTAGGGTGGGGAAAATTTTCTTTTCCCTCTATTGTGTTTCCTCCTCACCCGCCTTTCTTGCTTTTTAAATTTTCTTATTTTCGGAGGTGTTGTACACTGGTTTTGGATGCTCGTGGATTCCTGCTATGGGGACCCATCATCAACATCTCCAATATTTTCTTTTAAAAAAAATTTCAAAATCAAAATAAAAAAAATATATTTTTTTTATTTAAAATTTTTAGCCTTGAGTTTAGGTGTGGTAGTACTAGTCGATGAGGAGTTAATGCAATGAACCGCATAACTAGTCTGTAGATCCCTCTGGAATTTACTTAATTTTGCGAAACTTTTACTTTTCTCTAGATTCCTCATGCACCCACACCAGTCATAATTATGGATTAATTAGAATAGTTTTATAAAGTTTATAGCACCTACTTCATTTTAACAAGATATGCACAAGAATATGATGCATAGCCATTCGAACATGATTGTTGCATTAAATTGTGACTTAAGGTCAATTGCATGATAGTTAGATCCCTTGGATTTTTCTCATTTATATATCTCAAGCACACTTTCGAACCGTGTCTGCATGTTAGTTTCGATTGTCCCCACCATCTGTCTTAGCGAATGCTTATGTGAAATCTAGTGATGCTAAACATTCAACCCCACAATTCCCATAGTTGAAATGATATTTTGTGTGTCTTACTTGCTTTAAAAACTACATGAGCATTTGGCATTAAGAAATGACTTAGGCAATCTTTGGATCGTTAGAGCCTAAATATTCCCTGACCTTTACTAAAAATATCCCTAGTGTCCCCTTTGAGCCTAATTAAAAAGAATGGAGTGTGCTAAAGCACACTATTAAACCCCCATTCGACATCGTTTCTACTACCCACATTAACTTAACCCTAAAAGCCTATACACTTTTAGCCTATCCTTTGAGAGAGTAGGATGTGGGTGGGAAATTGATTATAGAGGACCATTTCTTTTCAGTTAGACTATTTTTCTGAAGACTTCTTCTTTCCGTCGTCGAAAAAAAAAAGAGAAAACTATATATATATATATATATATATATATATATATATATATGTATGTATGTATCGACGAAAAATGAAACGGAAGAAGAGTGCAAAAAGATTCAAATGGAAGCATATCTTTCAAAAGAAAATATGTTAGAAAAAAATATTACTGAGAAGAATGATGTGATATTTTTAGAAGTATATATTGCCCAAAACAAGTTTGGGGGGGGGGTGGTAAAGAAGAAAACTGAAAAGTAATAGAAAACACCCCCTACTTGTAGTTTTTGCAGGTCCTAGCCTAAATAGGGAAACTTCCTTTTGCTTGGAAGTATGCGGGATAAAGGGTAGTCTTACTCTCTCACTTTGAATTCCAATCCCTTTCCATCAAATCCCCCATCACCTTGGCCTTACATTACAAGCTAAATAAAGACATAATGATCTTCTTGCCAATACTTGTGCGTGTTTTCTCTGCTAAGTGAGTCATATAGAATTGATCAAACACGTCATGTTCATTGTTATTCGCCAAAAAGCTTACTGTGTTAGCATAATCTTAGCTATTACAAGTAATTGGGATAGGAGAGCATTGTATGTCATACATAGAAGTGCATGAGATGGATGTATAAGTTTTTGAAATCCTTGGTGACCTTTCTTTCTGTAATATGACCGGGTTTGGATGGTAGATCTCATAATTCACGATGCATGGTTTTTAATTAAAATTCGATTTTCATATGAATGTGGTGCTTAGCTTAATAAAACTGTTTTAGTTAAGATATTCTCTAAGACTAGTGATCACACATACACAGAGAAATTAAAAGTAGTAGCAGTTTTAAGAAAAAGTCAGTTGGTTTTATGTGACTAAGCCTGCATATATGTGGTGAGCATCGAACTAAGACTGCTTTGTGATGCCATGCTTTTATAACTTGAGGTTGAAACCAAAAAGATTTTTGTTTTATTTTAGTTTAGTTTTTTTTTTATTATCTATTTTTGTATTCATCAGTTTTTGTATCTATATGCATAGTCGAGTCACTCGAAAGAGTCTCCTTGAGTTCGTGGGTTTATATAGGAGTGTAAATAGTGTCACCCTCCAAAAAGATTTTCATTTTTGTTATTATTGTTAATTAATTGCTTTTGTATTTATAAATATTGTTTACTCGTGGACGAGCAAAGTTTAAGTTTGGGGGTATTTGATCGATGTATTTTATATGTCGATTTTATATGCTTCTATGACTTAAATTATGCTATTTCACGAGGCTTTTGGCTACTGATATGTGTTTTCAGTGAGTTTTGTGAGTTTCATGGTTTTTAGTGAAAATATGCAAAGCACAAGGCTTTTATATACAAATTCCAAGAAGAGGCCAAGATGAAGATTGAAGAAGAAAAGAAGAAATATCACGTTGGAGACCTTGCGGTCGCAAGATGTTCCAGACCTTGCCCCCGCAAGGTGGACAGTACATCAAGAAAACAAAGCCCCGGATTTCCAAGGACCTTGCGGACGCAAGGTAGTCAGAATGCGATTTTTGGCGTTTTCACTAGAAATTCGATTGAAATACAACTCCTTGGTATAAATAGGAATCGGTAGCCAAAGCCTAGGACGAGGAGAAACGGCTGGAAACAGTTTTGTATAGCTTTAGGATAGATTTTAGGTTGTATAACATCATTAGTTATTGTAATTACAAGTATTGAAGATCAAATCATGTCTCCACTCATCTCCATATGTTGTTCGTCGTCAATGATGAACTAAATCATCATTAATCTATGAGGTGGGAGGTAACTTGTATCGAATTTATGTTTTAATTCATATTTATGTTCATTCAATTCTTGTTGATTGTGGTGTTTATCAATCCCTCTATTATTTCGCTTTGAACAAATGAATGTAATCGCAAATAATAAAGGCCTAGAGGTGCGGATAACTGCATGACCAATGTGCATATGTCGTACACTGGCTCACCATTACAATAAATTGAACCTATCGATGCACGAGTGATAAGTTAGGGCGGTTCATACGTGACCTAGGTGACGAGATAGATCATATGTTCTTGTGTTTAGGATATAGAATGGATGAATGATGCGGGGATGGAGGCTGAACCAATAATTCAACAGACTATATCTATCTTTTGGGAACGAACCCAAGAGATTGAATGATAATTATTTTGAACTAAACATAGAGGAGATACAAGTGAAACTCTAATCCTAGATTGCCATCCACCATAAGATCTTCATAATCTGTAATTGCTGCTAATTAGTTAAACACCTAAATAATAGTAGTAGATTAGAATAGAATAAATATAAAACCCCCCTTTAGATTAATAATTTGCTATCAATAAATTGCACTATCTGTGATCTCTTGTCTCTGTGGGTTCGACCCTTGCTTCCAAAACTATTCTATAATAGTCTTGTCCACTTGTAAGGAAATAATTAAAATAAGACATCGATCAATATGATCCTCGCTTCGAGCATGAATACTCGCCAGACAAGGAGCTAGGGGCCACTGATATGCCCGGCCCAAGCCGGGTCACGAGCGAAGCACGAGCTAGCATCACGTGCCAGTCACGAGCATAATGAATATGGGGCCTGCCGGCCTAGCGGGCAAAACAATCAAGACATCAAGCAACGAGCAGCACGACTCTCATCTAAACGCCTGCCCGGCACTCGCAGCCTTGCTGTCGGCCCCGTGATCGAAACCGCACTCACATCATCCGGCAAAGAATCGTGGGGATTCGTCCCGCCCCAACCTCGGGTCGAATCGGCCTGGGATGGCCCCAAACCAGGGGTCACCCCTTGGATCTACACTGACCTTAGAGCAGTGAACATCAAATAGCCGGGCAGAGCCTTGCTCGCCCGGGCAGATATCGAGTAGGAAGCACCGGGAACTTGTTCTCCAAGACAAGTAAAAGGTTTCCATATTCAAGCGGTAAACTTGCCTTATCTGCTCCTATATTTACGTGGCAAGCCTCCTATCATGCCTAAAACCAAGGGATTCTCTCCTTGATTGATTGGGTATCGAAGGATATTGAATCCCGCACGGATTCTAGGTCATTAGGGGCCTATAAATATCCCTCCATAACCACAAATAAGGTACACACACTTTCTTGAGCCTCGGCACTCTGTCAAATTGCTTTTTGACTATCACCTACGATACTTATTCTCACGCCGGAGGGGTTTCGCGAGGCTCTGCCTTGCACTTCCACTCAGGTTTTTTATGTTCTTAGCCAGGTTCAAGAGAGCAGATTCAAGCCCAGATATCCAACCTAACACACGGACTACCCAAGTTGTGATTTTGCCACATCATTAACCCTTTTTTGGATGGACATTACGTTTAGACGTTAACTTATGTTAAATACCTATTTTGCCCATATCTTCGTCATCGTCGTCATCTTCTCTAATCAATTAAGGAAGAAAATAGCCCAAATTGAAGAACTCCCTCCCAAATCTTGAATCCAAACCAATTCCATTCACTAACCTCTCGGGCTCGGGACGTTACACTTCTTGCATTGTTATTCACAAAATCTTGCATCGCGATATATATATATATATATATATATATATATATATATATATATATATATATATATATATATATATATATCGATTTGTATTCATATGTCAAATTCAATATTTATCTTCTTTTTTGTTTTGCTCAAAGTATTTTAATTAAATATTTTGAATTATTTATGACTAGTTTGAAAAATCCTCTTATTATAAATAATGTTTCCAAAAAGATTTGTATTAAAACCATGCATCGTACTAGTAACCTAGTAAATTAGAAAATGAATACTCAACGAGAAATGGAGAAAGCAGCAGCATAGAATCACTTATTCAATTCAATCAGCAATATATTCCTAACAAATTCTAGCCTCAAGATAGGTTGAGCCGAATTTGGATAGGGGAATTTAGAAAGAGCCAATGGAAGTGCAAGATCAAGACATGATGTCACCGTAGTTTAGGTGGGTTGTTTATAATTTACCCTATATGTTTTCTTACTTATATATATATATATTAACTATTAATATAAGTAACTTTAATTTGTATTCATATATACCCCTCAATGGCAAAGAATCCATTATTTTATTTTTAGATGTTTAGTTTAAAAAATCTACTTTAAAAAATTAAAACATAAAAATGTCATTTTTTTAAAAAAAATTAGCTTTAAACAAAAAAATTTACTGGTTGAAGAAGGGGAATACTTGAATGCTTTGAGAAGTCCGGTGGATGAGCTTCAAGAAAAGCTAACAACAATGGAGGGTTGGTTAGAATATGCCGAGACAAGACGAGATGAGCGTACATCAGAAGTTGTAGATCTAGCCGATAAGCTGATCTACTCCATTGAAAGTTACGTCCTTCAAGTTTCATCCAAGAACATCATCACATGCTTCAGAGAACGTATACTCCGTCAAAAGGTTCGTTCGGATATTCAGAAGATCACAACCAAAATCACCGATCTTGGCAATGGATTAAGTGAAACAATCAAGGATGGAGGCGATTCCACTTCTTCGAGCTTGAAAGCTTATAAGGTACAAGATCTTTCCGATCTTAAGGAAGACGACTTTGTGGGGAGGGAGAAAGACACCGAGAAATTGGTGAATTACTTGATCAACAAGAAAGCTGATTGGATCATTTCCATATTAGGAATGGGTGGTCAGTGTCGGTCCTGAGATTTTGGGGGCCTAAACCTAACCATATACTCCCGTCCCAAAATTATTATCTGAGTTAACTTGGTGCACGGTTTAAGAAAACACATTTGACTGAATTATTAATATTAGTTTGATGTGTAGTTTACTTTAAAGCACATGTGTATGTGGCTCCTAATTAAAATAAAATGAAAAGTAAGAGTAAAATAGTAAAAGTGTTGTCCTAAAAATGAAGTTTCAAACAAGACAATTATTTTGAGACATGAAAAAAAAACAAGATAATAATTTTGGGATGACGGAGGGAATATATATTAAAAATATTAAAAACTTTGGTTCGAGACCAAATACATTTTTTTCTCAGGTCTATGTTTTAAAGTTATTTTAAAAGCTAATAAAACATTAAGCACCTAAAAAAATTGAAATCAATAAACAATAGCACCCTTATATAGACACACTATGTAAGACCCCGAACCTTCGTTTATTTGACTTTCTCGTGTTGCATGCTTTGTTGTTAATGCGTTGAGTGTTCGTCTTAGCATGTTAGCACTTAAATGGGTCTCATTGGAGTCTTAGTACCTTGCATATATGACTTATAATGTTCATCTTGATCATAGTATGCTTGGTTGAAAGTTTAGAAGCTTTGTTGCTTCGTTTGAGTCTTAGAGTTTCTCGTGTTTGCCTTCGTTGCTTGTATTGTTTGTGCTTTCAACTTGCGAGAAGTTCATTTAAGTTCTAGACCAAGTGTACTAGTATTTCTCATGCTTGCACAATCAATGTTCATAGATTTGTTGCATTTGGAAATAGGATGACCAACATATCACTTCACAGATTCAGTCCTGTTTTTGGGCGAACTTCGGGAAAATTCTGGTACCAATCTACTAAAGATAATTTTCTAAAAATTTAGTATGTTTTACCTACATATGTTAGGATACTCCCTGTAAAATATGATATTTTTCCAAGGTGTATAAGTACCTCATTTAGGTCTTGACTTACGGCTGTGCCAGAATTATGTTTTCATGAAATCAGCTTTTGTACTTGAACTTGTAGTAGCCATATTTTGATGAATATAAGTCCAAATTGAGTAATTTGAAATTCTAAAATATATTTTAATGAGTCTAGTTTCATAAAAATCAATAATCATCTCATTTTAAGGTGTGAGCTATTTATGGTCGATTTTACAAGATTGACAGTCTGTTTTCCAGATTTTGGGTTTTTGACTTGTTTTGGTTGAAGACCCCCTTGCCCCTTGCCCCTTGTCCAAAGTCCGACCATTTCATCCTAGAACACTATTTTTGACTTTAGTCAAACCCTTTTGAGCCCTTGGATCATCCCTTATCAAAGGCTAGCATCCCTTAGCCAATGAGAAGCCATTTAATCACCTTCACATGGATTGGGGTTTTGTTGGCAAGTATATAAGCCACCTTTCAGCCCTTCCAGCAATTGTTGATCAACAAAGCTTCAGAGATTCAGAGCTTAGACTCCATTTTCGTCCATGGAGGAAACCCTAGCTTGAGAGACCATTTCCCGGAGTTCCGGTGGTCCGATCGGCGATCCGAGACCGCCAAATCGAAGCCCTTGATCTTCTCTACAACAATCCTTGCTTTGATCATCCATTCATCCATTAATCTTAGGACTAAGGTACGTTGACAATTCCTTGAGATTTTCATGTTCAATAAAATAGCATGACCCCTTCATTATAGTTGTTCTATTAATGATTGTGAACACATTTTGTGAAGAGAAATCCTCCAATTCAACCTTTGAAACATGTGTAGGATTTTATGAATTCTCTATGAAGTTGTGATTTTGACATTTTGTAAAGCATGAATGTTGTTTATAATGAGCTTAGGAATAACTCTTGTGAAGGAATATGTTTCAATTCAAGGTTTAACAAAATCATCGAAACTAGGGTTTGAAACTCGGGATTGTGGTTAAGGCTAGTTTAAGATCATGAACGGCCTAGTTATCGAGTTCTAAATGAAAGGAGAACTTAGGAAAGGGCAATGTGATGCATAGAGTATCAATGCTCAACTTGGTTGAATTTTAGTAAAACTCACCGGAGTTGAAATTAGGGAGTTATTGAACAATACCGACTCCACGTTCAATCCCTACGACGTTTGTAGTGCGTTAGACTAATATATTAGCCTACGTGACTTTGGGATGGATTGAAGGACATGTTTGATATGAGTGATTATAAGACTCAATCGAGTTCTTATGTGGTTTATGTGATTGTGTGAAGCAAATGCACAATTGAGAGCATGTTGTAGAATGATGTATCTACTTGACAGGTTGAATTCGCTCTTGTCGAATTCCTACTTGATTCTTTAATGAGTAAAAACACCTACTTGTTGAATAATGAATTTGAGGACTATTCTATGAGAAGATTTGGATTGGGGCTTTCTTAGTACTCTATACATGGAGTCTACTTGTATAAGTCGCTAGGATGACCATGTTGTTATCTAAGACTCACCGGTATGGTTTGACCTTACAGGTTACTACCGCTCTAGTGTTGCTTAAGTCTTTGACTACCATCAACTTTTGTGTTATTGAATGAGTTACTACTCTAGGAAGAGTTTAGTAAATGACTTCATGATCCGAGACTAACGGAGTAGTCTTGGATAGTACTTAATGGACTGATGGTTAAGTTGTGACTCTGTTGAATTTCATAAGTGAATATGGAATATTGTGTATATTTTTTATTATGACTAAATGCATGATTTCCTACATTATCAAGAATTGATTCTTCTACGTGTTTCTATGATATGACTTATGAGCATATTGAATGTGTTTGCCTTCGTGCCTGAGCTGTTCTACAGTTAATGAATTGTGGTGAACTTGGATTCTACTATTAAGTGGAATTATGATTCAAAATTGAACTAAGCTTGATTTCACAGTTATCAACTTGGGCTTCCCTTATATAATTGACTTGGGACTTGAACTAAGATTCCTAAATGGAATGAGAACCTTGCTATGCCTCAAACGAGAACATAGAAAAGAGTCTTGGGACACATATAGTGTTCAAACTCTATTTGGTTGGAATTGTAGTAAAGACTCAACGGAGTTGAGTTAAGGAACAATTGAACCTTACGAGGATCGTGGTGAGATCCTATGACAATTATATTCCAGTTGACTAGATTACTAGCTTTGGGACTTGAATTGAATAGAGTGAACAAACTTGGCACTTATGATTTAGAGACTCAAATGAGTTCCTATTGTGGTTTTGTGATTTATGTAACAATGTGCATAATCGTATGAGTTTAGTAGATCATTATATCTACTTGAGAATTAGCAAGTAAACATCTACTTGTGCATTGCATATAAGTCCAGATGGCATTACTTGAGTTTTCATGATGATGGTGGGATGATGCATTGCCTTCACGAATTATGGGATTCGTGATTGTAATGTATCGCCGCATCGATTCGGGTTTCACACACACCTCCACCGCTAGCTGTGGGGAAGTAGCCCCCTTTGTCGTAACCAATTGAGCACATTGGCTAGTGCTATTTTCCTGAGTAGAGAACTCAGAACCGAGAAGAGAGCTCGGTACTTTGATACCTGAACACGGGTATCACTGGCATGATATGATTAACAGTTGTGATTGCAGGAGCAATAGGACGAAAGTGATTTGGTATCTTCTCTATTCTTTATGTGGCTTACTATGGGCACTTATGTGATAACAAAGTGTTAGTTGAACATGAGATCTTATTGACCATGTTTGTATTGGCTGATGATAAATGAGAGATTTGATATGTATATATAGATATATGCATACTTGTATATGAGATATATATGAAAGACTTGATGTGTATATATATAGATATGCACACTTATGCATGATGATTTTATGGGAGATTTGATATGTATATTTAGAGATATACATACCGATATAGGTGTATATATATAAACATGCACCCTTACACGTGGTAACAAAGGTGAATAGCTTGATTCGTATATATAATGATATGTATACTTGCATATGATGTTTTGTGGGAACTACCTTCTAATTCATTTGATTTGTGTGTGAACAGGAATTACACCTCGGTTCATTTGGACGGTTTAGTAAGTAAGAAGGAGTGGATATCTTGTGGAGTATCGAAACGATACGACGCTTCTTCACAAGTTTTTCGTCATTTATAAATGACACCATGGTTATGTTTATGTTACATAATTATATGTTGCATATATATTGTGGTAGCGCATCGGGTCATTATGACTCATCCCGCACTTGTTTTTAGTTGCAGAATCGATCGCCGCACCGAGGTCGAGTAGATCGTGGATCGTAGCATGGCGCAAATGGGTCGATAGACCGAGGTTAGATCGTGTGGTTCGTGTTTGTAGCAGCCGACTTTCCCGAGTAGCAGCTTGTGGAGTCTTGTTCCTTTTTAGCATTGTCATTGATTTCATGTACTTTGCTATTCTTGTGAGATCGACATTTTGTAAAGTTATTTAGACTTTACAGTCGAATAGAATACTTGGGTATTTGTATTGGTTTTTTCTTGGGCCGACGTGTTGTGTCGTGCCTTGTTTGTGGTTTTAGTATTTATTTCAGCTTGTCTCCTGCACGCAGAGCTTTGGGGAATTTCCTTGTTCTACTTTTTATAGTTGTTGGTTAACCCCGGTATGCTTTAGCCGTTGGGTAATTGTTATATCAGGTTGGTTCTTTGTTGAAACGCCGGCCTGGAGTGCCGATGGTTTGATTAGCGTCTGCAATGTTGCGGCACGCAAGTTTTGTTTTTCCTCCTTTGAGAGATAATGTCTCTCTTGGTTTCATTGTTGTTGGTTTTGAGCTTCATAGCTTGGGACTTCTTTCTTATATTGCTTCCGTTGATTCGATTTTTGAAATACCGTATTTTAGTGTGGTGTTATGTTCATGTTTAGAGCGAGTTTGCTCGACTGTTTGACTAGCACTACTGTTTATCAAGTGCTTGTCCTCTTATTAAGTTAGTTCCAGCGGCACGACCTTGGGATTTCGTGTTGGAATCCGGGTCGGGTCGTTACACACTAACTAATAAATATTTAAACACAAAATTATTCACAATAAAAACTTCTCCCTCATGCTCAAAATCTTTTTGATTTGATACACGGATTAAGGAAAAATAATTGATTTGATTATTAATAGTGGTATGATGTGTAGTTTTCTTTAAAACTCATATTCATGTACCTCATAATTAAAGTATGAAGAAAAATTAAGAGTCATACGGTAAAAGTGTTGTCCTAAAAACTTTCAAACTAGAAAAAAAAAAAATTGGGACATGCAAAAAGATAAAAATCATAACAATAATTTTGGGATGGGGAAAATGAACAAAATCTTAAAACTAAACTATTGATTAATTAAAAAAATAATCATCAATAACAAATTATGATTTATATATATTAAGCTAAAAATATTAGGGGGCCCTTTTGGGGTATAAAAAATGGGGGGCCCTAGGCAGCCGCCTAGTGAGCCTTTGCTCAGGACCGCCCTGTGGGTGGTCTTGGCAAGACGAGAAAAGTGTACAAAGACAAGAGAGTCAGAGATGTATTCAAATTTCAATGTTTTGCATTTGTTTGTGTACATGAACCAACAATGTCAAGCCGAAGCAATCTTACGACATATCCTACAACAACTTGCACGTGACAAGAAGGAAGAAGAGATCAAGAGCATGAGTGAGAACGATGTGATTGAACAACTTCAGATCGTTCATAGAGACAAAAGTTGCTTGGTGGTCATGGACGATCTCTGGTTTGTTGATCATTGGAAAAGCCTAAATTGTGGCTTGGCCGATGGAGACATGGCTGGCAAAGTAATAATTACGACTCGCAAGGAAGAAGTTGCAATGGTGGGATTACTTTATGCACCACTTCGCTTAAGTGAAGAAGAGGGTTGGGAACTGTTTCAGAAGAAAATATTTTTACCAAGACAAGAATATGCAGGTTAGTAAATTAATACTAATCTTTTAAATAAATTTATTACTACTTGACTTAATTCTTTTTGCTTCCTAGTCAAGTGCACGTGTTCTTACTGTTTTTTTTAATAATGTATTATCGCATCTAACAAGAGGAAAAATAGAATTAAAACTTTCAAGGTCTAATAATTAAAGAATTTCATTTATCATATTTCGTTTTATACAAACATAAAACAAAATTGAAATCTCATTTTCAAATTAAGTGACTTTAGTTTAAAACATATAAATATTTATAGTATGGTTATTTTGAAGACAATTGAGTAATAATATATTTATTTTTAAAATATTATATATTCATATAATACGAAATAAAATAACTAAAGACAAAATATTTACTTCATTGTTAATATGTAACATAAGGGGTTTTATAAATTTCTGAACATACGAGAGTCTTTTTGAAAATTTCAGGATAGTGAAGATCTAAACAATTTGAAATTTTTGTGAGGTACCATTATGCTAGTCATTAAGACTACTTCTAGTAGTCAAAAAAATCAAGGAGCATATTGCAAATTTTAGTCTTCTTCTCTAACAAAATGCACATATTCATAGACCGGGTTCTCCATTTTTTTCTTTTTCATCTTGTTGAAATTGTTGCTCTTTTTCTTAACTCATTTCTCTTAGTTTATTCGTTGATAATTAATAAACATGTCACCAATTTGCTTAATATCTCGATATGCATCAACAAATCTATTAATATAATTAAGAGATTGCTCTACCTATGAGATTGTGGTGTGATAATCTGGCAGCCATGCAAATTTCTTTGAATTCAATTTTCCACGCAAGGACTAAACATATAGAGGTTGATTGTCATTTTCTTTGTGAAAAGATCCAACAGAATCTTGTTTCCACCTCATATATGCATACGGGAGAACAACCAGATATGCTTACCAAGGGCCTGACAAAGATAAGGGTGGATTATATTTGGAACAAGCTGGGCATGATAAATATCTATGCTCCAGCTTGAAGGGGAGTATTAGACAATAAGGGTAGTTTGGTAATTGTGTTGGTAGGGTATATGTATATATATATCTTACGCAGTAATAGAGATATACAAAAAGAAAGGATTTTACGATTGCTACTGTCGCCTCTGTCTCTTCTTCTTCTTCCTGTTCTTTTTCTCTTTAGTTGTTTATCAATTACAATATTGTTAAAGGAAACTATCTGTTTGCAACTGGAATAGGTAAAATACCGTGGGATCTTAGAGATCTTGTTCGGCCTCTTCGCAACCCGTATCACATTATAAACAAAGAAAATAACTCATTATGGTTTGATAATTAAAGCTTGATTACTTATAAACGTCATTTTATTCGAGTGTAACTCGGTGCATTGAAGCATAGGGTCCACTTTAAGTCCTTGTATGGAAAGAAATTATGATTAGAAATCTGATGAACATGGATAAAGGCTTGTATATACAATATTCTCCAAGTAGGAATAGTTCCTTTTGCCTTGCATTTCCCACACAGGTTTTTGTTTGTTCTTTATTGATTTTCATTTTCTTTTTTTGGGGGGGTGTTGGAATAAAAATGGTCCTTAAATTCCAATTGGGAAAATTCTCCATAATAATCTCTTTTATGATTAAATAGTGGTGACGCTAGCTGAATCGAAGAAGGTGCGCTTGCAAACACCGTGGATGTTATGGGAAAAAGTAATCACTAAGACGTTGGCAAATGCTATGTGAAAATTCTCCATAATAATCTCTTTTATGATTGAACAGTGGTGCTGCTAGCTGAATCGAAGAAGGTGCGCTTGCAAACACAGTGGATGTTTTGGGAAAAAGCAATCGCTGAGACGTTGATGAATATTATGTGAAGCTTGTGGTTTTCGACTAAATTTGTGGTAAAGAAACTACAATAGTTCCTGTTTTTACTTTATTAGTTTCTAACTTGTCTTGGGTGCTTGTTGGATGGAGTTTTAATTAGTTTCTTTTTCTCCAATCTTCTTTACATGTGTCTTAGCTTTCCTTCTCTTTTGGTTAATTCAAGGAAGAAGCAAAAATAAATAAATTAACAAAAGTGATTGGACAAGTCACCATATTTTTGAGATTTTTGGGATTTATTCTCAAAAATCTCAAAACTCACTCGAAAGTGATTGACAAACTCTGTCATCTTATATGTAGCAACAAGTTTCTTTGCCATTGATGTGGGATAGTATGTATACTGTCCATCTTTCTAGCACTATTATAATTTCTAAATTGAAAAGCTAATTATGATAATAATATCATCTATTGATTGCTCTAATCAATTTTCAAGCAAAAGCATGTTTTGTAATACTTAATTTTGGATTATAAGTTCTGAGTTTTTACTAGGGTGTCACAAAGTTTAGTTGTGGCATCATTCATTTTAACAAGAGACTTCAATTTCAATGCATATTTGGTATGAGATTTTTTAGGTTATAAACTATAAGGGGTTGTTATGGGAACCAATTTTCTCGTGAACAGATAGTAGCAAATAATAATGCCTCAAACAAGTACCATTTTCTCCTGAACAGTTAGTACCAAATAATAATGCCTCCATAGAGGTTAAGCAGCCGCTTAGCTGATTCCCAACAATTTTCTTTTGTGCTTCTCACTTTGGGGAAACTTCTTTAGTTTCCTAATATAAACATGTCGGGATTGTTCCTTAATTTTGCTTTTAGTGCTCCTCATTTATTTGTTTACCTTCTATATGACATTCTTTAATAGGTTTAGTTACTGATATTAATCCCCTTTTTTATTCAATTTGTTTGTTCAAGTTCTCGACTGATATAGTTTTTGCATTCCTATATATCTGAATAAGCTGGCCACTTATATACTCTGGAACCTCTAAGCTCATTAGAATCTAGAAATAATTTTCCACTTGGCCGTCAAGTCCATAGCGCACTCATCCATCGCAAACGAAGAGGAAGAAAGTCATAGGTGCTCACTTGCTATCCCCTTGGAGCATAATGCTTTTTTATTCATTTTGTTTGTTCACTGTTCTTTTACATTGGTATTAGTGACACGTGATTGGCAAAATAACATAAACAATTTCACCAAATTCTGGTAGATTATTCTCTTAATCTTACTTTGCCTGGGATGTTTGTATCTCTTCAACATCAACATTTTCAAGGTTGATGAGCCTCTCCCCACCCCCCTGGCTCTTGAAAAGCCAAAAAGGGAAAAAGAAGAAAAAAGAAAATGAAAAGTCAATTTGGCAAGTAGTTGTTTTTGGGCCTTCTGTGTTTTTTTTCCTGGCAGTTGTGGCGGACACTTGCCCAATCACCTAGCCTATGCACACAGAATCCGACCTTTTGAGATATAGTACTACTACTACATTGTCAATGTCGGACGTAAGTGTTGTATGGTCCATTTTCCAACATAACGTTATAAACGGAGAAAAAGTACTCATTATGGTTTGATAATTGATGCTTGATTACATACAAACGTCATTTTATTCGAGGGTAACTCGGTACATTGAAGCACAGGGTCCACTTTAAGTCCTCGTATGGTAGGAAATTATGATTTGAAATCTGATGAACATGGATAAAGGCTTGTATATATGATACTCTCCAGGTAGGAATAGTTTCTATTGCCTTGCGTTTACCACACACAGGTTTTTGTTTGTTCTTTATTGTTTTTCATTTTCTTTAAGGGGGGGGGGGCGTTTGAATAAAACATGGTCCTTGAATTCCAATTGGGAAAATTCTCCATAATAATCTCTTTTATGATTGAACAGTGGTGCCGCTAGCAGAAATATTCAGCTTTGCTGCATTTTTCCCGAAGAAGGTGAGCTTGCAAACACAATGGATGTCATGGGAAAAGCAATCGCTGAGATGCTGACAAATATTATGTGAAGCTCGTGGTATTTGACTAAATTTGTGGTATTGAAACTACAATAGTTCATGTTTTTGCTTTATATAGTAGTTTAGTTTCTAACTTGTCTTGGGTGCTTGTTGGATGGAGCTTTAATTAGTTTCTTTAAAATAAAATTTAACAAAAGTGACTGGACAAGTCGCCATATTTATGGATTTTTTTTATTTATTCCAGTTCTTTTCAACGTGTCGTGGGAAACGCCTGCCCCATCACTCGAAAGTGATTGCCAAACTCCATCGTTTTATGTGTAGTAACAAATTTATTTGTCATCCATGTGGGATAGTATGTTTACTGTATCTTTCAAGCACTATTATAGTTTCTAAATCGAAATTCGAAAAGCTATTTATGATATTAATATCAGCTATTGATTACTCTAATCAATTTTCAAGCATAGAGCATGTTTTGTAGTAATTAATTTTGGATTATAAGTTCTGAGTTTTTACTAGGGTGTCACAAAGTTTAGTTGTGGCATCATTCATTTGAACAAGAGACTACAATTTCAATGCATATTTGGTATGAGATTTTGTAGGTTATAAACTATAAAGGGTTGTTATTGGAA
The DNA here is from genome assembly GCA_013146195.2 of Codonopsis lanceolata. NCBI lineage: Eukaryota > Viridiplantae > Streptophyta > Magnoliopsida > Asterales > Campanulaceae > Codonopsis > Codonopsis lanceolata. Next base: position 21,979,253 of record CM028384.1, on the reverse strand, counting down.
CCAATTTTCTCGTTAACAATTAGTACTGAATAATAATGCCTCAAACAAGTACCATGTTCTCCTGAACAGTTAGATCTAAATAATAATGACTCCCTAGAGGTTAAGTAGCCGCTTAGCTGATTCCCATCAATTTGCTTTTGTGCTTCTCACTTTGTGGAGACTCCTTTAGTTTCATAATATATTCGTGTCATGATTGTTCCTTAATTTTCCTCTTAGTGCTCCTCATTTATTTGTTTACCTTCTATATGGCATTCTTAAATAGGTTTAGTTACTGATATTAATTCCCATTTTTATTCAATTTGTTTGTTCAAATTCTCAACTGATTGTGTTTTTGCATTGGTGTATATCTGAATAAGCTGGCCTCTTAAAGACTCTGGAACCTCTAGGCTCACTTGAGTCTAGACATAATTTTCCACTTGGCCATCCTGTCCATAGCGTACTCATCCATCATCCATCGCAAACGCTAAGGAAGAAAATCGTAGGTGCTCATGTGCTATCCCCTTGGAGCATAATACTTTTTTATTCAATTTGTTGGTTCATGGAATGGACCCACTCCCTTGATTTGATCGGATATCTTCCAATCCGACTATTATGAAATATAGAATGATCATCCAAGCACTAGTGATACGTGACTCCTGTTTCACAAAATAACATAAACAAGTTCATCAAATTATGGTAGATTGTTCTCTTACACTTATTTTGCCTGGGATGTTTGATCATTATTATTGGATCTTAATACATAAGGCATTGTATTTACCTAGTTTTTCCTTGTATTTCTTCAACGTCAACATTTTCATGGTTGATGAGCCTCTCCCCCACCCCCTGACTCTTGAAAAACCAAAAAGAAAATAAGAAGAACAAAAGAAAATGAAAAGTTAATTTGGCAAGTAGTCGTTTTTGTGCATTTTATGTTTTTATTTTCTTTGGCAGTCGTGGCGGACACTTACTGAATTACCAGGCCTAGGCATATAGAGTCCGACCTTTTAAACTATGTTACAACTACTACATTGTCAATGTGGGACGTAAGTGTTGTATGGTCCATTTTCCAACATAATTACGGCTTCCACAAATGAAACCATTCAAGAGATTCATCAGGAGCTCTTCATGTTGTAAAAGGCAATTATCTGTTTGCAGCTGGAATATGTAAAATATCCTGGGATCTTAGAGATCTTGTTCGGCCTCTTAGCAACCAGTATTACATTGTAAACAAAGAAAATAACTCATTTTGGTTTGATAATTGATGTTTGATTACATATAAACATCATTTGATTCGAGCGTAACTCTGTGCATTGAAGCACAGGGCTCACGTTAAGTCTTTGTATGGAAGGAGATTATGAGTAGAAATCTGATGAACATGGATATAGGCTTATATATAGGGAATAATTTCTTACTTTCCAATTATCGCCTTAAGTTGCCACACAGGTTTTGTTTGTTCCGTATTTGTTTTTCATTTTTTTTTTAGTGGAGGAGAGGAATAAAACATGGCCTTTTAATCCCAATTGTGAAAATTCTCCTTAATTGTCTCTTTTAAGATTGAACAATGGTGCTACTAGCTGAAATATTATGCTTTACTTTCTTGGAAGAAGGTGAGCAAGCAAACATAGTGGATGTTATGGGAAAAGCAATCCCTGTCATTATGAGAAGCTTGTGGAATTCGACAAAATTTGTGGTAAAGAAACTACATATGTTCATGCTTTTGCTTTATAAAGTAGTTTGGTTTTTTATAATTTCCTTGACAGTGTGATTTAAGTATAGAATGTTGGAAATTGGTTGCAAAAATTGGAGATGACCAATATTTCACCAATTGTTGACCCAAGTTTCATTTATTGGAATTAAAAGCAAGTTGTAAATTATTAATCTAAGTTTCGAGTATATACGAATAATGTATTTATTTTCTCAAAACCAATTTTGGGTGAATGATAAATTAATGCACAAAGCGAGCAACTTAGCTTTATAGTTGAAGAGCAAATGAGTTATGGAATGTCATATCCCACATTATAAAAATAAAGTGTAAGAGCACTTTATGAGAATACAATCATGTGTTCTAACGTGCATCGTTGTAGTGTCACATGTGTGTGAGCCACTTTATCCCATATTATTCCTATGTGCGAGAATGGTGCGAAGCACCATCCGAGCTCGCAGTGGGCGCTTTAGAGGCACACATGCGCATTGTCGCTACGAGCCTTAAAGTTTTGACCAGGTCAACCAGACAGATGACTCTGCTTGAGGTTCAACTTGGTTCAGTTGGTGCGGCTCAGGAGTGGTGCGTGTGAGTGGGTCAAGTGGGTTCGGCCCAGCCCGCCTCCATTGAGCTGGTGCAACCGGTCGGGTATGGATCCAGTGCGGTGAGCCTACGGAGCAACTGATGGTTAGAGCGGTTATAGCTTGGAGCGCATCGTGCATCGTTGTAGTGTCACGTGTGTGTGAGCCAATTTATCCCACATTATTCCTATGTGCGAGAATGGTGCGAAGCACCATCTGAGCTCGCAGTGGGTGCTTTAGAGGCACACATGTGCATTGTTGCTAGGAGCTATGGAGCCTTAAAGTTTTGACCAGGTCAACCAGACCGAAGATGCCTCTGCTCTTGAGGTTTAACTCGGTTCAGTTGGTGCGGCTCAGGAGTGGCGCGTGTGAGTGGGTCAAGTGGGTTCGGTCCAGCTTGCCTCCACTGAGCTGGTGCAACCGGTTGGGTATGGATCCAGTGCGGCGAGCCTACGGAGCAACCGGTGGTTGGAGCGGTTATGGCTTGGAGCGATCCTGCGCATCACGCCTGTCACACCTGTGCCAGGAGCCATCATTCGACGGTTGAGATATGTCCACCAAGTTTATGCCCCTTCACCAAAAGACACCCGTAGCTCTTCTACAACTATTAATAGGACCCCCTTCCATCCATTTTATTTCACTCCTACAATGGCATTCAAGTATTCATTGTAGTTTCTCTCTCTAACACTTTCTTTTTCATTTCTTGTCAAAGAGAGTCTCGGTTATCAAATTGGTTCGCCAAAAGCTTTTTAATCATTGTGCTACGATTATAAATTAGAAATTCGTTGTATCTTGGGAACGATTGCCGTAGACCATAAGCACTAAATACACGACAATTTCGTCTTGCGAAGAAAGTGTCAAACTCTTGCCTCGACTTATATGTAATTTAGTTACGTAATTAATTTATGCATTATTTTTTGTATTTTGTTTTATTACCATTTTCATATTACACCGAAATGTACTCCAACATAGAAGTACTATCTACTTCTAATTCACAACTTGGGGTCAACTTCTTGAGTATTGATTTCTACAATGTTTAATCAGGTTAATGTGTCACATTCTCTTTTTATTTCCTTAGAAGCCAATTTGATTTGTTTATAGCAAAACATCCAATCCACTTGAATTTGCAATATATTGCTTTTAGTCTTGCAACGAGTTGTATGAATCCATTTACTACATACTTAATTTACATTATAACTTAGTTGCTCCCCTTTCTTTTCTTTCACTTCAACTGTGTGTTTTATGTTGAATCTGCAATTATTTTGGAGTATAATCGGCTTGAACTCCTTATGCATAATTGTCTCCTTAGTAATTTTCTCTTTATGCATAATTTTCTCCTTAGTATAACGTTGACCGATTTGTTTGGGTTCTGTATATGAGTGCTAAACATGATTTGAGTTACTGATGGTTTTGTGTTGCTTCTTGCTAACCCATAGTGTGAAGAAGTTGGGAAAAAATACATCAAAAGTGATTCAAGTACTGATTGAACAATCGACAGGCACCTGAGTTATGCCATTCTTGACGTGTAGTTGATAAATCCGACTAAAGTGGAAAATCATCCTTTTCCTCCGGTGCTGCCTCTCAAGTGTTGCCCTCAAGAATAAATTAAATCTGAGTTGATACCTGAAGGATTCTTACTTGTCTTGGGTGATTGTTGGAGGGAACTTTATTTAGTTTCCTTTTTCTCCGCTCTCGTTTACATATGTCTTAGTTCCTTCTCTTTTACTTAATTCAAGGAAGAAGCAAAAATAAATAAATTAACAAAAGTGATTGGACAAGTCAGTCATATTTTTTGATTTTTTGATATTTATTCCAGTTCTTTTTCAACGTGTCGTGGTTGACACCTGCCCAATCACTCGAAAGTGATCGCTAATCTCCGCCCTTTTAAATGTAGTAACAAATTTCTACGCCATCGATGTGGGATAGTATGAATAATGTCCATCTCTCTAGCACTATTATAGTTTCTAAATCGAAAAGCTAAATATGATCATAATATCCATCTATTGATTGAACTAATCAGTTTTCAAGCAAAAAGCATGTTTTATAGTACTTAATGTCAATGCATTTGAACAAGAGACTTCAATTTCAATGCATATTTGGTTTGAAATTCAGTAGGCTATTAACTATAAAGGGTTGTTATGGGAACCAATTAGGGCTGCCTCAAATAAGTACCATTTTCTCTTAACATAATATGGGTTTAATTACTTTTTTATCTACCAAACTTTGCTTAAGGATCCACAAAATTACATACTTTTGTTTATATAAATCCTATCGACGTCTCAAAAAAGATGACAAAAAGCCTCACCTAGCCAAGTTTTCTTTCGAAAACCTAACCGGATGTTATTAACTTGATTCATAGTGCTCTTGTTGAGTACCAGAAGGGTCAGGATTTGATTATGCCCCAAATCTTCATCATATCAATGGCAAGGAAGATAAGATTTAGCATGTTGTTAATTAGGTTTTTGTACGGACCTAATGTGGTACGGTTTTTTGTTAATAGAATTCAAAAATTATATGGAAATGTTATTTAGATCCTTGAGCAATGTTTAATATGTAAAAAAAATAATTGATTTTATTTTCACAAGATGTCAGCTCTATGGCCTAGATCCTTTTACTTAGGCTTCATAGTGAATCTTTCTAGGGGGCCAACTCTGACTACTTTTGTAGTCTTTTTCCTTTTTCTTGTTTTTACTTGTGTAAGTCTAGGGTGGATCACTCAAAGGTTAAAAAAAACGATTTCCGTTGAGTACATGTTGAAGGTCATGGGTTCGAATCCATCTCCTTGCAAAAAGAAGGGTAAGGTCGCCTAGATTTTCCTTTTGCCAGGGTTTGAATCCATCTACTTGCAAAAATAAGAGTAAGGTGGCCGACATTTTCCTTTCCCCAGACCTCACATTGTGTGGGAGTTTTTGACACTGGTTACGCCTCTTAGATGCCTTATGGTGTGAACGAATTGTCGAAGACTCAAATAAACTATGTTGAGTTACTAAGGTGCAATCTTCATCCCCATAATCAATTGTCAAACCTAGTTGTTGAGTAGTAGCCCCGAAAAATTAGCAATTACGTAGATCAACTTGTAAGAGATATGTTCTAGCATAATTGTAGATCTCGGGTTCGAGCTGAGAACACAACTTGTGTTGAAAACTTGTTCGGAGCCACTTGTGGCCTTATCCGACTCATGGATTAGTCTTGTACTTTCAAGTTAATACTCTGAAAGATTGTTATAGCAAGAAGTTAGATATTGCTTGCTATATTTGCAAAAATTCTCATATTGCACTTATCTTTTAAACTATGTTACTAACTACTATACTATCAAATATCAATGTGTGAAATGTGTTTGGATATGTAGAGTTGTCAAAATGAGTTGGACTCGTTGGGTCAACCCGTCCTGCCACAAAAAAAAAGGTGGGTTGAGAAAATATGAACCCATTTAGAGGTGCGTTAAACGGGTTGAACAAGCAGGTTGCGGGTTGGCCTGCCAAGTTGTGAAATAATAAAAGATAATCACAAGTTTGATAGTTATAAATTTAAATTTTCTCGTTTAAAGGGTGAAATTATTTGTGAAATCTTAAATATAAGTAAATGATTATGGATTCGTTAAAAATGACATTTTAAAAAATAAGGTAGATTAATAACGATATTGATGGAAATATAAACTATAAGAAGGTATGAAAAGAATAATAGTAAAATGATTTTTGATTTCCTTTTTACACTATTAATAATAGAGAATGTTGTTTAAAATACTATTTAGAATATAATAGTAGAAAATATTTTTTTTTGATGAATTGTGAATTTTTTGCTCTATAATTATTAGTTTTTAGTGAGAAATTCGGACCGGTCCCTTTTGCAAAGTTTATAACCCCTCCAGTACCCTTTTTTTTTCAACTGTGAAAGACCACTTTTCGAAATATTGTTTCAAAAATACCATCGTCTTCTTCAACAGCTTCAACAATACACTTTGGATTCAAAAATCATGATTGTGCGTAACGAAACTAGGATCGAGGGGGCAGCGCCCCGTCGTGGGGGTTCGGGGGCAATCCCCCCGAAAGGAAAACACGTTTTTTGATTCATGAAATACGAAACTATAACGGATCTGTGCTGGGTTGAAGGATTTTTTAGTTGGGAAGAAGGCATAGAAGGAGGAGGAAGAATAAGGCTTACGATAGAGGAGATGGAAGAAGAAGGTGGAGGACGTAAACTGGTTATTTATGCTTTTGTATCGCGGTGCAAAAATGAATTAGATAATATTTTTGCACCGCGGTTCAAAGTTTAATTTTCTAGTCTATTTTTGAACCGCGATTCATAAATTTAATTAAATTTTTTTTCTTTTTTTAAAGGTTGGAGGGGACATAGACCGTACCCCAACCCTTAATTTTTTTTCTTCTTATTTTAATGCATTGAAAGGCTACAATTATATTTATATATATATATATATATATATATATATATATATATATATATATATATATATATATATATATATATATATATATATATGATGTCTTTAATGTGGCTCGAACAAATGGTGCCTCTGGTGAGGCTTTAATTACATTAATTGTTGAATTGTGGTTTAAAGTTTAATTTCCTAGTCTATTTTTGAACCGCTGTTCATAAATTTCATTATATTAATTTTTGCACTGCGGTTTAATTGTTTAATTTCATAGTCTAATTGCACCACAGTTCATAAATTTAATTCGAGATTTTTGAACCACGATACAAAAACGTAGCGCGCCTTAATCTCCATAATAATCTCTTTTATGATTGAACAATGGTGCTACTAGTTGAATCGAAGAGGGTGCGCTTGCAAACACAGTGGATGCTATGGGAAAAAGCAATCACTGAGACGTTGACGAATATTATGTGAAGCTTGTGGTATTCGACTAAATTTGTGGTAAAGAAACTACAACAGATCATGTTTTTGCTTTATTAGTTTCTAACTTGTCTCAGGTGCTTGTTGGATGGAGTTTTAATTAGTTTCTTTTTCTCCAATCATCTTTACATGTGTCTTAGCTTAATTCCTTCTCTTTTGGTTAATTCAAGGAAGAAGCAAAAATAAATAAATTAACAAAAGTGATTGGACAAGTCGCCATATTTTTGGATTTTTTGAGATTTATTCCAGTTCTTTTTCAATGTGTCATGGGAGACGCCTGCCCAATCACTCGAAAGCGATTGGCAAACTCTGTCATCTTATATGTAGTAACAAATTTCTTTGCCATTGATGTGGGATAGTATGTATACTGTCCATCTTTCTAGCACTATTATAGTTTCTAAATCGAAAGGCTAATTATGATAATAATATCATCTATTGATTGCTCTAATCAATTTTCAAGCAGAAAGCATGTTTTGTAGTACTTAATTTTGGATTATAAGTTCTGAGTTTTTACTAGGGTGTCACAAAGTTTCGTTGTGGCATCATTCATTTGAACAAGAAACTTCAATTTCAATGCATATTTGGTATGAGATTTTGTAGGTTATAAACTATAAGGGGTTGTTATGGGAACCAATTTTCTCATGAACAGTTAGTAGCAAATAATAATGCCTCAAACAAGTACCATTATCTCCTGAACAGTTAATACCAAATAATAATGCCTCCGTAGAGGTTAAGCAGCCGCTTAGCTGATTCCCAACAATTTTCTTTTGTTCTTCTCATAATATATTCGTGTCGGGATTGTTCCTTAATTTTGCTTTTAGTGCTCCTCATTTATTTGTTTAGCTTCTATATAGCATTCTTTAATAGGTTTAGTTACTGATATTAATCCCCTTTTTTATTCAATTTGTTTGTTCAAGTTCTCGACTGATATAGTTTATGCATTCCTATATATCTGAATAAGCTGGCCTCTTATAGACTCTAGAACCTCTAAGCTCATTAGAATCTAGACATAATTTTCCACTTGGCCGTCAAGTCCATAGCGCACTCATCCATCGCAAATGAAGAGGAAGAAAGACATAGGTGCTCACTTGCTATCCCCTTGGAGCATAATACTTTTTTATTCATTTTGTTTGTTCACTGTTCTTTTAGTGACACGTGGTTGGAAAAATAACATAAAAAGTTCACCAAATTCTGGTAGATTATTAATCTCACTTTGCCTGGGATGTTTTATTGGATCTTAGTACATAAGGCATTTAATTTTACCTAGTTTTATCTTATCTTGTATCTCTTCAACGTCAACATTTTCAAGGTTGATGAGCCTCTCCCCACCCCCTGGCTCTTGAAAAGCTGAAAAGAAAATAAGAAGAAAAAAAGAAAATGAAAAGTCAATTTGGCAAGTAGTCGTTTTTGGGCCTTTTGTGTTTTTTTTTCCTGGCAGTTGTGGCGGACACTTGCCCAATCACCTAGCCTATGCACACAGAATCCGACCTTTTGAAATATAGTGCAACTACTACATTGTCAATGTGGGATGTAAGTGTTGTATGGTTCATTTACCAACATAATTACGGCTTCCACACATGAAAACATTCAAGAGATTCATCAGGAGCTCTTCATATTGTAAAAGGCAACTATCTTTTTGCAGCTGGAATAGGTAAAATACCGTGGGATCTTAGAGATTTTGTTCGGCTTCTTAGCAACCAGTATAACATTATAAACGGAGAAAAGTACTCATTATGGTTTGATAATTGATGCTTGATTACATACAAATGTCATTTTATTCGAGGGTAACTCGGTACATTGAAGCATAGGGTCCACTTTAAGTCCTCGTATGGTAGGAAATTATGATTTGAAATCTGATGAACATGGATAAAGACTTGTATATATGATACTCTCTAGGTAGGAATAGTTTCTTTTGCCTTGCGTTTACCACACACATGTTTTTGTTTGTTCTTTATTGTTTTTCATTTTCTTTAAAGGGGGGGCATTGGAATAAAACATGGTCCTTGAATTCCAATTGGGAAAATTCTCCATAATAATCTCTTTTATGATTGAACAGTGGTGCTGCTAGCAAAAATATTCAACTTTGCTGCATTTTTCCCGAAGAAGGTGAGCTTGCAAACACAGTGGATGTTATGGGAAAAGTAATCACTGAGACGTTGACAAATATTATGTGAAGCTCATGCTATTTGACTAAATTTGTGGTAATGAAACTACAATAGTTCTTGTTTTTGCTTTATATAGTAGTTTAGTTTCTAACTTGTCTTGGGTGCTTGTTGGATGGAGCTTTAATTATTTTCTTCTTCTCCAATCTTCTTTACACGTGTCTTAGTTTAATTCCTTCTCTTTCGGTTAATTTAAGGAAGAAGCAAAAATAAATAAATTAACAAAAGTGACTGGATAAGTCGCCATATTTTTGGATTTTTTTTATTTATTTTAGTTCTTTTTCAACGTGTCGTGGGAAACGCCTGCCCAATTACTCGAAAGTGATTGCCAAACTCCGTCGTTTTATGTGTAGTAACAAATTTCTTTATCATCCATGTGGGATAATATGTTTACTATCCATCTTTCAAGCACTATTATAGTTTCTAAATTGAAATTCGAAAAGCTAATTATGATATTAATATCATCTATTGATTGCTCTAATCAATTTTCAAGCAGAAAGCATGTTTTGTAGTAATTAATTTCGGATTATAAGTTCTGAGTTTTTACTAGAGTGTCACAAAGTTTAGTTGTGGCATCATTCATTTGAACAAGAGACTTCAATTTCAATGCATATTTGGTATGAGATTTTGTAGGTTATAAACTATAAAGGGTTGTTATAGGAACCAATTTTCTCCTGAACAATTAGATCCAAATAGTAATGACTCCCTAGAGGTTAAGTAGCCGCTTAGCTGATTCCCATCAATTTGCTTTTGTGCTTCTCATAATATATTCGTGTCATGATTGTTCCTTAATTTTCCTCTTAGTGCTCCTAATTTATTTGTTTACCTTCTATATGGCTTTCTTAAATAGGTTTAGTTATTGATAATAATTCCCATTTTTATTCAATTTGTTTGTTCAAATTCTCAATTGATTGTGTTTTTGCATTGCTGTATATCTGAATAAGTTGGCCTCTTAAAGACAAGACTCTGGAAACTCTAGGCTCACTAGAGTCCAGACATAATTTTCCATAGCGTACTCATCCATCATCCTTCGCAAACGCTAAGGAAGAAAGTCATAGGTGCTCTTGTGCTATCCCCTTGGAGCATAATACTTTCTTATTCAATTTGTTTGTTCATTGTTCTTTAATATTGTGATAAGTGACTCCTATTTCGTAAAATAATATAAACAAGTTCATCAAATTCTGGTAGATTATTCTCTTAATCTTATATTACCTGGGATGTTTGATCATTATTGTAACGACCCAACCCGGATTCCAACACGAAATCCCAAGGTCGTGCCGCTGGAACTAACTTAAGAAGAGGACAAGCACTTGTTAAACAGTAGTGCTAGTCAAACAGTCGAGCTAACACGCTCTAAACATGAACATAAAGCCGCACTAAAATACGGTATTTCAAAAATCGAATCAGCGGAAGCAATATAAGAAAAGAAGTCTCAAGCTATGAAGCTCGAAACCAACGACAATGAAACCAAGAGAGACAAAATCTCTCCAAGGAGGAAAAAAAACTCGCGTGCCGCAACATTGCAGACGCTAATTAAACCATCAGCACTCCAAGCCGACGTTTCAACAAAGAACCAACCTGATATAACAATTACCCAACGGCTAAAGCATACCGGGTCCACCAACAACTATAAAAATTAGAATAAGGAAATTCCCCAAAGCTACTGTGTGCCCGGGAGACAACTGAAATAAATACTAAAACCACAAACAAGGCACGACACAACACGTCGGCCCAAGAAAAAAACAATACAAATACCCAAATATTCTACCCAACTGTAAAGTCTAAATAACTTTACAAAATGTCGATCTCACAAGAATAGCAAAGTACATGAAATCAATGACAATGCTAAAAAGAAACAAGACTCCACCAGCTGCTACTCGGAAAAGTCGGCTGCAACAAACACGAACCATACGCTCTAACCTCGATGTGACGACCCGACCCGGACCCCAATGCGAGATCCCGAATCGCGCCGTCCAAATAATCAAGTTAAACACACAAGCATGCGCAAGTAGGTTTACGAAATTCATGTGATGCAACATTGCATACGAATAACAACTCGGCTACACTTGGCCGGAAAAACAACTTAAATTAAACAAGTCATCGGCGACGTTACAGCCGGAACCCAACAACTACTCCTACAATTAACACATGCTTATAAAACTCAACGGCCACAACATGCCGGAGACAACAACAACAATAATATTTTAAACAAGCTTTAGCGGAAGAAACTGTGATGAACCATCAACATATAAACAGGCTCGACATATAGTCGGCATACCAAAAGATTACAAGTGTTCAAATATTTAAGTTACTACAACATCAAAAACCCCAAGTCAAGTCTAATTGACTTGCTTCCCAACGACCTTGCCAAAATAAAAGATTAACTAGTGAAAGTCCAAAAGAGCAACCTTGCTCACAAACGACCAAGCGAATAAGCGAGTCTAGCGCGGGACGTCTCCTCGGCTTTGATCTAAGGAAAACAAAGCAAACAAATAGGGTAAGTCGAAAGACTTAGTAAGTTACTAAAATATGCATGTTCATGTTATAGCATGACATTTATCACAATTATGGCATATTATCATCATTTAACACTTAGCACCTTATTCACATAAGTGCGTAAAATAAATCATACAAGTAGGATATGATAATCACGGCAGTAGCTCTGCAATACATTACGCTCTTGGTTCGTGCCATCGATGTTATGTGAATTCATCGACTCATACGAGAACCTACTCAATTTCATTAGCAAGCCAATACGCACGTATTGATACGACAGGGCTACTTCCCAGCTGCGGCCCACGGTGGAGGGGTGTGTGAAGTCCCGGGTGCGGCGATCCATGGCGAGCACGAATCCCATAATTCGTGAAGGCGATGCATCGTCCCACCCTGACTTAATAAACAAACCAAATAATGCCAGCTGGACTCAATGCAATGCACAAGTAGATATTTACTTGACTTAACCAATTAAAGACCGAATTCGACAAGAGCGAGCTCGTCCGACAAAGTAGGGTGTTAATCTCTACCAGAAAACACGTCAAGGCAATTTATTGCTCAAAACCAATCTTTCATAACAACTTGTTGCAAATAATTATATCAAGCTCATATTTGAGTAAACTTAATCAAACGGTATCCAAACTTCGTAGGGATTGAAATTAGAGTTTAACATGTTCAATTCTTCCCAAGATTGACTCAGTTAGTCTTTTCTCTAAATTCCCAATTTTGGGAAATTGAAGCTATATGCTTCATAACCCGACCTAGGTCACTTCTAAGTTCAACAAGGATATAAATTCACCCAAAACATTTCAATGTAATTCATGTTCCTTATATAGCCCAATATGAAGGATACAACACATAACAATTTTTACACATATCACATAGGCATAATTTAGGGCATTCCCAAATAATAACAATACTTCCATCAACAAACATAACACATATTTCTAACATGTTCAAGACCTCAATTAACATGATGAAAGAGTAATTTAAACTCCCAAAGGCAAGAAATCAACCTAGACATGCTCCTAGCAAATTCATACATTTAAAATTCAAATGGAAAGCATAGGAAGCAATTATGTGTCCTCATTGACCTCACACATCATAAACTTTGTTTCCTTAGGGTCAATGAGAACTAAAAAAAGAAAGAAGAGTAACTTACCTAGCTTGAGTGAAAACTCAAGAGAATCAAAATCTAAACGGTGAAGTCGTTCCTTTCGTCGCACGTCAAGAATCCAAGGTTTGGCGGCAATCGAGCGGTGGAATCCTTGTGGATCGGAGGAAGAAGATGAAGCTAGGGCTCAAAACTCAAGCCCCCAACTCACTCTCTCTAATTTGTAAGATGAAGATGAATAAATGAGAGACTTTCTGAATTTGGCTAAGGCTTGGTATTTATACCTCCCAAATAAGAAGGGTACAAGAGGTATTTCTCAAATGCAATTAGTAGAGATTAGGGGGTTAACAAACACTAATCCAACCTAGATTAACTTCTAATTAGTGTTAGGACATGATTAGGACTAAGTATGGGTGGTTAGGAAGGGTTTAGAGGGGGTTTAATGAGGGTAGGATAGGCATTTCACGTCAAAACTCAAAACAGGGGAAAATCCGTAATTGCACATCCGGGGTTGAGGCGGGCGCCTCATGCATGCCAGCGGGCGCCTCATTCACTTGAGGCCTTCTCCATGTTCAGCTCATTTGAAATTACTCCCTGCATTTGAGGCGGGCGCCTCGCGAGGTGCCACGGGCGCCTCGGCTCAGAACCTCAAAACATGGTCTAAACTTGTCCTAAATGATCCCAAACTTATGGCAATCATTCTAAGGTCTAACCCTACTAAAAGAGTCGGAAGCTAAACTTGCAGAACAACAACTTAGGAACAAGATAGAACAAGGCTCAACTCACGCGACGAATGAACAACGAATCAAACTACAATCAAACACCAATCAAACTAAGATGACTTGGGCATGGAAAAGACTTGTTTAAACATGGTTAAGACCTGAATATAAAGCCAAGAACTCAATGAACACTTTGCTGACGAAATAGAAGCAAATACTGAGCAACTTGAGGGGAATCGCTAAGGCCAATATCAAAGCGATCGAACCGGCGATTCAACAAACAAGCTTACGCCGATTCTAAACATGTTAAGAACTCCAAGAATGATCTATGAATGATTCTAAGGCGTTTATAACTAAGTACATGAAATCAATGACAATGCTAAAGAAAACAAGACTCCAAGGCAAGCATACGGAAAAGGCACAAACACGAACCATACGCTAACCTCGACCTATCGACCAGCGCCTGACGCCCACGATCTACTCGACCTTAGTGCAGCTATCAGTTACTGCAACTAAAAACAAGTACGGGATGAGTCATAATGACCCAGTACGCTACTACAATATATATGCAACATATAATTATGTAACATAAACATAACCATGGTGTCATTTTATGATATGATTCGGACCAGGAAGCAAGATGGGAGGAACTGTGGACCTTGCGGACGCAAGGGTCCATAGACCTTGCGACCGCAAGGTATCCAGAAAGTTGCCGTTTTAGTTTTAATTGTTTTATTAAGAGATTTAGTTTCTTTTTATTTAGAGTTTCTTTTATTTAAGAGTTTCCTTTTAATTAGAGTTTCCTTTTATTTAGTTTTCTTGTCCTACAAGAATTAGGATTTATTTTGTAAGCCTATAAAAAGGCATTCTTAAACATTGTTTTGGTAGAGAATTTTGATTAATAAAAATTGAGTGATTTTCTGGTTAGAAAATTGTTTCTTATTTGAGTGTCCTGGATTGAAAGCTCGGATTATAAACATCGTGGATTCGTTGTTTATAGTTGAAATTCGACTTATCAGTTGGAGAGTCATCCCAATTGTGGCGTCATTCACAATTCCAAGGTTCGCGTCATCTCGAAGGCGTTGGGTCGCGGAGTCATTCATCCTAATACCTTTCTAGGAGATCCTTGGGTCCGTATCCGTTATCATTTGGTATCAGAGCAATCCTAGTTACCATAATTCCATTCTATCTTAAATTTTTGTGTATTCATCGTTCTAGTTGTTAAACCCTAATTGTTCTAGGGTTCATTATTAAAAAAAAATTACTGTTCATCCGAAATTACTGTTCACGCCGGAAAACACTGTTCATCGCCGGTCACTGTTCATCGCCGAAAAACACTGTTCACGTCGGTTACTGTTCACGGTACTGTTCACCTATTAAAAAAAATTGTTAATTTTTTTTAATTATTAATTCATCTAGTTGTGTTAAACTTGGATCATCAATCCTTGTTTAATCGTGTTGTCTTTCAATTTTGAAATCCTAATTGTTCTAGGGTTTGTTATCTTGAGTGCATACACGTAAGGGAGAGTCACCAACAATCACCATGACCGACGAAACTCCAGCTAAAGGGGTTCCTATTGTTAATCCGACACAATATTATGATGCGATACTTGTCCGCATGGAAGAATTTAATGTGAAGTTTGCTCAAATAAATGAGAGATTTGATAGACTTGAGGAGGATAGGCGAAGGGAGGAACCTAGGGAACGTAGAGCTCAAAGAGGTAACGAATTAGAAGAAGAATTTAATGAGCTTGGTTTGGGAGAAAATCATGGAAGAGGAAGGCGAGAGGTTCCAAGGAGAGAGGAAAATAATTGGGAAACCATTAAGTTAAAGATTCCTGTTTTTAAGGGGTCAAGTGATCGAGATGAGTATTTTGATTGGGAAAGAAAAATCGAGAAAGTATTTTATTGTTATACCTACACTGAATTGCGGAAAGTCAAATTAGCCGCCGAAGTTCGTGGACTATGCTAGTATCTGGTGGGATCAACTGATAGCTGATAGGAGAAGAATTGGGATGCCTGCGGTTACTACATGGGACGAAATGAAGCGTCTTGTGCGTCATCGGTTTGTTCCTAATCACTATTATAGGGGTGTTCTATAGAAATTGCAGAAGTTGACATAGGGTTCGAAAAGTGTTGAAGACTATCACAAGGAGATGGAGATGTTGATGTTGACTGCTAGGGCCGATTTGGGTGAAGATGCCGAAGTAACAATGACAAGATTTCTAGCAGGTTTGAATCATAATATTGCAGATGTTGTGGATTTACACCAATATGAGGACTTGGGTGAAATGGTACACATGGCAGTCAAGATAGAGCAACAGCAAAAGAGGAGGAGTACCACTCATCCAAGTAGTTCAACTCTGGTGCAACAACAAGATAAGAACGCAAGCAAGGTTGAGCCCGAAGCAAAAGTTGCTACAATTCCACAAGAGCCCCAAGGAAAAGCTGAAAATCCCAGGTTGAAGTCTAAGGAAGTACAATGTTTCAAGTGCAAAGGGTGGGGACACTTGGCGCGTGAGTGTGCCAATCAACGGGTTATGGTGGTACGTGGCAATGAGGTGGTAGAAGAAGAGGATGATGAACATGAAGTCATTGAAGCCGAGGGGGACTCTATAAATCTAGAGGCTTTGGTTTCTTGTCGCGTGTTGAATATGGAAGCTAAGGAGGAAGGATATGATCAACGCGATAACCTCTTTCACACACGGTGTCGCATCAATGACAAGGTTGGTAGTGTGATTATTGATGGAGGTAGTTGTACTAACGTCGCTAGCACTTTCATGGTGGAAAGGTTGGGTTTGACAACATCAAGGCATCCTCAACCTTACAAACTTCAATGGTTGAATGATAGTGGGGAGGTGAAGGTGGAGAAACAAGTACTTGTGACATTTCGTATAGGAGTCTACGAGGACGAAGTCTTATGTGATGTGGTTCCTATGAATGCAAGTCATTTATTACTTGGAAGGCCATGGCAATATGATCGTCAAGTGAAGCATGATGGATTCACTAACAAATATTCCTTCGTGTTCAATCAAAAGCCAATCACACTCGTACCACTAACGCCAAGCCAAGTACAAGAAGACCAAAGGAGGATGCTAGTTGAGAGTAAGGGTAAGAAAGTTTTGTTAGGTGTTCAGGATCACGAGATATTTGATCTAGGGAAAAAGGGATGGAAGAATGGACAACGGTACAGGTCTCAAGTTCGAATCAAAGGACATTTTAATGATCGGCCAAGAGCGGATTTGAGGGCAAATCCTTTTCAAGAGGGAGAGTATGATATGATTCGGACCAGGAAGCAAGATGGGAGGAACTGTGGACCTTGCGGACGCAAGGGTCCATAGACCTTGCGACCGCAAGGTATCCAGAAAGTTGATGTTTTAGTTTTAATTGTTTTATTAAGAGATTTAGTTTCTTTTTATTTAGAGTTTCTTTTATTTAAGAGTTTCCTTTTAATTAGAGTTTCCTTTTATTTAGTTTTCTTGTCCTACAAGAATTAGGATTTATTTTGTAAGCCCATAAAAAGGCATTCTTAAACATTGTTTTGGTAGAGAATTTTGATTAATAAAAATTGAGTGATTTTCTGGTTAGAAAATTGTTTCTTATTTGAGTGTCCTGGATTGGAAGCTCGGATTATAAACATCGTGGATTCGTTGTTTATAGTTGAAATTCGACTTATCAGTTGGAGAGTTATCCCAATTGTGGCGTCATTCACAATTCCAAGGTTCGCGTCATCTCGAAGGCGTTGGGTCGCGGAGTCATTCATCCTAATACCTTTCTAGGAGATCCTTGGGTCCGTATCCGTTATCATTTTATATATGACAGAAAAACCCGTGAAGAGGCGTCGTATCGTTTCGATACTCCTCAAGATATCCATTTCTTCTTACTTACTAAACGTCCAAATGAACCAGGGTGTAATTCCCTGTTCAAACACAGATTAAACAAGTTAGAAGGTAGTTCCCACAAAACATCATACGCAAGTATACATATCATTATATATACAAATCAAGCTATTTACACTATTACCACGTGTAAGGGTGCATGTTTATATATATACACCTATATCAGTATGTATATCTCTACATATACATATCAAGTCTCCCATACAATCATCATGCATAATTGTGCATATCTATAGATATACACATCAAGTCTTTCATATATATCTCATATACAAGTATGCATATCTCTATATATACATATCAAATCTCTCATATATCATCAGCCAATACAAACATGGTCAATAAGATCTCATGTTCAACTAACACTTTGTTGTCACATAAGTGCCCATAGGAAGCCACATAAGGGATAGAGAAGATACCAAATCACCGTCGTCGTATTGCTCCTACAATCACAACTGTTAATCATATCGTGCCAGTGATACCAGTGTTCAGGTATCAAAGAACCGAGCTCTCTTCTCGGTGCGAGTTCTCTACTCAGAAAATAGCACTAGCCAATGTGCTCAATTGGTTACGACAAAGTGGGCTACTTCCCCCAGCTAGCGGTGGAGGTGTGTGTGAAACCCGAATCCGGTACGGCGATACATTACAATCACGAATCCCATAATTCGTGAAGGCAATGCATCGTCCCACCATCATCATGAAAACTCAAGTAATGCCAGCTTGTCTTATATGCAATGCACAAGTAGATGTTTACTTGCTAATTCTCAAGTAGATATAATGACCTACTAAACTCATACTATTATGCACATTGTTACATAAATCACAAAACCACAATAGGAACTCATTTGAGTCTCTAAATCATAAGTGCCAAGTTTGTTCACTCTATTCAATTCAAGTCCCAAAAGCTAGTAATCTAGTCAACTGGAATATAATTGTCATAGGATCCCACCACGATCCTCGTAAGGTTCAATTGTTCCTTAACTCGACTTCGTTGAGTCTTTACTACAATTCTAACCAAATAGAGTTTGAACACTATATGTGTCCCAAGACTATTTTCTATGTTCTCGTTTGAGGCATAGCAAGGTTCTCATTCCATTTAGGAATCTTAGTTCAAGTCCCAAGTCAATTATATAAGGGAAGCCTAAGTTGATTATTGTGAAATCAAGCTTAGTTCAATTTTGATTCATAATTCCACTTAATAGTAGAATCCAAGTTCACCACAATTCTTTAACTGTAGAACAGATCAGGCACGAGGCACGAAGACTCATATACTGACATTAAAAATACTCATCCTAAGCTCTCTTTCTACTTTCTCTCTCTAGCAGTTTTTCTCGTTAGGGTTTCAACCCTAGTTAAGGTTTCTTCAGAATGGCGATGGCCACGGCGGCCCCGCCGCCGGCTCCTCCTGATCCATCATCTCAGGTTGGGGGTCAGCCTGCTCCGGTGCCTATACGGTCTTATGCAAATGCGGTGGCGACGCCGAAACAGTTCGTGGGACAAGCTACGCCAGTCCTGCATGCCGTGCCTTTGGTTCCACGTCAGGCGGTGAATGTTGAGGGGGATCCCGGCTGTATCTTCACACCGGTAGAGATGGAATCTGCCGCAAGACAGTTCGATAATACTCTCATTCTCAAGTTCTCGGCGGGACGGCCGACGGTGAACGCGATTAAGGAAGATGTGGCTAAAAACTGGAAACTTAAGGGTCCTTTTGTGGTCGGATTATTGGACCCTCGGCATGTTATGGTTAGATTGGCCTCTCCGGAAGACATGATATTGGCGTTGTCAAAGGAGTCGCATATGATTCAGTCCTGTATGTACAGGTCTTTTCGTTGGTCTGCCGATTTCGCGTTCCGTAAAGATGTAACAAAGGTCGCGGTATGGGTCCGCCTACATCATCTTTCGTTAATGTTTTTTAATCCTTCCTTTTTGGAGTGTATCGGGAATACTTTAGGGAATTTCTTAAGGGTCGATGAGAAAACCCTAGCTTTGGTTCGGCCAATGTTTGCCAGAATATGTATCGAAATTGATGTCGCTCAACCTTTACCATCACGGGTATGGATTGGTTCGAGTAAGGAGAATGGATTTTGGCAGTCACTTGAATTCGAAGGCAATATTCGGTTTTGTACCGAATGTGGTTTGTTAGGTCACATAAAGATCCATTGTAGGAAAGGGCGCGGAAGACTTAATGATAATGGCAAAGACTTTCCTAAGGCGGACAAGGTGTTAAATGAAGCTAATGACAACGGAAGGAAGCAAACGGTAGGTAATAAAAACAAAGGAGTTATACCGGAGAGTAATGGCATTCCAGTTAATCATGAGCAGTCCCGTAATGAGGGTCTTCGGGATACGTTGAAGGATAAACCGGCATTCAAGCAGCCGACTGTAGTTGGGGTGGCTCAGCGATGGACCCCTATTAAGTTGGCAAAGGTAGGGGATGGGGCATCGGTGTCACATGCAAAAAACTCTCAAGGGGATCCGGTGGAAGTTGAACATATAGATATTCGAAGTCCAGAGGTTTCGCCAAAGGTTATTCCCGGAAATGCCAAGCAGATAGCAACAGGGAATAATAATGTTGTTAATCTGCAGAATTCTTTTAATTTATTGGATGGTTTAGAAGAAGAGCAGTCTAGCCGAGATGAACAAAGAGAGAATGGGGCTGTTCAGAAACATAAGAATAAGGACGCGGTTGATATCGAAAAGGTTGAAAGTGGAAATCACGGGAAGGATACTAAAGCTACGAGGAAGACATTTCATGATTCAGTTGATTTAGGCGATTTTTGGGATGGCATCTTGCACTTCGAGCCACGTTTATTCGGGAAAGCACATTCGACTAATGGAGATTATGAGGACACGGTTGTGGATAACCAACGAATTTATACAGATGCGGATATAGGGAAAGTAAACATTCGGCATTCATTCCCGAAGTGGTGCATCAGATTACACGCTGAGGCAAAAAAGGTCCGTTTCTTAAAAGAGAATGTCCGTCTTACTAGGGCTGCCAGTAAAGCCCAGTCTACTCCCTCCTTTTCTTAATTTTAATGACGATAGTTGTTTGGAATGCGAGGGGTGTTTGTAATAAAGAAACACGTAGTTTTCTGAGGCATCTAATTAAGGAACATAAAACCTTTTTGTGTGCTATTTTGGAACCTAAGACAACTGGGGATCGGCTTAATAAATTTTGTAGAAGGGTTGGTTTCAATAAGAATTTACATGTGAATCCAGTGAATAGACATATTTGGCTTATTTGGAAGGATACAGTGGAAGTTCAGTTAATGTCTAGCTCTTTACAGCAAGTATGCTCACCATCTCTAATACTATGTCGAATTTGGCTACGTTTGTTTATGCTAAGTGCAACAGACATCTTAGAACATTTTTATGGCAGGAGTTGGAGGACATAGCAGCGGGTTATACAGGCCCATGGCTAGTAGGGGGAGATTTTAACGTCATTAGCTCTTCAGCAGAAAAATTAGGGGGTGCCCCGTGTGATTTTGGCGAAATGGATGATTTTAATAATTGCTTGGATAGGATCGGTTTAGTGGATGCGGGGTATGAAGGGAGTCGATACACTTGGTGTAATAATCAGTCCGGAGCACATAGAGTATGGAAAAGATTAGACCGTATTTTGGTTAATGGCTCTTTCAAGCTTCAGTTTCCGCGGTTGGTGGTTTCTCATCTTATTACTTCAGTTTCGGATCATATGCCTCTCTTGTTAGACTTTCGGGTATCTATTTTGTACAAGGGAGGTTTTCATTTTCAGAGAATGTGGTTGGACCATCCGGCATTTTTACAGTTTGTTGAAGAATTCTGGCAACGCCCGTGTTGGGGTTCAGGGATGTCTCTTTTATATGGAAAGATGCGTAGTCTTCGAACAGCTCTTCGGGATTGGAATTGGCGTGTTTTTGGAAATATACACCGCAATATTGATGCCACTCGGGATGATATTCTGCGTCTTGATCTAGCATTACAGAATGGGGGAGGTACCGATATAGAGGCGGGCCTGGTTGTTGCGAAGAATAGACTCAATCAGCTTGTGGGTTGGGAAGCGGAATTAACTGAAATGAAGTCTCGGCAGCTATGGGTAACTGATGGAGATAGGAATACATCATTTTTTCATGCTAGTATTAAAGAGAGAGCACAAAGGAATGCGATTCAGCTTCAGCTTCCCGATGGGTCATTGAGTGATGATCCAGATCAGATAGGTAGGATGGCGGAGGAATACTTTACGGATATTTTTGCGTCAACTTCTCCGAACATTGATGAGGGGTTGTTTGAAGGTGTAACTTCGAAAGTGTCGACAGCGGACAATGAGTTTCTAAGTAAACTCCCGTCAGAGGAGGAAGTATGGATGGTTATTAAAGCGCTTAATCCCTCTAGTCGCCGATGGATATCTGGATGGTTTTTTCAAGGATGTTGGTCGATTATCAAGCGGGATGTCATGGGAGCGTCGAAGATTTCTTTCAGAAGGGATATTACATAGGGAATTTCGGCAGCTACTATCATTCTGCTTCCAAAAGTAGAGAGGCCGGATGGATTGGGGGATCTTCGCCCCATTAGTTTATGTAATTTCATGGCAAAGATCCTATCAAAGATTTTGGCCAACCGTCTAGCTCATCTTCTACCTAACATTATTTCGGAACAACAGTCAGGTTTCGTGAAAGGGCGTAATATATAGGAAAATATTTTGTTGGCTCACGAGTTAGTTCAAAGGGTGGATACCAAAGCGCGCGGGGGCAATGTGGTGTTTAAAATAGACATGTCAAAGGCGTATGATCGTTTGGAGTGGGGTTTTTTACAACGTGCTCTTCAGGCCTTCGGTTTTGGTCCGATTTTTTGTAACTTGATTCAGAAACTGATTGGGAATAACTGGTATTCATTCAAGATTAATGGGAAGACATCGGGTTTTTTCAAGGCCAATCGCGGAGTCAGGCAAGGGGATCCTATTTCGCCGTTATTGTTTATAATAGCACAAGAAATATTGTCCTTAAATATTGATCGAGCGGTGAATCAGGGTAGGATTCGGCCTTTCTTGCATGGTCGTGGGGGAGTCTTGATTACACATCTCCTTTATGCAGATGATATGCTTCTGTTTTGCAATGGTGCCAAGAAATCAATTCTCGGTCTACAATCGGTGCTGCGGAAATATGAAGATAGTTCGGGACAGAAAGTGAACAACAGTAAGAGTGGTTTCTTTGTTTCGAAATTTTGTTCGCACAGACATATTGGGAATATTGAAAGGTGGACAGGGTATAGACATAAGGTGTGGCCTATGAAATATCTGGGGTTACCGCTTTTTAAAGGGCGTATCAGGAGATCATATTTTGAGGAGTTGGATCGTAAGTTGACAGGTAGGATTATGGGTTGGCGGAACAAACTTCTCTCCTTTGGCGGTAAAGTCACTCTTCTTAAGTCGGTCCTTTGTAGCATTCCGGTATATACAATAGCGGCTTTACAAATTCCCAAGTCGTTTCTTTATAGGCTGGAGAGGAAAATGGCAGATTTTCTTTGGAGCTCGTTGGGTGAACATCGCACTCACTGGGTTGCGTGGCATAGAGTGTGTTTGCCGATTAGCGAAGGGGGTTTGGGTATTCGGCCTCTGGTTCAGGTAAGAGATTCTCTACATGCTAAATTAGCATGGAAGGCTCTAAATGGTCAAGGTTTATGGGCGAGATTCGTTTAAGTAAATACTGGCGGAAGAGTTGCCGAGTTGGAGGCTGGTTACGGCTTCTTGGAAAGCTATTCGTTCGCAAGTAGCATTGTTGAAACAGGTCAGTCGGTGGGAAGTTGGGCAAGGTGCAATCTCCTTTTGGGGGGATAATTGGTGTGGCTCCATTTTAATTGGCCCGTTACCCATGGATCGGAATTTATCGGTATCTTTGGCGATTCAACGTATGGAGGATTTGCTGCCGGTAGTTCCTATAGAGTTTCATGAGCAGTTTAGGCAACTGCGTTGTGATCCTGCTAAAGACGACAGGCTGGTGTTCGAGCTCACTTCTTCGGGAGATTTTAAGACCAGTGTGTTTTGGCAGTATTTTCGAAGGGCCAATCCAATCCAGCGTTGGGCTCAAGTGATCTGGCAACCGTGGCTTCCGTTAAAAGTGAGCTGCTTTCTGTGGAAGTTGTTTCATAATGCGTTGCCGGTGGATTGTAATGTGCAGTCTCGTCGTATCACTTTGGTCTCAAGGTGCTGTTGTTGTGGGTCTAATCCGTCAATTGAATCGGTTAATCATTTGTTCCTGAATTCTCGAACAGCAACAAAGTTATGGGATTCCTTTGCAACCGCCAAGTAGTTCGACATCCAACCAGTTTAGAGCACCTTTTTGGTGTTTGGTCGGCTGTTACTTTAAGATCTCAACTTGGGGTTTCTATGTTTTGCACCTTTGCTTTCATTTGTTGGGAAATTTGGAAGGCTAGGTGTGCGGCTGTTTTCGATGATATCAAGATGGATTGGATGCTGATTAGAGCTCGGGTTATGGATGGTGTCCGTGCTTCAATCGGTTGTTTTACACCAAAGTCTCCATGCAGTAGGTTGGCTAGAGTAGCTTTACAATACATGCAGATTCCGATTGGGCAAGTTAAGATTAAACGGGGACAGTGGGTGCGTTGGTGGCCTCCGATGGACGGTTACAAACTTAATACTGATGGTTCAGCCAAAGATGGGCGTTGCACAGGGGGTGGGGTTATTAGGGATAATCAGGGCCGTTTCCTTTGTGCTTTTTCTAGTGATTATGGACATGGATCGAATATGCGGGCAGAAATTTTAGCGCTTGAAGAGGGCCTTCAGCTTTGTCGGTTGCATAGTTTAGACAGGGTATTGGTGGAGTCTGACTCGTTGACGGTAGTCAATGTTTTGGTGAAGGGTTATAAAGAGCCTTGGAGATATGTTTACTCTCTCAGAGTTTGTCGTGAGTTGTTAGAAATTTTTTCTTTACATCATGTATTTCGGGAGCAGAACAGGGTAGCGGATCAGTTAGCATCGATTGCTCATCATCATGAGAGTCAGATTGTGTTGAGGCATATGAAGACCTCCCAATTACAGTTAAACGTGCGTTGGCTTTTGATGAGTCGGGTATTCAGAGTTATAGGACTTAGTTGCTTTTCCTCTTGGCTTGTATTTTGCTTCAGTTGAGGTTCAGGCTCCTTTGTCCCCCCTGGTTTTAGGGTAAGGCTGGTTGTCCCCCTCTGTTTTTTCTGGTTGTTTTAATAATATGCGCAGGTGCCGTCTTGTTTTTCCAAAAAAAAAAAAAAAGATCAGGCACGAAGGTAAATACATTCAATATGCTCATGAGTCATATCATAGAAACACATAGAAGAATCAATTCTTGACAAGGTAGGAAATCATGCATTTAGTCATAATATAAAATATACACAGTATTCCATATTCACCTATGAAATTCAACAGAGTCACAACTTAACCATCAGTCCATTAAGTACTATCCAAGACTACTCCGTTAGTCTCGGATCATGAAGTCATTTACTAAACTCTTCCTAGAGTAGTAACTCATTCAATACCACAAAAGTCGATGGTAGTCAAAGACTAAAGCAACACTAGAGCGGTAATAACCCGTAAGGTCAAACCATACCGGTGAGTCTTAGATAACAACATGGTCATCCTAGCGACTTATACAAGTAGACTCCATGTATAGAGTACTAAGAAAGCCCCAATCCAAATCTTCTCATAGAATAGTCCTCAAATTCATTATTCAACAAGTAGGTGTTTTTACTCATTAAAGAATCAAGTAGGAATTCGACAAGAGCGAATTCAACCTGTCAAGTAGATACATCATTCTACAACATGCTCTCAATTGTGCATTTGCTTCACACAATCACATAAACCACATAAGAACTCGATTGAGTCTTATAATCACTCATATCAAACATGCCCTTCTATCCATCCCAAAGTCACGTAAGCTAATATATTAGTCTAACGCACTACAAACGTCGTAGGGATCGAATGTGGAGTCGGTATTGTTCAATAACTCCCTAATCTCAACTCCGGTGAGTTTTACTAAAATTCAACTAAATAGAGCATTGATACTATACGCATTACATTGCCCTTTCCTAAGTTCTCCTTTCATTTAGAACTCGATAACAAGGCCGTTCATGATCTTAAACTAGCCTTAAACACAATCCCAAGTTTCAAACCCTAGTTTTGGTGATTTTGTTAAACCTTGAATTGAAACATATTCTTTCACAAGAGTTATTCCTAAGCTCATTATAAACAACATTCATGCTTTACAAAATGTCAAAATCATAACTTCATAGAGAATTCATAAAATCCTACACATATTTCAAAGGTTGAATTGGAGGTTTTGTCTTCACAAAAGATGTTCATAATCATCAATAGAGTAACTATAATGAAGGGGTCATGTCATTTTATTGAACATGAAAATCTCAGGGAATTGTCAACGTACCTTAGTCCTAAGATTAATGGTTAGAAGGAAGAATAAACCAAGGATTGTTGTAGAGGAGAGCAAGGCCTTCGATTTGGCGATCTCGGATCGCCGATCGGATCACCGGAACTCCGGAAAATGGTCCCTCAAGTTGGTGTTCTTGCTATGGACGAAAATGGAGGTTCAAGCTCTGAATCTCTGAAGCTTTGGTGATCTCTCATGGCTGAATAGGCTGAAAAATGCTTATATACTTACCAACAAGACCTTAATCCATGTGAAGGGGGGTTATCTTGCTTCTTATTGGCTAAGGAATGATGGTCATTGATAAGGGTTCATCCAAGGGCTCAAGGGCATGGTGGTCATCAACCAAAACCAACCAAAAATCCCATAAGTGTGAATTCAGGGACCAATTTCCAGATTGTTGTTACTGGACAGTCGATCTTGTAAAACCGACCATAAATAGCTCACAACTCCAAATGAGGTTATTTTTGATTTTTTTGAACGTAGACTCATTAAATATATTTTAGTATTTTAAATTACTCAATTTGGACTTATATTCATCAAAATAAAGTTACAACAAAATCAAGTACAGAAGCTGATTTCCTGAAAATAGAATTCTGGCACAGCGGTAAGTCAAGACCTAAATGAGGTACTTAGACACCTTGGAAAATTACCAAAGTTTACAGGGAGTAACCTAACATATGAAGGTAAGACATACTAAACTTTTAGAAAATTCTCTTTAGTAGATTGGTACCAGAATTTTCCCGAAGTTCGCCTAAAAACAGGACTGAATCTGTGAAGTAATATGTTGGTCAACTTATTTCCAAATGCAACAAATCTATGAACATTGATTGTGCAAGCATGAGAAATAATAGTACACTTGGTCTAGAACTTAAATCAACTTCCCGCAAGTTGAAAGCACAAACAATACAAGAAACGAAGGCAAACACGAGAAACCCTAAGACTCAAACGATGCAACTAAGCTTCCAAACTTTCAACCAAGCATACTATGATCAAGATGAACATTATAAATCTCATATGCAAGGTACTAAGACTCCAATGAGACCTAGTTAAGTGCTAACATGCTAAGACGAACACTCAACGCATTAACAACAAAGCATGCAACGCATGGAAGGCAATCACTCTACTATGATCATAACCAACTTAATGCAAGCAAAACGAGAAAGTCAAATACACGAAGGTTCGGGGTCTTACAATTATTATTGGATCTTAATACATAGGGCGTTGTATTTACCTAGTGTTTCCTTGTATTTCTTCAACGTCAACATTTTCAAGGTTGATGAGCCTCTCCCCTACCCCCTGACTCTTGAAAAACCAAAAAGAAAATAAGAAGAAAAAAAGGAAATGAAAAGTTAATTTGGCAAGTTGTTTTTGTGCATTTTATGTTTTTATTTTCTTTGGCAGTCGTGGCGGACACTTACTGAATTACCAGGCCTAGGCACATATAGTCCGTGTTAGAGAATAATATCTTTTAATTATTCTTGTTGATTTGTAATATGTAATTAGTGGTAATTACCTTGTAGAGTTCTTTCCTAATTGTGTTACCTTCCTTGTATAGGTTTCTTGTATCCTTCTCCTAGTGTAACCCTAATTGTAAATCCCCCTATAAATAGGTGATTTATTCAATGGAAAGGTTATGCCATTATTCCTAAACTCTATCAGTTTCTACATGGTATCAGAGCTCTGCTCCTAAAACCCTCTTCCTCTTCCTCTAGCTGCCGCCCTTAACACCCCCTACAATGGCTAACGGAAATCACTCTCTCACCGTCAAAAACCCTCTTGATCCCACCCAAACCTTCGACCTCATCAACATCTCCCACCACAATATCACCAAACTCACCTCTACCAATTACATAGCTTGGAAACTCCAAGTTGAGGCCACCCTCATTGGCTATGACCTCTACAAGTTTGTAGATGGTTCACACCCATGCCCGCCTCCCACAGTCCTCACCAAGGATGCCCAAACCTCCAAGGACGTTCCCACCCCAAACCCTCACTACCAACCTTGGATTCGCCAAGACAAACTCCTCTTTGGGGCTCTTGTTGGCTTCCTGTCTGCTCCCCTGGTTCCTCTGATCCAACAGGCAGCCACTGCTCGTGAAGCCTGGGACATCCTGGCTCATACCTATGCTCGCCCAACTCGAGGTCACATTAAACAGATCAAAGATTACCTCAAGCGAGCAACCAAGGGAACTCAGTCGATCACCGACTACATGCAGTCTGTCAAAAGTCGGGCTGATGAACTCGCTGCTCTGGGCAAACCTCTTGACCACGAGGATCTCATTGAGACCATCCTCGGTGGTTTGGATGATGACTACCGCCACATCGTGGATGTGGTTGAAGGACGGGATACTCCCATCTCGTTTGATGAGCTTCATGAAAAACTCATCAATCGCGAGCTTCTTTTGAAGCAGTCTCAGCCTTCGTCCTTCTCGCACCCTACTTCGGCCAACCCTGCTGCACCAAGGAGCAATAGCTCGACCGCTCGGCAATCCTCCTCGCAAGCTTCGGTATCGCCCCGCAACCTCGGCCACCTTCCCAACCCTCGGCATGCTCCGGCCACGGCGGCCGTATGCGGGCAAGTGTCAAGCATGTCGCCAACAGGGCCACTCGGTTACTCGCTGCCCAAACTTTCAACTGGTCGCCACCACCTCTATGCCCGCTCCTCCCAACTTGGCCAGTGGCTCCAAGTGGCAACCACGGGCTCACCTTGCAACCACGGCAAACACGGGGACACTGAGCTGGCTACTCGATAGTGGCACCTCTCATCATGTCACTAGCGACCTCGGCAATCTCTCGCTACACTCCAACTACACGGGCATGGATGACATGGTCATTGGTGATGGTACTGGGTTAACTATCTCCAAAACTGGTTTCTCCTCCCTTCATACACCCTCACACACCTTTTCCCTTCATAATGTTCTATTTGTTCCTGACATGAAAAAGAATCTTATATCTATATCTCAATTTTGTCTCTCCAATAAAACCTCTATTGAGTTCTTACCAACTTCTTTTCATGTGAAGGATCTGGCCGACAGGAGAATACTATTGACCTGACATCTAAGGGATCGGTGTGTATGAATGGCCGACCACAGTCTCCCCGCCCCACCCCTTTGCTTGTGTCAGCTCCAAAGTCTCTCATCAGGACTGGCATCATCGTCTTGGCCATCCGTCTGGCCCCATCCAAAGTCAGATATTATCTAGCCTAGGTTTAGCATTAGACACTGCTCGCACTCCTAGTCATTGTAATGATTGCCTTTCTAATAAAAGTCATAAAATTCCTTTTCATCAAAATATTGTTGTGTCTACTCTCCCTCTTCAAACTGTTTATACTGATGTTTGGACCTCCCCCCTTCCCTCTATTGATGGGTTCAAATACTATGTGATCTTTGTTGATCACTTTACCCATTACATCTGGCTTTACCCGCTCAGACTCAAATCTGAGGTTGCCACCATCTTTCCCAAATTTAAAGCCTTAGTGGAAAATTATTTTAAAACAACCATAGTCACCCTTTACTCGGACAATGGCGGCGAGTATATGGGGCTTGCCCGGGACTCTGGCTTGGCCGCCTACCTGTCCGCCCATGGCATCTCTCACCTTACCTCGCCCCCTCACACCCCGGAACACAATGGGTTCTCGGAACGTCGCCATCGCCACATTGTTGAGACTGGTCTCTCCCTTCTCTCTCGTGCTTCTCTTCCGCTGCCTTTCTGGTCGTTTGCTTTCCAAACCGCGACCTATCTCATAAATCGACTACCTACACCCACCCTTGCTCGCCAGTCTCCCTACCATAAACTTTTTGGCTCTCTGCCGAACTACGCCAAGCCGTGCTTTTCTTTTGGTTGTCTCTGTTATCCTTGGCTCCGTCCTTACTCCGCCCACAAACTCGATGCTCGCTCCACTCCGTGTGTCTTCCTTGGTTACTCGCTCACTCAGAGTGCCTATCTCTGCTATGATCTGAGCACCACCAAGCTGTACATATCGCGTCATGTTCGCTTTGTCGAGTCCACCTTTCCCATGTCCACCCCGGCCACCAGCCCTGCTCGCACAGACACCTATGATAGTGAGTCTTGGCTACCCCCTCATGAACTGCTCGGTCCCTCATACACAGTGGCTCGCTCGGTAACCCTACGTCCGTGGCTCCCGCCACTAATCGAAATTGGTTGATCTCAGCTCGCCCACAACCCAACCTCCCACATCGGCTACTGTACACGAGGATACCATTGCCCCTGCTCCTCGTCCCGTGCCCATTGCTCCATCCTCCTCGGCCACCGGCCTCCTCGCTCGCGGATTGCACTTTATCCGTTGCTCGGCCCTCCTCGGCAACCAAGATGCCCGAGGATCACCCCGCAAGTCCTGTGCCCGCTACATTGGTTCCCATGCCCGCTCCAGCCTCCTCTTGCTCCGCCTGCTGTGCCGACACATCCTCCATAGTCACTCGCTCCAAGAACAACATCTTCAAACCAAAGATCAAAATGAGTCTTTCGGCTCAGCTAGCAGTAGACAGTGAACCCACATGTGTTACTCAGGCTCTCAAGGATGTGAAGTGGCGTCAGGCCATGTCTGAAGAGTTTGATGCCCTTGCTCGCAATGGGACTTGGGATCTAGTCCCTTCCGGAGATGCTCGCAATATAGTTGGTCGTAAGTGGATCTACCGTATCAAGAGACATGCCTTGATGGTACTTTGATCGCTACAAAGCTCGCCTAGTAGCCAAGGGATTTCACCGGCGACCGGGGTTGACTACCACGAGACTTTCGGCCGGTGGTTAAACCGACCATGTTCGTCTTGTTCTCTCACCGGCCGTTTGTCAAGGATGGGATCTTCGTCAAGCGGATGTGAACAATGCCTTTCTTCAAGGCAACCCGTCAGAGGAGGTATTCATGGCTCAACCGCTGGGTTCACCGATAAGGACAAACCTCAACATGTGTGCCGACTTCGCAAGGCTATTTATGGTCTCAAGCGGCCCCCGAGCAAGGTATAATGAGCTGCGTCGGTTTCTTCTTGCCTCGGCTTCCAAAACTTCGGTGGGTCGACACATTGTTCATCCTTAAAGGCACCATCATCTATCTCCTTGTATATGTGGATGACATCATTGTCACCAAGACCACCAGGGGTTCGGACTTCATCTCTATGCTCGCTACTCGCTTCTCTCTCAAGGACCTTGGTGATCTTCACTACTTTCTTGGGGTTGAAGTTGTTAAGCGCCCAAGTGGTCTTCTCGCTCTCCCGGTATATAGGCGATCTCCTTGCTCGCAGGCATGACCGATGCTCGCCCGGTAGCTACGCCTCTTGCTACCTCGCCTACCTTGACTCTTCACACAGTGCAGCTCTCTCGATCCGAAGAATTTCGAGCAATGGTCGGCGGTCTTCAAGATCATCTCTCACTCGGCACGATGTTGCCTTCGCTTCAACAAACTCTCCCGATTCATGCATAGGCCGACCACTGAGCACTGGATTGCGGTCAAACGAGTTCTTCGGTATCTCTGTGGCACAATTGATGCGGGCATCCTCCTTCATCGCCGATCTCCTCGCTCTCCATGCCTTTACTGATGCCGACTGGGCTGGCAACAAGGATGACTACACATCCACCAGTGCCTACATTGTCTATCTTGGCAGCAACCCGATCTCCTGGAGCTCCAAGAAACAACGCACTGTAGCTCGCTCCTCGACTGAAGCTGAATACCGGGCAGTGGCTGCCACTGCGGCTGAAGTCAGGTGGATTGTCTCTCTTCTTAGCGAACTCGGTCTCGCCTCCTCGACTCAACCAGTCATTTACTGTGACAATGTGGGCGCTACGAGTCTTTGCTCTAACCTGGTTTTTCATACTCGCATGAAGCATGTGGCTCTGGACTTTCATTTCATTCGGCAACAAGTTCAGGATGGGCTTATGCGAGTTTGCCATGTCTCCTCGGCTGATCAACTCGCTGATGCTTTGACCAAGCCTCTTGCTCGCCAACGGTTTCATCACTTACTTCACAAGATTGGTCTCTCTTCTCGGACGTCCATCTTGCGGGGGCATGTTAGAGAATAATATCTTTTAATTATTCTTGTTGATTTGTAATATGTAATTAGTGGTAATTACCTTGTAGAGTTCTTTCCTAATTGTGTTACCTTCCTTGTATAGGTTTCTTGTATCCTTCTCCTAGTGTAACCCTAATTGTAAATCCCCCTATAAATAGGTGATTTATTCAATGGAAAGGCTATGCCATTATTCCTAAACTCTGTCAGTTTCTACAGTCCGACCTTTTAAACTATGTTACAACTACTACATTGTCAAAGTGGGACGTAAGGTTGTATGATCCATTTTCCAACATAATTACGGCTTCCAGATATGAAACCAATCAAGAGATTCATCAGGAGCTCTTCATGTTGTAAAAGGCAATTATCAGTTTGCAGCTGGAATATGTAAAATATTTTGGGATCTTAGATATCTTGTTCGGCCTCTTAGCAACCAGTATAACATTGTAAACAAAGAAAATAACTCATTATGGTTTGATAATTGATGCTTGATTACATATAAACACCATTTGATTCGAAAGTAGGGCTCACTTTAAGTCTTTGTATGGAAGGAGATTATGAGTATAAATATGATGAACATGGATATAGGCTTATATATAGGGAATAATTTCTTACTTTCCAATTATCGCCTTAAGTTGGTTGCCACACAGGTTTTGTTTGTTTTGTATTTGTTTTTCATTTTTTTAGTGGAGGAGAGGAATAATTAAAACATGGCCTTTTAATCCCAATTGTGAAAATTCTCCTTAATTGTTTCTTTTATGATTGAACAATGGTGCTACTAGCTGAAATATTATGCTTTACTTTCTTGGAAGAAGGTGAGCAAGCAAACACAGTGGATGTTATGGGAAAAGCAAACGCTGTCATTATGAGAAGCTTGTGGTATTCGAAAAAATTTGTGGTAAAGAAACTACATATGTTCATGCTTTTGCTTTACAAAGTAGTTTGGTTTCTTATAATTTCCTTGACAATGTGATTTAAGTATAGAATGTTGGAAATTGGTTGCAAAAATTGGAGACGACCAATATTTCACCAATTGTTGACCCAAGTTCCATTTATTGGAATTAAAAGCAAGTTGCAAATTATTAATCTAAGTTTCGAATAGATACAAATAATGTATTTATTTTCTCAAAACCAATTTTATGTGAATGAGAAATTAATGCACAAAGTGAACAACTTGGCTTTATAGTTGAAGAGCAAATGGGTTATGGAATGTCATATCCCACATTGTAAAAATAAAGTGTAAGAGAACACTTTATGAGAATACAATCATCTGTTCTAACGTGCATCTTTGTAGTGTCACACGTGTGTGAGCCACTTTATCCCACATTATTCTTATGTGCGAGAATGGTGCGAAGCACCATCCGAGCTCGCAGTGGGCGCTTTAGAGGCACACATGCGCATTGTCGTTAGGAACTATGGAGCCTTAAATTTTGACCAGGTCAACCAGACTGATGGCTTTGTTTGAGGTTCAACTTGGTTCAGTTGGTGTGGCTCAGGAGTGGCGCGTGTGAGTGGGTCAAGTGGGTTCGGTCCAGCGTAGCGCACCTCCACTGAGCTGGTGCAACCGGTTGGGTACGGATCTAGTGCGGCGAGCCTACGGAGCAACCGGTGGTTGGAGCGGTTATGGCTTGGAGTGCATCATGCATCGTTGTAGTGTCACATGTGTGTGAGCCAATTTATCCCACATTATTCCTATGTGAGAAGTATGGCTGGCATAGAGCTTTGCGGTGTGTGCTTTAGAGGCACACATGCGCATTGTCGCTAGGAGCGGTGGAGCCTTAAAGTTTTTACTAGGTCAACCAGACTGATGGCTCTGCTTGAAGTTCAACTCGGTTCAGTTGGTGCGGCTCAGGAGTGGCGTATGTGAGTGGGTCAAGTGGGTTCGGTCTAACCCGCATCCAATGAGCTGGTGCAATCGATTGGGAACGGATCCAGTGCGGCGAGCCTACATAGCAACAGGTGGTTGGAGCAGTTATGGCTTGGAGTGATCCTGTGCATCACGCATGTGCTAGGAGCCATTCGACGGTTGAGATCTGTCCGCCTAGTTTATGCCCCTTCACCAAAAGACACCGTAGCTCTCCTACAACTATTAATAGGACCCCATTCCTTCCATTTTATTTCACTCCTACAATGGCATTCAAGTATTCATTGAAGTTTCTCTCTCTCACTCTCTCTCTTTCATTTCTTGTCAAAGAGAGTCTCGGTTATCAAATTGGTTCGCCGAAATCTTTTTAATCATTTTGCTACGATTATAAGTTAAAAAGTCGTCGTATCTTGGGAACGATTGTCATAGACCATAAGCACTAAATACATGAAAATTTCATCTTGCGAAGAAAGTGTCAAACTCTTATCTCGACTTATATGTAATTTAGTTACGTAATTAATTTATGTATTATTTTTTGTATTTTGTTTTATTGCCATTTTCAGATTACACCGAAATGTACTCCAACATAAAAGTATTGTCTACTTCTAATTCACAACTTGCGGTCAACTTCTTGAATATTGATTTCTACAATATTTAATCGGGTTAATGCGTCACGTTCTCTTTTTATTTCCTTAGAAGCCAATTTTATTTGTTTACAACAAAACATCCAATCCACTTGAATTTGCAATATACTGCTTTTAGTCTTGCAACGAGTTCTATGAATCCATTTACTACATACTAAATTTACATTATAACTTAGTTGCTCCCCTTCCCTTTCTTTCATGACTTCAACTGTGTGTTTTATGTCGAATCTACAATTATTTTGGAGTATAATCGGCTTGAACTCCTTATGCATAATTTTCTCCGTATTATAACGTTGACCGATTTGTTTGGGTTCTGTATATGAGTGCTAAACATGATTTGAGTTACTGATGGTTTTGTGTTGCTTCTTGCTAACCCATAGGATGAAGAAGTTGGGAAACAAAATAAAGAAAGTGATTCAAGTACTGATTGAACAATCGACAAGCACCTGAGTTATGCCATTCTTGACGTGTAGTTGATAAATCCGACTAAGGTGGGAAATCATCCTTTTCCTCCGGTGTTGCCTCTAAAGTGTTGTCCTCAAGAATAAATCAAATCTGAGTTGATACCCGAAGGATTCTTACTTGTCTTGGGTGATTGTTGGAGGGAACTTTATTTATTTTCCTTTTTCTCCGCTCTCGTTTACATAGGTCGTAGTTCCTTCTCTTTTACTTAATTCAAGGAAGAAGCAAAAATAAAAAAATCAACAAAAGTGATTGAACAAGTCAGTCATATTTTTGGAATTTTTTGATATTTATTCCAATTCTTTTTCAACGTGTCGTGGTTGACACCTGCCCAATCATTCAAAAGTGATCGCTAATCTCCGCCCTTTTAAATATAGTAACAAATTTCTACGCCATCGATGTGGGATAGTATGAATAATGTCCATCTCTCTAGCACTATTATAGTTTCTAAATCGAAAAGCTAAATATGATCATAATATTCATCTATTGATTGAACTAATCAGTTTTCAAGCAGAAAGCATGTTTTATAGTACTTAATTTCAATGCATTTGAACAAGAGACTTCAATTTCAATGCGTATTTGGTATGAAATTCAGTAGGCTATTAACTATAAAGGGTTGTTATGGGAACCAATTAGGGCTGCCTCAAATAAGTATAATTTTCTCTTAACATAATATGGGTTTAATTACTTTTTTATCTACCAAACTTTGTTTAAGGATCCACAAAATGTATCAATTTACATACTTTTGTTTATATAAATCCTATCGATGTCTCAAAAAAGATGACAAAAAGCCTCACCTAGCCAAGTTTTCTTTCGAAAACCTAACCGGATGTTATTAACTTGATTCATAGTGCTCTTGCTGAGTACCAGAAGGGTCAGGATTTGATTATGCCCCAAATCTTCATCATATCAATGGCAAGGAAGATGTGATTTAGCATGTTGTTAATTAGGTCTTTGTACGGACCTTTTTTTGTTAATATAATTCAAAAATTATATGCAAATGTTATTTAGATCCTTGAGCAAAGTTTAATAAGTAAAAAAAATAATTGATTATATTTTAACAAGATGTCAGCTCTATAGCCTAGAACCTTTTACATAGGCTTCATAGTGAATCTTTCTAGGGGGCGGGGCCAACTTCGACTACTTTTGTAGTCTTTTTCCTTTTTCTCGTTTTTACTTGTGTAAGTCTAGGGTGGATCACTCAAAGGTCTAAAAAATGATTTCCGTTGAGTACATGTTGAAGGTCATGGGTTCTAATCCATCTCCTTGCAAAAATAAGGGTAAGGTCGCCTAGATTTTCCCTTCGCCAGAGTTTGAATCCATCTCCTTGCAAAAATAAGAGTAAGGTGGCCTACATTTTCCCTTCCCCGGACCTCACATTGTGTGGGAGTTTTTGACACTAGTTACGCTCTCTTAGATGCCTTATGGTGTGAACGAATTTTCGAAGACTGAAATAAACTATGTTGAGTTACTAAGGTGCAATCTTCATCCCTATAATCAATTGTCAAACCTAGTTGTTGAGTAGTAGCCCCGAAAAATTAGCAATTACGTAGATCAACTTGTAAGAGATATGTTCTAGCATAATTGTAGATCTCAGGTTCGAGCTGAGAACACAACTTGTGTTGAAAACTTGTTGGGAGCCATTTGTGGCCTTATCTGACTCATGGATTAGTCTTGTACTTTCAAGTTAATACTCTGAAAGATTGTTATAGCAAGAAGTTAGATATTGCTTGCTATATTTGCAAAAAACCTCATATTGCACTTATATTTTAAACTATGTTACTAACTACTATACTATCAAATATCAATGTGTGAAATGTGTTTGGATATGTAGAGCAGTCAAAATGAGTTGGGCTCGTTGGGTCAATCCGTCCTGCCACCAAAAAAAATTGGGTTGAGAAAATATAAGCACATTAGGAGGTGGGTCAAACAGGTTGAACACGCAGGTTGCAGGTTGGCCCTCCAAGTTGTGAAATAATAAAAGATAATCACAAATTTGATAGTTATAAATTTAAATTTTCTCGTTTAAAGGGTGAAATTATTTGTGAAATCTTAAATATAAGTAAATGATTATGGATTCGTTAAAAATGACATTTTTAAAAATAAGGTAGATTAACAACGATATTGATGGAAATATAAAGCGATAATTGCAAAAAAAAACCCTGACCTATTTTGTGTTTTGCAAAATTAACCTCGTGTATTGATTTTCACCAAATTGAACCTCCACCTATTTTTATTTTTGCAATTCAAACCTTCCGTTAAAGTGGTGTTAATTTTTTTAACGTGATGATGAGTTAGCGCCGGTTGGCGGACTGACTTCAAGCGATATTTCCCGCTTTTTTTCATTGCAAATTAAACTCTATACATTTGTTTGTATTGTGAAAACAACCTTGGTCAAACCGTAGTTTATTTCCCGCTTTTTTTCATTGCAAATTAAACCCTGTACATTTGTTTGTATTGCAAAAACAACCTTGGTCAAACCGTAGTTTATTTCCCGCCATTTCTATTGCAAAATAAACCTTAAACATTTTTTTGTTTTTGCAAGATGAACCTTGGTCGAATTACTTGTTAATTCCCGCCTTTTTTATTGCAAAGTAAACCTTGTATAATTTTTTTTTGCAACATAAACCTTGCCAAAAACCAGATTTTGGCTATATATATACTCATTTCATCCTAAAAAAACAGATTGGGAATTGCTCGTCGCTAATTCGGTTTCGGGTCAGCAATAATCATCTTACTGGATCCATTTCGCCCCATATTGGAAGGTTGAAGAATTTGAATTTCTTGGATCTCGGATCAAACAGGTTAACCGGATTTATACCATCGGACATCTCAGGCTGTAGGAATCTCACGTTTCTGGATTTACATTCTAACTCTATTGCAGGAAATTTCCCGATAAATTTGAACGAGCTTATTTCTCTACAGTTCGTTGACGCCTCTGACAATCTCATTGACGACCCATTGAGCCCGCGTCTCGGCTCACTGAATTCACCTACCAAACTCGTCCTTGAAACGGGTTATGGCCCAGGTCGATGTCCGAAATCGGTTCTTCTTTGGAAACTTCGCCACTTGATCTGAGTAGCAACCAACTATCCGGCAACATCCCGGCCAGTTTGGGTAAAATCCCTGCGTTGGAGATCGCGCTGAATCTCAGCTGTAACCAACTCTCCGGCATGATTCCAGCAGAATTCGCCGCATTGGACAAACTAGGAGTGCTAGATCTCTCCC
This sequence comes from Codonopsis lanceolata, assembly GCA_013146195.2. Classification (NCBI taxonomy): domain Eukaryota; kingdom Viridiplantae; phylum Streptophyta; class Magnoliopsida; order Asterales; family Campanulaceae; genus Codonopsis; species Codonopsis lanceolata. The sequence goes on along the minus strand of CM028384.1, from coordinate 21,941,105 downwards.
ATACTTAGCTCTCCGGCGATCTTCGGTATCTCTCCGAGCTCCAAAATCCCGTGGTACTGAATGTATCGCACAACGATTTATCGGGTCACATGTCCGACACGTCCTTTTTCTCAAAGCTGCCACTGAACGTGCTAGCAGGCAATCCATCTTTGTGTTTTTCTGGTAACCAATGTGCTGCCGGTAAGGGACACAGCAGGGCGGCGAGGGTGGCGATGGTGGTGCTATTGGGCTTCGCGTGCGTTCTACTCCTGGCCGCTCTCTACATCATCGTAGGGGGGAGGTTACGCCCCCACGAGTCTGATCTCGAAGCAGACATTGACGTGGAGATTGGCCCACCGTGGGAGGTGACGCTATACCAAAAGCTCGACTTGTCAATTGCTGACGTGGCAAAATGCTTGACCTCTGCGAACGTGGTTGGCCGGGGGCGCTCCGGTCTAGTCTACCGAGCGAATCTTTCATCAGGATTGACTATTGCCGTGAAAAAATTCCAATCATCGGAGAATTACTCAGCCTTGGCATTCTCATCAGAAATTTCCACGCTAGCACGGATCCGCCACAGGAATATAGTTTGATTATTGGGTTGGGCTGCCAACAGGAAAACCAAGCTATTGTTTTACGACTTTTTGCCTAATGGCACATTAGGTGCGTTGTTACATGAGGGCTGCGGAGAAACAGTGGAGTTGGAAATCCGGTTTAAGATAGCGTTGGGGTGGCAGAAGGCTTAGCTTACTTGCACCATGACTGCGTGCCACCTATCATCCACCGTGATGTTAAGGCCCTCAATATATTGCACCGTGATGTTAATGAAATGGATTGTTAGTTAGAGAATGAGATGAATTTTTTTTAGAATGAAATGAGTATATATATAGCAAAAATCTGGTTTTTGGCAAGGTTTATGTTGCAAAAAAAAAAAAATTATACAAGGTTTACTTTGCAATAAAAATGGCGGGAATTAACAAGTAATTCGACCAAGGTTCATCTTGCAAAAACAAAAAAATGTTTAAGGTTTATTTTGCAATAAAAATGGCGGGAAATAAACTACGGTTTGACCAAGATTGTTTTTGCAATATAAACAAATGTACATGGTTTAATTTGCAATGAAAAAAAGCGGGAAATAAACAACGGTTTGACCAAGGTTGTTTTTGCAATACAAACAAATGTACAGAGTTTAATTTGCAATGAAAAACGGAAATATCGCTTGAAGTCAGTGTCCACGCCGCCTACCAATTGGGCAGCCAACTCATCATCACGTTAAAAAAATTAACACCACTTTAACGGAAGGTTTGAATTGCAAAAATAAAAATAGGTGGATGTTCAATTCGGTGAAAATCAATACACGAGGTTAATTTTGCAAAACACAAAATAGGTCAGGGTTTTTTTTGCAATTATCTCAAATATAAACTATAAGAAGGTATGAAAAGAATAATAGTAAAATGATTTTTTATTTCCTTTTTACACTATTAATAATAGAGAATGTTGTTTAAAAATACTATTTAGAATATAATAGTAGAAAATATTTTTTTTGATGAATTGTGAATTTTTTGTTCTATAATAATTATTTTTTTAGTGAGAAATTCGGGCCGATCCCTTTTACAAAGTTTATAACTCCTTCAGTACCCCATTTTTTTTTTCAACTGTGAAAGACCACTTTTCGAAATATTGTTCCAAAAATATCATCGTCTTCTTCAACAGCTCCGACAATACACTTTGGATTTAAAAATTACGATTGTGCGTAACGAAACTGGGATCGAGGGGGCAGCCCCCGTCGTGGGGGTTCGGGGGCAACCCCCTCGAAAGGAAAACGAGTTTTTTGATTCATGAAATACGAAACTATAACGGATCTATGCTGGGTTGAAGGATTTTTCAGTTAGGACGAAGGCAGAGAAGGAGGAGGAAGAAGAAGGCTTACGATGGAGGAGATGGAAGAAAAAGGTGGAGGACGTAAACTGGTTATTTATGCTTTTGTATCGCGGTGCAAAAATGAATTAAAAAATTTTTGAATTAAATAATATTTTTGCACATTACACGTGGTTCAAAGTTTAATTTTCCTAGTCTATTTTTCTATTTTTGAACCGCGGTTCATAAATTTCATTACATTAATTTGTGCACCGCGATTCAATAGTTTAATTTCATAGTCTAATTGTACAATGGTTCATAAATTTAATTCGAGATTTTTGAACCGCGATACAAAAATGTAGCACGCCTTAAGCTCATAAAGGGTATCGCAGTCATTTCGCCCTCAAAAATGTCATTTTTCCGGTTAAAAAACTGGACTAGAGGGGTTATAAATTTTAAAAAGTGAACTAGCCCGCAATTTTACCTATTTGAAAAAATTGCGGGCCGGTCCACTTTTTGAAACTTTTAATTGATAAAATACACCATTTTTATTTTTAACCGAAAAAGGCACTTTTAGTGATAAAATGACTACGATACCCTTAATGAACCGTATGCGCGCTACGGAGATCATTATTTTTGCACTGCGATTCATCAATTTTATCGCATTATTTTTTTCACCGCGGTTCAATAATATAATTGCTAGTCTATTTTTGAATCGTGATTCATCAATTTTTATTGAATTAATTTTGCACTATGGTTAAATAGTGTAACTATTAGTCTATTTTTGTACCGCGATTCATTAATTTTAGTGTATTAATTTTTACACCGTGGTTCAATAGTGTAATTGCTAATCTATTTTTGAACCGTGATTCATCAATTTTAGTGCATTAATTTTTGTACCGCGGTTCAATAGTATAATTGCTAGACTATTTTTGAACCGCGATTCATCAATTTTAGTGCATTAATTTTTAAATAGCGATTCAATAGTGTAATTGCCAGTCTATTTTTGAATCAAGATTCATCAATTTTAGTGCATTAATTTTTAAACTGCGATTCAAAAACATAAAGAACTGCACCGCCCTAAACTCGCTTCTTCAATCTCCTCTGTCGTAAGCCTTCTTCTTCATCCTCTTTTTCCGCCGTCGCCCTAATCGAAAAAAATTCTTCAATTCAAAGACGATCCATTATAGTTTCGTATTTTATAAATCAAAAACTTGTTTATCTTTAACGCCATTGAACCCCCACGAAGGGCACCGCCCCCTCGACCCCCGTTTTGTTGGGCACAATCAATATTTTCGAATCCAAAGTGTGTTGCCAGAGTTATTGAAGAAGAGGATCACATTTTTGGAACAATATTTCTAAAAAATTTCTTTTACGGTTGAAAAAAACGATGACTTTTGAGGTTAGAAACTTTAAAAAGGGACAGAGCATAATTTTCCCCTTCCTCCCCTTCCTTTTTTTATGATGAATAGTGGGGAAAATATTTATGGGTTAACCCAACTAACCCACAACACATGATGGGTTGTGTTGATAATTTTCAGGCCTCACCCACGTGGCCGGCTTCCCCGCCCACCTTGACATCTCTATGGATATGTTTCATCATCGGGCTTCCAAATCAAATACTCCCTTCGCTCCTAAATAGTTGTTCTACTTTCTTTTTTGACCCTTAAAAAAATCTTGTTTACATTTTTTTTAAACTTTTACACTATTTTACTCTTAAAATTTTCTTTCTACTTTAATTATGGACACATACATATGAGTTTTATTTAAACTACGCACTGCTCGTCCCAAAATAAATGACGTTTTAGAGAAAAAAATTGTCCCAAAATAAATGACATTATAGGATTTTGTGAAAAAATTATCTAAAATTTGTCAAAATTGTTCTTATTAATTACTCTCTAATTAAATATGTTGTTCAAACTATGAGAAAAAGTATGATGATTTAAAGAGGGATGATAAGAGGATATAGATAAATAATCATGCAACTTATCAACAATAATTGCACTTAAATAATGATACATCAATCTTTTATAAAAATTTGGGTAAAATACCAATGGGAACGTGGCCTAGGCCATAGTGTACTTACCCATTATTTAAATTTTTAAATAATTGCCAATGTAATCCTTGATTCCTTTCACAGATCCTTCGAGAAACGGACAAAAATTTGAATAAAAATTACAATATAATAATGATCAATAATTGAATAAAAAAATATATAAGTTTACCAAAACCCCTTTTGTCACCTTTCTCTTATCTTTCTCTCTTTCTCCTAAATTTCATCTCATCAAATATTTTCTTTAAACTTAATCATTGAGAGATATGGATTTACGATGTAAATTAGATTTTAATATCCGCATTCACGTAATATCGTAAATTGAACTACAATCAACTATTTTTGAATTCATAAACCAGCTTGGATTGTGTCCAACCTCTTAGGCCTTAGGAAAAAGCCACATTTGAAAGTAAACATTTATAAATATTTGAGAAAAGTACGAAAAAGTCCCACAAAAAAATGCACATATCCAAAAAGTTTCAAAAATAATTCTCATATCTAAAAAGTCCTCAAATCATAATTTTAATACCAAAAAGTCAAAAACTTAAAGTGACCGAATATTGTTATGTTAAAAGCTTTCATTTAAACAAAAATATATTTTTCTTTTCATTTATAATAATGATGATAAAAATTATATTGAATAATATTACTAGTATTAGTAATGATATTAATGATAATAATAATAATAAAAAAATAAATAAATTGACACCTAAAACCATAAATCAAGGGCGATATTAACTGAGAGGAGTAAACGAGAGTGAGGGTAGATGAGAGGAAGTGGGTGGAGAGTTAATACTTGTAGTAAACCAAAAGATAAGATGAGCTGAATTTGGATAGGGGAATTTAAAATAAGCCAATGAGAATGCAAGTTCAAGACAGGTCACCGTAGACTGGAGTCAACGGTATACTCGTCAACACGTTAATGGAAATTTCGATGATTGCCTCCACCAGACTCCCTCTCCCTCTTCCCTCTTTAAAATCAAACCCAACATTTTCTCCAACACGGTATCAATCAATTCTTGTGAAAATTGCAAACAGATCTGTTTATCTAAGGCTTGTAAAAATGGCTGGGGACCGGGAGACTGTCGTTTCTTTCAGCATAGGAGGGCTTCGTGATTTACTGGTTGCAGAACGGGAATACTTGAATGCTTTCGGAAGTCCGGTGGATGAGCTTCGAGACAAGCTAACAATAATGGAGGCTTGGTTAGAATATGCCGAGGCAAGACGGGATGAGCGTACAAAAGAAGTCGTAGAACTAGCCGATAAGCTGATCGACTCTATCGAAAGTTACGTCCTTCAAGTTTCATCCAAGAACATCATCACAGGCTTCAGAGAACGTATGCTCCGTCAAAAGGTTAGTTCGGATATTCAGGAGATCACAACCAAAATCACTGATCTTGTCAATGAATTAAGTGAAACAATCAAGGAAGGAGGCGATTCTGCTTCTTCGAGCTTGGGTTTGGGGAAAGCTTATAAGGAACAAGATCTTTCCTATCTTAACGAAGACGACTTTGTGGGGAGGAAGGACGACGTCGAGGAATTGGTGAATCGTTTGATCAAGAGAGCCGATCGGATCATTTCCATATTAGGAATGGGTGGTCTTGGCAAGACGACCCTTGCTAGAAAAGTGTACAAAGACAAGAGAGTTGTAAGCCATTTTCAAGGTTTTGCATTTGTTTGTGTGAGCCAACAATGTCAAGCCGAAGCAATCTTGCGACATATCCTACAACAACTTGCGCCTGAGAAGGAAGAAGAGATCAAGCGCCTGAAAAGTGAGAACTATCTGATTGAACAACTTCAAATTGTTCATGGAGAAAAAAGTTGCTTAGTGGTCATTGACGACCTCTGGTTTGTTGATCATTGGAAAAGCCTAAGTCGTGGCTTGCCGGATGGAGACATGGATAGCAAAGTAATAATTACGACTCGTAATCAAGATGTTGCAGAGGTGGGATTATGCTATAAACCACTTTGCTTAAGTGAAGAAGAGGGTTGGGAGCTGTTTCAGAAGAAAATATTTTTGCCAAGACAAGAATATACAGGTGAGTTAACTAATTAATACACTAGTAATTATCTTTGATTTTACTACTTGGCTTAATTCTTTTTCTTATAATAATGTGAATGAATTCATTGCTCAACTTTATCACAAGTGATTTTCTTGCTTGTTTGTCACGAGTATTAGTGAACTCATATATTAAAAATATTAAATTTCATGAATGTTTATACTTTGTTAGCGCACAAAATAGACAATGTAAAATGAAAGTTTACTTGTTTTTTTCAAAAAGGGTTAATGTCACCATTTGTCCCTGAACTTGTACTCCTCGACTTTCTAGTATTAGTCTTTGTTTTGGAAAAGTGAAAAGTAGGGTCCAAAGTAAGATTTTTATGCACACTAGTGGTCCTTCTATTGGATGTCATTAGGATTTAAGTCGTTAACTCATCATGTATTCTTCACATGAGTTTTTTTAGGGCAAAAAGGTCATTTTCATTTGAGAGAGTTTACCTTCATCTTCAACCTCAAAGTGCATGTGTTCTCTCTCTCTCCTTTCGTCATTATCTTCTTTGTACTCTCGGTCCATTCAATTTGAAACATCATAGTCGGTAAAAATGGTTAGCCTCCCACCATCTCTCTCTCTCTCTCAAAGCAAAAATGGTTTGCCCTCCTTGCACCTTCGTTGGCAACTGCTGCCATATGTTGCTTATACGAGATATACAATTATAGCAAAACTCACATGTGCAATTAAAATATTGATAAAGATATCGAACAAATCTCCCAATTGATATGTGAAATATAAAAAGAATAAAAATCAGAAATATTATGAATTGAAGTAAATCCATTTCTGAGGTAGTGACCCATCTTGATGAAGTTTAGTGCCAAGTGCCAACTACATAAATTCATCAAAGACCACTAATTGGTAGATACATTTTATCTACAATTTTATTAGCCTTTCACAACTATCTCATTTTCTTGATTGTTCCCCGCTTCTCCCTTTTTTTTGTCTCTCTCTCCTCCCACTATATATATCAAGTTCTTCAATTTTGACAAAGCGGTCAAGTTACAATGTTACACTACTCTAAGTTACAACATACACTCCTTGATAACCGATAATTTCCTTGACCCATTCTAAAAATATGGAAGGGGAGCCTCCCCGAGGTCCAAATACGCAACACAGATGAGAGGTTATAAATTTTGAGGGTGACTGTTGTGGTACCATTCCACTATTATAGCCAAGATCACGTATATAATCGGATGTTGAAATACGAATAGAAGTACAACCACTAATATTAGCCTAGATTAAGCATTATCTAATAAACAACACTCACACTATTACGTATAAGGGTGGGGGATAACAGATATCCTATACTAGGGGGAGCAAGGCTTAAAGATCTTTTTGGCCAGCCAATAAGATATATACAAGACTACAAAGTTAGAGTAATATATAATATTACGTATGATGTCACATAGACTTCAAATGACCCAAAGTTTGTACTGCAGAAGAGATGTTAGGCGGAAATAATCAAGAACAAAGCAAGAAGCTAACATATCCCAAAGAGGCAACGAAGGAGGTGTTAGTAGGTCTCGATTAGGTCCTCAGAAGATGAATTAGAGGGTGTGTGTCTTAAGTTCCACGAGATCGGTGATCTCGTCCTTAAGGCAAAAACAAAGGCCATAATTAGTTCTGGGCGGATTGAAGCACGTTAGTCTCCCACGATTATTGAGTTTACTTGATTGAAGAGGCATACAAATCAATCAACAACGAATCGAAGCTGTTTCTCAGATTTTGGGGAGAAAGAAAAAAAAGAGAGAGAGAGAGAGAGAGAAGGAAAGCTTTTTGATTACGTTAAGGAAAATTTCGGTTTCCTTGGAGGGTTTTAAAGGCGGTTGGAAGGGAGTTGGGAGCCGGTTGAGTTATGTCCAAAACAAACACAACCGTTTGGAACATAAGTGTAACGTAGCATTGAATCTTGTTTTGTTTGAAAGGGCACAGCCTTTAGCTGGCCGGTTCTTTAGCAGATTGTAACCGCTGGCTAACCGTCAAAGGGTCACACAAACTGCTTGAGACTTTTGAATGAACGGTAGCAAAAAGAAAGGGTCAGAGACATCGAAGTCGAGTGTCAGGGTAAAGCGGGGTGTGTTTAGACCTCGCACTTCAGCAGCTAGGTCTTCCTCTACACACAAAGTGTAGTGGTGGCCAGGCCGATTGTTAAGCCTAAAAGCTTTTCTTTATAAAGTAGAACTTATCCCCTTTATTCCCAATGTGGGATTCCTTATTAACTATTTACACAACTTCCTCATTCAAGTTGTTTATTGGAAACAAGTTTCCAACAATCCCCACATTGAATGAGATATCATGTAAGTTGATGACATGAGACGATACATAGATATAACCGAGAAATCGTAGTGGTAGATGTGGCTTTTGGCTATTAACCTTTCCTTATGATGTACTATCAGATGACTTACTAATCGGTGATGTGGTGTCTTGAACCGATTAGTGTTTGATGTCATATAAGACAATAGCATTCATACCGCCTTCAAACATTCGATTCTTCTTTTGTTAATTTTGGCCCTGTTCCGTGAATGTTTGTTGTAGAAATTTGACCTCTAAATTCTCATAAGATCGGACAGATCTTTCATTTACATAGGTGATTGCCTATAAGAAGTTGTTCACAATCGAAACTCCATGACGAGTCAAGTCATAGGAATCATTAAAGCAAAGCTTATCCTAAACCATGACAGATAACACTAGTGGTTTGCATCATAGAATAGGTAGAGTTTTTGTAAGTTCTTTTAGTGTTAATCTTGAGAATGACTTAGTTGGGTTGTCCACTTTGAACCTAGACCATGCTCAATCGGCTAGGTGGGGTTTCAGCTAAATCTATTTCATAGGCTTGAGGCCCATTCCTTCGATGAGTTGCGTGCTTGCTCTCGACAAACCTTT
>CM028384.1:21889200-21932179 GCA_013146195.2 Codonopsis lanceolata | reverse complement strand
TTTTATGTTGGAAAAAAAAATTATGAATTTTTTTAGAATGAAATGAGTATATATATAACAAAAAATGTTTAAGGTTTATTTTGCAATAAAATTATGGAAATAAACTACTGGCTTGACCAAGATTGTTTTTGCAATATAAATATGGTTTAATTTGAAAAAGTTTGCAAACAACTGCTTGAATTTGCAAAAACAAACAGTTTAATTTGCAATGAAAAAGGGAAATATCGGAAGTCAGAAGGTCCACACGTCACCAATTTAACTCATCATCACGTTAAAAAATTAACACCACTTTAACGGAAGGTTTGAATTGCAAAATAAAAATAGGTGGATGTTCAATTCGGTGAAAATCAATATACGAGGTTAATTTTGCAAAACACAAAATAGGTCGTGGGTTTTTTGCAATTATCTCAAATATAAACTATAAGAAGGTATGAAAAGAATAATAGTAAAATGATTTTTTATTTCCTTTTTACACTATTAATAATAGAGAATGTTGTTTAAAAATACTATTTAGAATATAATAGTAGAAAATATTTTTTTTGATGAATTGTGAATTTTTTGTTCTATAATAATTATTTTTTTAGTGAGAAATTCGGGCCGATCCCTTTTACAAAGTTTATAACTCCTTCAGTACCCCATTTTTTTTTTCAACTGTGAAAGACCACTTTTCGAAATATTGTTCCAAAAATATCATCGTCTTCTTCAACAGCTCCGACAATACACTTTGGATTTAAAAATTACGATTGTGCGTAGCGGGATCTACCGAGGGGATCGAGGGGCGACCCGTCGGGGGGTTCGAGGCAACCCCGAAAGGAAAAAAACGAAGTTTTTGATTCATGAAATACGAAACTATAACGGATCTGTGCTGAGTTGAAGGATTTTTCAATTAGGACGAAGGCAGAGAAGGAGGAGGAAGAAGAAGGCTTACGATGGAGGAGATGGAAGAAAAAGGTGGAGGACGTAAACTGGTTATTTATGCTTTTGTATCGCGGTGCAAAAATGAATTAAATAATATTTTTGCACCACGGTTCAAAGTTTAATTTCTTAGTCTATTTTTGAACCGCGGTTCATAAATTTCATTACATTAATTGTTGCACTGTGGTTCAAAGTTTAATTTCCTAGTCTATTTTTAAACCGTTGTTCATAAATTTCATTACATTAATTTGTGCACCGCGATTCAATAGTTTAATTTCATAGTCTAATTGTACAATGGTTCATAAATTTAATTCGAGATTTTTGAACCGCGATACAAAAATGTAGCATGCCTTAAGCTCATAAAGGGTATCGCAATCATTTCGCCATCAAAAGTGTCATTTTTCCGGTTGAAAAACTGGACTAGAGGGGTTATAAATTTTAAAAAGTGAACTAGCCCGCAATTTTACCTATTTGAAAAAATTGCGGGCCGGTCCACTTTTTGAAACTTTTAATTGATAAAATACACCATTTTTATTTTTAACCGAAAAAAGTCACTTTTAGTGATAAAATGACTACGATACCCTTAATGAACCGTATGCGCGCTACGGAGATCATTATTTTTGCACTGCGATTCATCAATTTTATCGCATTATTTTTTTCACCGCGGTTCAATAATATAATTGCTAGTCTATTTTTGAATCGTGATTCATCAATTTTTATTGAATTAATTTTGCACTATGGTTAAATAGTGTAACTATTAGTCTATTTTTGTACCGCGATTCATTAATTTTAGTGTATTAATTTTTGCACCGCGGTTCAATAGTGTAATTGCTAATCTATTTTTGAACCGTGATTCATCAATTTTAGTGCATTAATTTTTGTACCGCGGTTCAATAGTATAATTGCTAGACTATTTTTGAACCGCGATTCATCAATTTTAGTGCATTAATTTTTAAATAGCGATTCAATAGTGTAATTGCTAGTCTATTTTTGAATCAAGATTCATCAATTTTAGTGCATTAATTTTTAAACTGCGATTCAAAAACATAAAGAACCAGACCCCGTCCTAAACCTGCTTCTTCAATCTCCTCTGTCGTAAGCCTTCTTCTTCATCCTCTTTTTCCGCCTTCGTCCTAACTGAAAAAAATTCTTCAATTCAGCACAGATCCATTATAGTTTCGTATTTTATAAATCAAAAAACTTGTTTATCTTTAACGCCATTGAACCCCCACGAAGGGGCACTGCCCCCTCGACCCCCGTTTTGTTGGGCACAATCAATATTTTCGAATCCAAAGTGTGTTGCCAGAGTTATTGAAGAAGAGGATCACATTTTTGGAACAATATTTCTAAAAAATTTCTTTTACGGTTGAAAAAAAAACGATAGACTTTTGAGGTTAGAAACTTTAAAAAAGGGACAGAGCATAATTTTCCCCTTCCTATTTTTTTATGATGAATAGTGGGGAAAATATTTATGGGTTAACCCAACTAACCCACAACACATGATGGGTTGTGTTGATAATTTTCAGGTCCGTCACCTACGTGGGCTGGCTTCCCCTGCCCACCTTGACATCTCTATGGATATGTTTCATCATCGGGGCTTCCAAATCAAATACTCCCTTCGTTCCTAAATAGTTGTTCTACTTTCTTTTTTGACCCTTAAAAAAAATCTTGTTTACATTTTTTTTTTAAACTTTTACACTATTTTACTCTTAAAATTTTCTTTCTACTTTAATTATGGACACATACATATGAGTTTTATTTAAACTACGTACTCCGTTCGTCCCAAAATAAATGACGTTTTAGAGAAAAAAAATTGTCCCAAAATAAATGACATTATAGGATTTCGTGAAAAAATTATCTAAAATTTGTCAAAATTGTTCTTATTAATTACTCTCTAATTAAATGTGTTGTTCAAACTATGAGAAAAAGTATGATGATTTAAAGAGGGATGATAAGAGGATATAGATAAATAATCATGCAACTTATCAACAATAATTGCACTTAAATAATGATACATCAATCTTTTTATAAAAATTTGGGTAAAATACCAATGGGAACGTGGCCTAGGCCATAGTGTACTTACCCATTATTTAAATTTTTAAATAATTGCCAATGTAATCCTTGATTCCTTTCACAGATCCTTCGAGAAACGGACAAAAATTTGAATAAAAATTACAATATAATAATGATCAATAATTGAATAAAAAAATATATAAGTTTACCAAAACCCCTTTTGTCACCTTTCTCTTATCTTTCTCTCTTTCTCCTAAATTTCATCTCATCAAATATTTTCTTTAAACTTAATCATTGAGAGATATGGATTTACGATGTAAATTAGATTTTAATATCCGTACTACGTAATATCGTAAATTGAACTACAATCAACTATTTTTGGAATTCATAAACCAGCTTGGATTGTGTCCAACCTCTTAGGCCTTAGGAAAAAGCCACATTTGAAAGTAAACATTTATAAATATTTGAGAAAAGTACGAAAAAGTCCCACAAAAAAATGCACATATCCAAAAAGTTTCAAAAATAATTCTCATATCTAAAAAGTCCTCAAATCATAATTTTAATACCAAAAAGTCAAAAACTTAAAGTGACCGAATATTGTTATGTTAAAAGCTTTCATTTAAACAAAAATATATTTTTCTTTTCATTTATAATAATGATGATAAAAATTATATTGAATAATATTACTAGTATTAGTAATGATATTAATGATAATAATAATAATAAAAAAATAAATAAATTGACACCTAAAACCATAAATCAAGGGCGATATTAACTGAGAGGAGTAAACGAGAGTGAGGGTAGATGAGAGGAAGTGGGTGGAGAGTTAATACTTGTAGTAAACCAAAAGATAAGATGAGCTGAATTTGGATAGGGGAATTTAAAATAAGCCAATGAGAATGCAAGTTCAAGACAGGTCACCGTAGACTGGAGTCAACGGTATACTCGTCAACACGTTAATGGAAATTTCGATGATTGCCTCCACCAGACTCCCTCTCCCTCTTCCCTCTTTAAAATCAAACCCAACATTTTCTCCAACACGGTATCAATCAATTCTTGTGAAAATTGCAAACAGATCTGTTTATCTAAGGCTTGTAAAAATGGCTGGGGAGACTGTCGTTTCTTTCAGCATAGGAGGGCTTCGTGATTTACTGGTTGCAGAACGGGAATACTTGAATGCTTTCGGAAGTCCGGTGGATGAGCTTCGAGACAAGCTAACAATAATGGAGGCTTGGTTAGAATATGCCGAGGCAAGACGGGATGAGCGTACAAAAGAAGTCGTAGAACTAGCCGATAAGCTGATCGACTCTATCGAAAGTTACGTCCTTCAAGTTTCATCCAAGAACATCATCACAGGCTTCAGAGAACGTAGGATCCGTCAAAAGGTTAGTTCGGATATTCAGGAGATCACAACCAAAATCACTGATCTTGTCAATGAATTAAGTGAAACAATCAAGGAAGGAGGCGATTCTGCTTCTTCGAGCTTGGGTTTGGGGAAAGCTTATAAGGAACAAGATCTTTCCTATCTTAACGAAGACGACTTTGTGGGGAGGAAGGACGACGTCGAGGAATTGGTGAATCGTTTGATCAAGAGAGCCGATCGGATCATTTCCATATTAGGAATGGGTGGTCTTGGCAAGACGACCCTTGCTAGAAAAGTGTACAAAGACAAGAGAGTTGTAAGCCATTTTCAAGGTTTTGCATTTGTTTGTGTGAGCCAACAATGTCAAGCCGAAGCAATCTTGCGACATATCCTACAACAACTTGCGCCTGAGAAGGAAGAAGAGATCAAGCGCCTGAAAAGTGAGAACTATCTGATTGAACAACTTCAAATTGTTCATGGAGAAAAAAGTTGCTTAGTGGTCATTGACGACCTCTGGTTTGTTGATCATTGGAAAAGCCTAAGTCGTGGCTTGCCGGATGGAGACATGGATAGCAAAGTAATAATTACGACTCGTAATCAAGATGTTGCAGAGGTGGGATTATGCTATAAACCACTTTGCTTAAGTGAAGAAGAGGGTTGGGAGCTGTTTCAGAAGAAAATATTTTTGCCAAGACAAGAATATACAGGTGAGTTAACTAATTAATACACTAGTAATTATCTTTGATTTTACTACTTGGCTTAATTCTTTTTCTTATAATAATGTGAATGAATTCATTGCTCAACTTTATCACAAGTGATTTTCTTGCTTGTTTGTCACGAGTATTAGTGAACTCATATATTAAAAATATTAAATTTCATGAATGTTTATACTTTGTTAGCGCACAAAATAGACAATGTAAAATGAAAGTTTACTTGTTTTTTTCAAAAAGGGTTAATGTCACCATTTGTCCCTGAACTTGTACTCCTCGACTTTCTAGTATTAGTCTTTGTTTTGGAAAAGTGAAAAGTAGGGTCCAAAGTAAGATTTTTATGCACACTAGTGGTCCTTCTATTGGATGTCATTAGGATTTAAGTCGTTAACTCATCATGTATTCTTCACATGAGTTTTTTTAGGGCAAAAAGGTCATTTTCATTTGAGAGAGTTTACCTTCATCTTCAACCTCAAAGTGCATGTGTGTTCTCTCTCTCTCTCCTTTCGTCATTATCTTCTTTGTACTCTCGGTCCATTCAATTTGAAACATCATAGTCGGTAAAAATGGTTAGCCTCCCACCATCTCTCTCTCTCAGCAAAAATGGTTTGCCCTCCTTGCACCTTCGTTGGCAACTGCTGCCATATGTTGCTTATACGAGATATACAATTATAGCAAAACTCACATGTGCAATTAAAATATTGATAAAGATATCGAACAAATCTCCCAATTGATATGTGAAATATAAAAAGAATAAAAATCAGAAATATTATGAATTGAAGTAAATCCATTTCGGAGGTAGTGACCCATCTTGATGAAGTTTAGTGCCAAGTGCCAACTACATAAATTCATCAAAAAGACCACTAATTGGTAGATACATTTTATCTACAATTTTATTAGCCTTTCACAACTATCTCATTTTCTTGATTGTTCTGCTCTCCCTTTTTTTTGTCTCTCTCCCTCCCACTATATATATCAAGTTCTTCAATTTTGACAAAGCACTGGTCAAGTTACAGCGGTTACAGCTACTCTAAGTTACAACATACACTCCTTGATAACCGATAATTTCCTTGACCCATTCTAAAAATATGGAAGGGGAGCCTCCCCCAGGTCCAAATACGCAACACAGATGAGAGGTTATAAATTTTGAGGGTGACTGTTGTGGTACCATTCCACTATTATAGCCAAGATCACGTATATAATCAGATGTTGAAATACGAAGAGTACAACCACTAATATTAGCCTAGATTAAACAGATTATCTAATAAACCGGCACACTCACACTATTACAGATAAGGGTGGGGGATAACAGATATCCTATACTAGGGGGAGCAAGGCTTAAAGATCTTTTTGGCCAGCCAATAAGATATATACAAGACTACAAAGTTAGAGTAATATATAATATTCTGTATGATGTCACATAGACTTCAACAGCCCAAAGTTTGTACCTGCAGAAGAGATGTTAGGCGGAAATAATCAAGAACAAAGCAGTAAGCTAACATATCCCAAAGAGGCAACGAAGGAGGTGTTAGTAGGTCTCGATTAGGTCCCTGCAGAAGATGAATTAGAGGGGTGTGTGTCTTAAGTTCCACGAGATCAGTGATCTCTGTCCTTAAGGCAAAAACAGGCGTCATAATTAGTCTGGACGGATTGAAGCCTGTTAGTCTCCCACGATTATTGAGTTTACTTGATTGAAGAGGCATACAAATCAATCAACAACGAATCAGAAGCTGTTTCTCTGTATTTTGGGAGGAGAAAGAAAAATGAGAGAGAGAGAGAGAGAGAGAGAGAGAAGGAAAGCTTTTTTGATTACGTTAAGGAAAATTTCTGGTTTCCTTGGAGGGTTTTAAAGGGCGGTTGGAAGGGAGTTGGGAGCGGTTGAGTTATGTCCAAAACAAACACAACCGTTTGGAACATAGCTGTGGTAACCGCTGCGGCTGTAACTGTTTTTGTTTGAAAGGGGCACAACTGCTGGCGGTTGCTGTAACCGTTGACAGAACTGGCTCAAAGGGTCACACAAACTGCTTGGACTTTTTGAATGAACTGGTAGCAAAAAGAAAGGGTCCGAGACATCCGAGTCGAGTGGGGTAGGCGGCGCGCGCGGGTGTGTTTAGACCTGCACTTAGCTAGGTCTTCCCTCCTACACAAAAGTGTAGTGGCCCAAGGGCCGATTGTTAAGCCTAAAAGCTTTTCTTTATAAAGTAGAACTTATCCCCTTTTATTCCCAATGTGGGATTCCCTATTAACTATTTACACAACTTCCTCATTCAAGTTGTTTATTGGAAACAAGTTTCCAACAATCCCCCACATTGAATGAGATATCATGTAAGTTGATGACATGTAGACGATACATAGATATAACTGAGAGTAACTGTAGTGGTAGATGTGGCTTTTGGCTATTAACCTTTCCTTATGATGTACTATCAGGATGACTTACTAATCAGTGATGTGGTGTCTTGAACTGATTAGTGTTTGATGTCATATAAGACAATAGCATTCGCACAGCTGCCTTCAAACAGAATTCGATTCTTCGGTTTTGTTAATTTTGGCCCTGGTTCTGTGAATGTTTGTTAGAGAATTTCAGCCTCTAAATTCTCATAAGATCGGACAGTCTTTCATTTACATAGGTGATTGCCTATAAGAAGTTGTTCTGTCAGAACTCCACTTGACGAGTCAAGTCATAGGAATCATTAAAAGCAAAGCTTATCCTAAACCATGACAGATAACACTAGTGGTTTGCATCATAGGAATAGGTAGAGTTTTTGTAAGTTCTTTTAGTGTTAATCTTGAGAATGACTTAGTTGGGTTGTCCCTTTGAACCTAGACCATGTGATCTCCAATCAGCTAGGTGGGGTTTTCCGCTAAATCTATTTCATAGGCTTGAGGCCCATTCCCTTCGATGAGTTGCGTACTTGCTCTCTCGACAAACCTTTAGTTAAAGGATCTGCTAGGTTGTCTTTTGATTGAATATAATCGATGATGACCATTCCATTTGAGAGAAATTGTTTAACGGTATTGTGACGCCTGCGTATGTGTTGTGATTTACCGTTATACGTATTGTTTTGTGCCTTTCCAATTACGGCTTGACTGTCACAATGGATGCATATAGCTGGTACTGGTTATGGCCAAGCTGAAGTATTTTCTAGAAAGTTTCGTAGCCATTCGGTTTCCTCCGCTGGATATCCAGTTGGCGCGTCATTGTAACCTTCAATTACCGCTAGATATTTTGAATAGTGCAACCCATAGACCTGTGTGTATCGTTGATACCGCAGAACTCTTGCGATTGTCTTCCAGTGATCTGGTCCTGGATTACTTGTAAATCTGCTCAATCTATTGACAATTTGAGCAATGTCTGGGCGCGTGAAATTTGTGAGATACATAAGACTTCCAATTACACGGGAGTATTCGTTTTGAGATACACTTTCGTGTAAGTTCTTCCTGTGGTGAAAGTTTGGATTTATCAGAGTTTTAGCAATATTTTTATCATCCTTGTTGAATTTCTCCAACAGTTTCTCAACATAATGAGATTGTGATAGTATAATCCCCTCGGATGTTCTAGATATTTAATACCTAGGATGACATCGGCGAGCCCAAGATCTTTCATTTCAAAGTATGTTGGCCAAGATTTTCTTGGTTTCCTTGATCATGTTGTTATTACTGCCAATAATTAACATATCGTCGACGTAGAGGCATATAATAACATAACTCTGGTGTGTATTTTTGGCATATACGCATTTGTCACATTCGTTGGGTTTGAAACTATTGACACGTATCACATCATCAAAACGTTTATGCCATTGTTTTGGTGCTTGCTTTAATCCTTACAACGATTTGACCAATCGACATACTTTTTGTTCGTTGCCTGGAGCGATGAATCCTTCAGGTTGATTTATATAAATTTCTTCTTCGAGTTCCTCATTTAGGAAAGCTGTTTTGACATCCATTTGATGTATTTCATGACTATGCAAAGCTGCAAAGGCAATTATTAGTCGAATTGAGGTGATTCGAGTGACAGGGGCATAAGTGTCAAAATAGTCGACACCCTCTTTTTGATTGAAGCCCTTTGCGATTAACCGTGCTTTATACTTATCGATGGATCCGTCGGGTTTTAGCTTCCGTATGAGAACCCATTTGCATACCTTGGGAAGGTCAACGAGCTCCCAAGTGTGGTTTTGCATGATGGATGTAATTTCACTATTAATGGCCTCTTTCTATTGGGGAGCTTTTGGAGTGGACATCCCATCTTTGAACGCTCGTGGTTCATTATCCATTAGGAACGTGGTTACAAAGTTTGGTCCAAATGTTTTCGTTGTTCGGGCCCGTTTACTCTTTTTAGGTTCATCATATTGATCATTATGAGGAGTTGTTTGATCAATGCCCATAGGGACCGTGTCTGTAGAGAATTCATTGCCATCATTACTTGTGCTCCAAGAAAATGACCGTTTTCTATTATGATTAGTTTTTAATGGAAAGATATTTTCGAAAAATGTAGCATTTCTATGAAGATACAATCCACGGTTTGTGAATATTGAGTTTACTTCAATATCTGGATTTTCTAATTTATGGATTAAGAACCTATAGGCACTGCTATGGGCTACATAGCCTATGAAGATATAATCCACGGTTTTTGGGCCGATTTTAACCTTTTTGGGTGGTGGTACTGTGACTTTTGCCAAGCACCCCCACACTTTGATGAATTTGTAAAAAGGTTTACGACCATGTTCTTGTTTGTTTGGCTTCAACGCAGATTTGACATTTTTCTTTTTTTATTAATGTGTATTTTAGGGATTAGATCAATTTACATTAGTTTTCACATAGAGTCATGGTTAACATGACCATGTCGATAGTGCCAAATATCAGAATGCTCAAGCAAGTAAGAAGAAGGTGTATTAGCTTTATTATTATCAACTGTGTTTGAGGTGTTCACCACCATCACATTACATTTGAAAAGGCCCTCATCGAGGTAATCTTTACCAATAAAAACTCGACTCTTACTAAGAATAAACTTGTCCGACTCAAACACTAACTTGAAACCATGTTTAATCAATAATGAACGAGAAATTAAATTCTTCCTAATTTCTGGTACATGAAGGACATTGGTCAACACCAATTCCCTCCCATTCGTCATTTCCAGCGTCACTTGCCCTTTGCCTTCCGCTCCAGAGGTGGATGAGTTGCCCATGAATAGCTTCTCATGTGACGTCACTTTGGGTATAAGAAGAGAACATCTTCGCATCGCCGCAGATGTGACGTGTGGTACGTCCACGAACCATTCACGACCCGTACCGACCATGTTGGTCTCGGAGACCACGCAGATCATGCTGATGTCGTCGTTGACAATGTTGGCTTCGCGCTGGACCTGCTTCTTTCCACGGCAGTTAGCAGCTTTGTGGCCTATCTTTTCGCAGTTGAGATACTTGCCTTTGAACTTGTACTTCTCGTGTTGTTACGTCCCTTCTCCGGAGCTGTTATGCTTCCTGTTCTTGGAAACCTGTTCAACAACGTTGGCCCCTTCAATGGTACGAGTGCTCTTCTTGTCAACAATCCGGTTGTCCTCCTCAATCCGTAGCCTCATGATCAAGTCTTCGAGAAACATATTCTTGCGCTTGTGCTTGGGGTAATTCTTGAAGTCCTTCCAACCGGGAGGTAGCTTCTCGATCGCGGTAGCAACCTGAAATGGCTCAGAAATTATCATTCCCTCAGCCTCAATATAGAAAAGTCTAGGAACCTGCCTACCACAAATTTTTTATGGCCAACATCCTTAGTTTTATATTTTTTTCTCAAGTGATTCCCACAAATCTTTAGCAGTTTTAAACTGACTATAAATATCATAAAGATAATTATGGAGACCATTAAGAATGTAATTTATACACAAGAAATCTGAGTGCTTCCATGAGTCGATTGTTGCCACTGTTGTCTTGTCTGTCTCGGCAGGATTTAGAGCATGGGCTGTCTCTTTTAGGAATTTAGGCAGGTTCAGTGTGGTCAGAAACAACATCTTTTGCTGCCAACGTTTGAACTCGGTGCCGTTGAACTTGTCAGGGCGTTCTCCACGATGAGCATCGACAGTTGGTGGTAGGCCAGGAGTTGCAGTCGCAGGCTGTTTGATAACAGCAGCAGTCTCAAGTTCATTTCCAGAAATAGACATTCTGCACAAAAGATCAAATCTTTTATTTGTACTACAATAAACAGTAGATACGTTTGTGTTTTATAAAAAAAAACAGTAGTTTACAGTAATGTTTTTTGTAAAACAATAACAGTACTTTACAGTAATGTTTTCTGTAAAAGCATAACAACACTTTTGTTTTCTGTAAATTGAATTCACAGAATTGAATCCTCCTGGGAAAGGAGTACTCTTTGTTTTGTTTCTGTTTGCATAGAACAAAGCCTACATACTTTATTTAAAAGAGTTCTGCTGGAAACAAAATAGTTAAACAAGACATAAAGAGAGAAGAAGACAGGAACACTTTTCAGCATCTTTTAGGAACATTATGCCAGAAAACTTTTGTCTTATGATTGTTAGTAGGTATGGATTAGGTCCCTGCAGAAGATGAATTAGAGGGGTGTGTGTTTTAAGTTCCACGAGATCAGTGATCTTTGTCCTTAAGACAAAAACAATTAGTCTGGACGTATTGAAGCCTGTTAGTCTCCGAAGATTATGGAGCTTACTTGATTGAAGAGGCAGACTTCCTGGATCAATCAACAACGAATCAGAATTGTTGCTGTATCTCTGTAACCGTTCTTGTCTGCTGGCGACGACTGTAACCGTTTAGGCAGAACTGGTTCAAATGGTCACACAAATTGCTTGGACTTTTGGAATGAACTGGTAGCAAAGAGAAAGGGTCCAAGCCAGTCGACCGACCAACCAGTCGAGTCGGGCTAGGTCGGGTCAGGTGGACGGCGCGTGCGTGTATGTTTGACCTGCACTTAGCTAGGTCTTACCTCCTACATAAAAGTGTAGTGGCCCGAGGGCCAATTGTTAAGCCTAAAGCTCTTCTTTATAAAATGGAGCTTATTCCCTTTTATTCCCAATGTTGGATTCCCTATTAACTACTTTACACAACTTCCTCATTCAAGTTGTTTATTGGAAACAAGTTTCCAACAGGAGAGTGTGTAACCACTGTGTTCCAAAACACGACTCACCGTAATCGGTCATGAAGAACTCGGCCACACTCTCTTCGGCTCACGCAGCCCCAAACCCGAGACCCAACCCAAGCTCCCAACTCTCTGCATTCAACAATCCATGCTCACAAAGAACACCTCAATCTATATCACTCTCTTACTCACAAACTCACTAGGGATTTGAATGACGGAAGAGAGAAATCTACCCTAGATTGTTGTTGAAGGTACAGGGCAGAGGAGAAAGAGAAAGGGGTATGCTGCTCCTACCAAGATCTCACAATATCTAATATCTATCTCTCTTACGCAGCTAAGGCAGAAAGAGGAGTGTACATATCAAAGGAAGCTAGGTCACAAAGGTAGTCAAGAGAGTTAAGAGTCTTCCGGTTTTGCGCAAGCTACAAATGGGCTGTCCAAGAGATGGGCCAAGCTCTCTTTTGGGCTTTAGGAAAAATAGAAGGCTGCCCAATAACTAACATAATAACTAACAAACTGGGCCTCCAATTTCTAACAGTGACATTCTACCTTGTCAAAGTCCTATCGACCTTTCGCTCTTTCGATCTCGTCTGCCATCAATGAAATTATGCCCAGTAGTGCCGCCATCACCGATGGAATACCTTCCACTCGCCCTCTGCAACTCGACAAATGAATTTGTCGAACCAAGGAACTGCTTTAAGGGACACCCTTCCTCTCTTTTTAAGTTTCACCGACTCATTAAATCAAGAAATCGAGTCCCAAAATAGATGGAGGATTTGAGAAACTAGAATGGTTAAAGAGATTTGATATGAATTCTGAAATTCATATATTGGGAATTTTGAAGTCAACTGATGATAGAATTAAAGAAAATCAAAAGCTATAACTGACGAGAAAAAAAATTACCTGTGGCCTAGGTCTAAAGTTTCTATTTTTTTTCTCTAAAAACTCACGTGAAGAGTACATGGTGAGTTAACGGCTGAAATCCTAACGGCATCCAACGGAGGGACCACTTGTGTGCATAAAAAATTTACTTTGGACCAAACTTTTCATTTTTCCAAAATAGGGACTAATATTAGAATGTTAAAATGTACAGGGACGAATGGTGACATTAACCCTTTCAAAAAGTATAAAACAAGAGATTCATAGTACTTTTAGTATAATTAGTAAAGTTCACGTGCGTTGCATGTGGTGCACGAACGTGATGTTAATGAAATCTAGGAATTGGAGGTAACTTGCATTGAAAATTTTTGTTCTAATTTATATTTTTATGCAATCAATTGTTTTGTTTATTACAAGAGCATTATTAGCAAATATTCTCTAGAAGTTTATACGTTAAGGTATCTGCTTAGATTATCGGGGTATGATGAGCTACATGACTAGAGTGCATAAGTTATATGTTTTTCCATCTTTTGTGATAATTAAACCCTATTGATTCATGACGTTGCTAAGATAGGATTTATATATGTTCATGTGTTTTTCATGTGCTTTTCATGTGCTTAATGGGTTCTTGACAATTATATGGATGAACCAAGAAAGTATAATTTGTTAGGAATACTAAGATTGCAAACCATGACCAAACATATCATTCTTTACTTATGTGAACGAATCATTGATATTGATTGGTACATTATTTGCATGAACATAAGGTGGATATACAAGTGAATCATAATTTTCAGGCCTTTTCAAAACCTTGATTTATTATCTCATATTTATCTGTTTTGTTAATTAGTTTATTTTATTGCTTTCTATTAGTAAAAGCAAAAACCACAAAACACATGCTTTTTATTATTTGTCTTTTGTTTTGTTAAATTAGGTGAATTTACTTAAATCTAAACTCAAGTCTATGTGGTTCGACCGTTGTCTTTGCGCAACTATATTCTAGTTGAATTTTATTACATCTAGTAATAACCGTGCAAAATAATTTCATTAATCATAAAAAGAAGTTACATATACTTCGAGACTTAATGAGCCTTACACATTACATAATCATAAAAGAGCTTAAAGATTAATTATGCACTTGGGCTTAATGTCACATACCTTTATGCCACTTTATAAAGAATTAACTCATCGATAAATTGCAATCCGATCCACTTTCCAAAATTTTTATTCCCTTAAATGCCTCCTTTTGATATGACATGCACGTGTGAAGTCGCATGCTTATGTCTTTGGGTGATAACCGGGCCGGTACCATGCGATAGAATTATAACCGTAAAAGTCCATCATTATTTTTTAAAGTTGCTACAATGCATTTTTTTGGGGGGGGGAAAACGATGAAAATACCTTTAATGAAGGAAAGACGCACACACAAAGTCAATATCCCAATTTGTGCGCGTCGGTAAAAAAATTTGGACATCGGTCAAAAAATTTAGGTGTTGATCAAAAAGATATTTTTAATAGTCGTAAATATTTTTGGGCGTCGTTCAAAATATTTTAGGTGTCGTTCAAATTTTTTTTGGGCGGCGTTCATCAATTTCGGGTACTCAAAAAGACCTTTGAGAGCCGCACCCTAAGCCCATGAGCCGCTCCCCCGCCCCTTGCAGCCTCTTGGAGACGCTCCCATGTGCCCCTCCCCAAGCCAAAGCACTTTTTTTTTTTCTTCCAAAATGCTCTTATTTTCTTCTCTTTAGGAATCCCACCAGTATCCAAAAATGGAAAATGGAGATCTTCTCCATTCCACTTACTAATTAAAGCCTCTTGGCTAGTCACAGCAATTAGACTAAGAAATGCACGATTTTCTCGTAAGATCAAATTAATGAAAGTCTATTTTCTCGAATTGTATTTGTTGTTCGACGTCCACATAAAATCTCCGATGCCCACATCGCAAACGCCTAAATTACCAACTCCGATGTTTTAATCGCAACTGAGTTTGTTGTTCAACGCCCACATCGAAACCTACGACTCCCACATTGACACTACCGACGCCTAAATCGCCAACTCCGATGCTTGAATCGCAACTGAGTTTGTTGGGTGTGTCGTCTTCTTCAACCGTTTTTACGACTGAGTTGGTTATTTTGTTCGTGTTACGTAGGCATGGAGGGATGGAAGAATTGTATTTTGGGTGAGATGGTGGAATGAAAAAAAAGAAGGAAGAAGGGGAATAGGAAACGGGGAAGAGAAAGAGGATGGGTGAGAGGAAGATGGGTATTATTCGAAAAAAAATATAAAAGTGGACTTTAACTGTTGAATAAAAAAATATGGAAGTGAAGCGGCTACAATTTTACAAAAGTGTACCGGCCCGCAATTATTCATATGTCTTTTATAGAGCTGGCAGCTATATTGATTTCTGGTAAAATTGCGGGTCGGTCCACTTTTTAAAGTTTATAACCCCTCTAGTCCAGTGTTTTTTTTTTCAATCGAAAAAGAACACTTTTGAGGGCGAAATGACTGCGATACCCTTAATGAGCCTGATGCGCGCTATGTTTTTGTATCGCGGTTCAAAAATATCTGGTTAAATTTATAAACCGCGGTGCAAAAATTAATGCAATGAAATTTATGAACCGCGATTCAAAAATTGAATATGAAATTAAACTTTGAACGCAGTGCAAAAAATTAATGCAATGAAATTTATGAACCGCAATTCAAAAATAGACTAAAAAATTAAACTTTGTACCGTGGTGCAAAAAATTAATGCGATGAAATTTATGAACCGCGATTCAAAAATAAACTAGAATATTAAACGTTGAACCGCGGTGTAAAAATTAATTCAATGAAATTTAAGAACCGCAATTCAAAAATAGACTAGGAAACTAAACTTTGAACTGTGATTCAAAAATATTATCTAATTCATTTTTGTACCGTGATACATAAGTATAAATAATCAGTTTACGTCCTCTACCTTCTTCCATCTTTTCTGTCGTAAGCCTTCTTCTTCCTCCTCCTTCTCCGCCTTCGTCCCAACTGAAAAATCTTTCAACCTAGCACATATTCATTATAATTTCGTATTTCATGAATCAAAAAACACATTTACCTTTCTAGGGCATTGCCCCCGAACCCCCGCGACCTGACCGGACAGGTCGATTCCCGTTTCGTTGTGCACAATCGAGATTTTGATTCCAAAGTGTATTGTCGGAGTTGTTGAAGAAGACGATGACATTTTTGGAACAATATTTTGAAAAGTGGTTTTTTACGATTGAAAAAAAGAACGGTAAACTTTTGAGGTTAAAAACTTGGGTAAAATTCTGGCCGGTCCATTTTTCAAAGTTTTTAACCGTAAAAGGTCTTTTTTTTTGAAATATTGTTTCGAATGTTTCGAAAATGCCATCATTTCTTCTTCAACAGCTACAACAAACACATTAGATTCAAAAATCATCATTATTGGGCAACAAATCTCCAACAACGCTCAACCCAGTTACCCAAGGAACTGAGATCCATGATATTCCAAGCAAATATGCGCCTATAAATTTCCAAATCGCGATATATACATTTTTGAAAAGAGAGATTTTGAGTTCCTCTATAAAGAAGAGGGTTAGAGGGAGAGAGAGAGATTACTGCTGTGACTATGCGAAGGAGAGAAAGCGGGGTTGCGAGGAGAACAAAGGAGATGTAGAGAGATTGAGGGAAGAAGAAAAAATTGTAAAATAAAGACCGAAACAGAAATAAAAGAGAATGGGAAAAGAAAGGAAAGAGAGGGAGAAAGTCAAAAAGAAAGGAAAAAGAGAGGGATGTGATGTTTGTTGACGTGTGTGGTGGCATGTATAGTTGTGTTTGTGTGTGGACTGGCTGGCATCGGCAGACATGCAGTAGAAAGCCAAAAATGAATTGCGATATATAATTTTTTGAATCGCGGTTCATAAATTTTTTAAATCGTGGTGCATAAATTTTTGAATCACGATATATTTTCGTAGCGCACCTCAGACTCATTAAGGGTATCGTAGTCATTCTTCTCTCAAAAATGTCCTTTTCCGATTGAAAAAAACACACGGTATTGAAACAAATTAAAACTTTTAAAAATGAACCGACCCACAATTATTCCTAAAAACTTTTAAAAAGGCACCGGTCAGAATTTTACCCTTTATTTCTAGTAGTTTGTTTGGATTGAGATTGTCTTAGGCCCATACTTGTAGTGAAGGTGTCCGTTATGCACATGGGCTTAATGTCACATGCCATCATGCCACTTTATCAAGAATTGATTCCCGATTGCAGGTTGGTCCACTTTCCAAAATATTTAATCCCTCAGATACTTTTTTTTAACCGCATAAGTCCACTTTCATAAATTTGTTCTAATAATGTCAAATCTTCATCTTCCTCTTCTTGAGACCAACCACTCAATCTCCCACTTCATCACCCTCTTTGTCTTCCTCTGTTCTGTGGACTTTAATTTTATTCTCCTAATAGTGCCAAGGGAAGAAAGAAGTTATGGACTAGCTTGTAATAGTTTCCATTGAAAGAAGCTCCTCTTATAGAATCTTATTCCCAAATCCCCAAAGCTATGCCTTTTCAGCTCCGACGCTTTAGTTTTAGCCCCTTTCCTCTTTTCAGAATAATAAGGTTAGCAATTGCTTGTGTTCGAGCCTTCGAGTTTGCTATCACCATATACTAGGCTTAGAGCCATTTCCTAGAAACACAAAGGCGAGATCAACAGAAATTCGAGAAAGGGAAAGGAAAATACCGAATACGAAAAATACCTCTTTGAATCTTTGTCCATTACTTAGATCTTTTACTTCTTCTCCCACAGATGGAAGCCTATCCGTGCCAACCATATTGACCTAAAATACGGACTAGTAGTCTGGGTAGTCTAGTTAGATTATGATGCAAGACTCTAATTTGTACTCTCCTTTGATTATTTAAATTCCAAACATCTCGATGCACAATTTAGAATTAGTATATAGAAGTAAATTGTGATGCACAATTTTTATTTTCCGATGCTCGAACTGGATTACCCATAAACAAAATTTTGATGCCCAATTTTGGATTTGCGATGCATAATTATTTTTTTTCTAATGCACAAATTGGATTACCTCGGAAGAAATTTACGATGCATAATTTTTATTTTGCGATGCACAATTTTTTTTGTTGCACAAATTTGAGCACAAAACTGGATTCCGATGCAACGCATATAATCCAATTTCATTAACTATATATTCGTTATTTCGCCCCAAAAATTTATTTTTACCAGTTAAATAAAAATATAGAGGATTTTTTAAGTTAACTATTGTTTCCGATTTGTATTCATATGTCAAATTTAATATTTATCTTTTTTTTCAAAGTATTTTAATTAAAATTATTTTTAATTATTTATTACTAGTTTGAAAAATCCTCTTATTAGAAATAATGTTTTCAAAAAGAATTCGTAAATTAGAAAATTATAAAAATGGAGAAAGCAACAGCATAGATACACTTACTCAATTCAATCAGCAATGAATTCGTAACAAATTCTAGCCGCAAGATTAGATGAGAGTATCCACAATCGCTCCCTTTACCATCACCGTAAAACTTTTTTTTAGAGTTTTTCACCTCCCTCGAGATCCACAGTGGACACCCTATTAAACACCATATCCCTAAAATAAGCTTAATTAACCCCCAAAATATTGGACGAGTTTTACGGAACACTGGATTCTTCCTGAGTTACCCGACCCAATAGGCCCAGGTTGAGGATCACGTGTGAGGCAAACCAATGACATCCGAGCAAGCGAGCAAGATGTTGAGCTGCGTTAAGATGCCCGCGAGTTGGGGGCTTAACCAACGAGCATAGTTGAGGCGTGAGCATGACTTGTCATGCTCGTCCGTGAGAGAATTGACATTAGTTGAGGACAGTCATGTCCGAGCAAGAGTTCTCATTAAGTTGAGGACGGTTATGTCCGGGAAACTCTCCATTTGAGACGTTTCTATTAATGGGTTAGTTACTACGCCCACCATTGAAGGCCATGATCATTCATGGGCAGTTAATAGCAATCATGGGCAGTTATTAACAGTTATTGGCAGTTACGCCTTCCGGTAGATATAAAAACTTGGGAAAATGTAGAGGAAAGGTATGCACAATCTAATTCTCTAACTAAAACTCTGCCAAATTGCTCTTTTGTATACTGATTTACACGCCGGAGGGCTTTTGCAGGTAGTGCCCCTGCCCAGTTCACGTTTGATCATTTACATTGCAGAGTTGGGCTTTGAGGATCTACGGACACGTTGAAAGCCAGGTGTTCAGATTGGGCTTATTCAGTGCATCCAGATTTCTTGGACGCATCAGTTGGTTCTGTTGCCGGGAAAGAGTTTTTGCGGCATTAAGATTCACTTTGGTTATTGATATCTCTGAATTTTAACAATGGCGGAAAATGGGGTTAATGGTGGCAGTGTTAGTCGTCGGGAGGAGGTACACCCAAATCTTAGCTTGAATCAAGTTGCTAAGAATAACGTCCCTCCGCCTCATGATGCGCGTCACCAGCTCAATCAAAGGCGCGGAGTTGATTCGTTGGCTCGGAGTGCCGAGGCAGCAGTTGGGTTGGCTCATGAATTTCGGGAGGAGGCTTTACGTCAGCGAGCCATCTATTTGGGTCAGATGCATCAACTCAACCTATAATTGATTGCAATGGGTAAACCACCATTGCCGATCGAGTTGGACCCATTGCCAGCTTTGACAGCTCCAAGCCAGGCGGCCGGTATTTCTCGCACGGGGGGTAACCAGATGAATCCCTTGGTTGTTCACTCCCAACCACGAGCACATGGTTCAAAGCGTCACGAACAACCAGAGGGTAGCAAGGCCAGTCACAAGGTTATTCCCAGTGTTCATTCAAGGTTGGGACCACGGGTAGGAGAAGACTCGGCTCAGTCTCGTCGTCGACGACGCTCGCCTTCACCGCCAAGGACACATGCTCGCAGATTTCGTTCACCTTCACCACGGCGATCTCGTGCTCATAGTCGTCGTTCACGATCACCGAGGGGCTCCTACGTTCGTCGACGTAGAACTCCCTCACCTAAGCGATCTCATCATTCTCATTGCTCTCAAGGAAAAAGGGATTTGCATCAATCAGTTGCACAAGTTGCACAGTTCGCTGGGGCGCCTCAGGCTCAGGTGGCGCAGGCCGTGGGAGTTCCTCAAGCCGCTGCGGTTATGGGACCCCCACAGGCCCCTCCTATGCCTGTGGTACAGCCTCAGCTCGAGGGTGGTTTGCCTGCAACCATAAACATGCAGGATTTTGAGGATCTATGGACACGTTGAAAGCCAGGTGTTCAGATTAGGCTTATTCAGTGCATCCAGATTTCTTGGACGCATCACTTCCTATTGGTGGATATTTATGTACATAATAATCTGACAATCTCTTTTGATGATTTGCTTTCGTAATCTCATTTCCATTCCCAATTTCTATTAAATTAGAGTGTGTGCACATGTTTTTTTTTTTTTTTGCACTTATCATTCCCCTTTCCTATTATTTATAACTTAAAATTATGAATATATTGATACTATTAAAAAGCGTGTCACGACTTCATTTAAATAAAAGTAAACATATAATATTTTTTAAAAAATATATAAATTTTAAAGTATATATATTCTATTCCGATTGCGGTAGGAAAATAGAAATAAAAAAGAATGAAATATATTAATAGTTATGTTGTTAGTTAAATAATGTCAATAATTTAGAAGGTTATAGATGGTGTTGATTGGAGTTGAAACTTTTTTTAAAAGGTCTCTAAAAAGATTTAGGAGTTGTATAGATGATGTTTTAAGGTACAACCAGAACTAATTTAAAAAGAGCCGATGGGAATGCAAGATCAAGACAGGTCACCATAGTTGAGTGTGTTGTTTGGTATGGTATACTCGTCAACATGTTAATGGAAACAGATCTCGTCACCACATTATTATTTTATTATTAATGAAATTGATTAGTCTATGATAAATTTACTTGTTTGTCCTTAATTAATAGTGAATGATTAATTAAAATTTGGGCTATTTTTGTCAAATAATTATTTTTTATCATGGTAAATTTACTTGTTTTGTTCATTATTAAATGGTGGGTGATTTATTTAGTGAATGGTTATTTTTGTCCATCTATTTAATTGTAAGAAACAACCTTGACTTTTATAGGTAGTGAGATTTTTGTCTATCTAATAATTCTTTTTCTGTTTCTTAGATTCAAGCGTAAATCAAAGGATGGAGGAGTTGGGGAGGAAAATGATTAGATTGTGTAAAGGTATTCCGTTAGCTGTGCTTGTGCTCCGAGGGGTTTTGGTGACAAAGGCAACCCTACATGAGTGGGAGAGGTTCTATGAAAGGAGAACCAGGGAAGAAGAGCATGAACAACTCTACGGAGAAGTGACGAAAAAGTTGTTATTTAGCTACAACGAGTTACCGTACCAACTACGACCATGTTTCGTTTACTTGGGATATTTTCTTGAAGATGAGGAGATTGAGGCTGAGAAGTTGTATATGTTATGGGATGCAGAAGGCATGCTATTGTCCAAGGACAGAAAGGAAGGAGAGACCATGATGGATGTAGCAGAGCGTTATTTGGGTGAACTCGTGGGAAGAAGCATGGTTGAAGCAGAATTTGATACTTCGAGAAGGTTGAAATCATGTCGCCTTCATGATCTCATGAGAGAACTATGCTTGTCGATAGTTAGAAAGGAGAAGTTTCTTAAGGTCATCGATTATCATACCCAAGAAATTGAAAACAAAATTGTGTTGGATAGTGGTTTACCTAGGCATGCGTTCTATTTTTTCAATGACTCCAATTTCGGTGTTCAGATTGAACAGGGTGAGACTCAGAATGTGCGTTCTCTTCGATTTGTTGGAGGGTATGCAAAGAAATTATCCAACTTGATGAAGATCAAATTCCTCCGAGTTCTTGACTTTTATAGTGTGAATGAAATGAAGGAAAACATGATGAAAGAAATCATCCACATGAGGTACTTGAGTTTCAACGATTGCAATATATACTTCAAGTTACCAATATTATTGGCGGGCGACTTCCGATATTTGCAAAGTCTTGATTTACGGTTTAGAGATATCAAATCATTTGATATACCGAATGTTTTTCTAATAAATTTGAAAAGATTGAGGCATCTGTTTCTTCCGAAAATGTTTAAAGTGACACCTGAACTGTCGAGATTGAGGCTGGAGGGCATGAGAGAGTTGGAGACACTGGTAAACTTTGATTCAAGAAAGTGTGAGATGAAAGATGTCATGCAAGTTGACAATCTCAAAAGTTTTGAAGGGAAGATTTGGATCTCAAGTAAAGATGATGTCGAGGACTGGAAGGGACTCGTAGGAAATGTCGATCTTTATTCATCACGACCATCGTCCCTTAGTTTTTTACTATATGGTCCAATGATGATCGATGACATAAACGAACAACTGCAAGGGTGTGAAGGAATAATACGTGAAGCAAATATTGATGGGTTGAGAGGTAAGTTGCTACAATTTTTCGACTTTACTCCACTCCTCTCAGAACTACAATTGAGGAATATTTGCTTTGAAGAAGACCCTATGCCCACATTGGAGAAGCTCCAAAATCTAAACCAACTCGAATTATGGAATGTGGAATTGAAGGGAAAGGAAATGACTTGCTCCACAATGGGATTTCCTCAACTTAAATATCTTACAATCTCATCCATGAAAAACTTGGAGAAGTGGAGGGTAGAAGAAGGAGCCATGCGCAATCTCTTTGAATTATCCATGAATAATATTTGCCTTGAAGAAGACCCTATGCCCACATTGGAGAAGCTCCAAAATCTAAACCGACTCGAATTAGAGAATGTAGAACTGAAGGGAAAGGAAATGACTTGTTCCACAATGGGATTTCCTCAACTTAAATCTCTTACAATCTCATTTATGAAAAACTTGGAGAAGTGGAGGGTAGAAGAAGGAGCCATGCGCAATCTCTCTCTTTAAGATATTATATGTTGCTCAAAGTTAGAGATGCTTCCCGATGGGCTGAAATACCTCGCTACTCTCAAGAAATTGGCTATTTTGGAAATGCCTGAAGAATTCAAAAAAAGGATTCGAGTGGTGGACGGAGGAGAAGGAGCTGACTTCTACAAAATCCGACATGTGCGTGACGTTGATATCTTCCCTTGAAAAGGAGTTGCTTTGGTTAATATATGCTTTTGATATGCTACCTCTCTATCTTAATTGTCAACGTACAATCCATTTTGAATTGTGTGGATGGATTGAGATGTATAATTGATTTGAATAGGTATAGGAGTAATGAATTTGTTATTGATATACCCAGCCCAAGTCTGGTCACGAGCAGAGCAGGAGTTGCCATCACGGGCCGATCGCGAGCATGGGCCTCGAGGGGCCCGCAGGCCCAGCGAGCATAAAAAGAGTAACCCCATACAGCGGGCACGACGTTCTCGACCAGCTTGCCTGACACGTGCCCGGCCTGTCCGATCAGGGGCCTTGCCCGGGAATTGTGATCAACTCATATACCTCATCTACCATGCAGACGAGCAGGGCCTTGCCCGCTCATTCCTCATCGAGCAAATGACACTAAGTAGCTTGCCCGCCAAGACACGGCCACAAGTTATCATATGTAGGCAGGACACTTGCTTTATTCATCCCTGATATCACGCGGCCAGTCGTATATCAACAGGAAATCTAGAGTTTCACTCCTTGTGGAACAAGGTGACTACAGAAACCAAATCCTACCCGGATTCAACCACACAAGGGCCAATAAATACTCCTCCGTCATACACCTCAAAGGTACATGCTCTCATACACTCTGCCTCTTCCTTGAGTTCGGTATTCTGCTCTCATACACCTGCACTTACTCTCACGCCGAGGGTTTCGCGAGGCCCCGCCTTCACATCCACTCTGTGTTCTCACCGGAGTTCAAGGAAGCGCCTACAAGCCCGTATATCCTACCCAAAGAACGCACGGCCCAAGGCCGAGGATTTTGCCACATCGGTTTGGTTCCGTTCTTGCCGAAAATCAACATCCCACTTTTTCAAGACTCACGGTGCAAATCTCTCAATAACCACCAACCGCAATGGTGGTAAGAACAAAGAAGCACCGCAGAAAGCAATGGAAGCCGGCTGGTCGGTGATCTCCACCGAAAGCACCCAGGGGTTCGGACTGAAGCAAAAGATTCTTTGCATGGCAAGCAAAGCGGCACATGGGAAGGGACGTGCCCTACGTGGAAGAACGGCCCCAAAGATGCTAGCGAGAATCGTGCCGACCAGCGTGATGCAAGGGAGATCATCAATGAGCAACTTAGTGCCGGGAGCGGATCTCGGGGCCTTGGTGAATCGCCAAAGGGAGAATGGCCATGGCGATCATGCAAATCCACTGCCAAGCCCTCGACAACAAGCTGCTCTTCAAGTCCAAGCGGATTACTATAGCGAGAATGTACAAGCTCAATCAACAACTATTGGCTTTGGGCCATGCCGGTCGATGGGCGACTTAGAATTGCCAACTCGAGTGTCCCTGCGCAGTTGATGATGGCCATGCCTCACAACGCTGCCGCACAAGCAAACGCCTTCAATCGGTTATCAGTGTACCATCAGAAAAGGTTGAAGAGGTAAAACGAGTAGAGGACCAGGCGGAAAGCAGATATAGCCGCCCAAATTTCTCATACAAACGTAGCCGCGGGCAAAATTACTATGCCCGCAGTGAAAATCATAGTCACCGCAGAGCTCGCGAACATGCTGAGAAAGAAGCATATCAGGCTAAGCGTAGACAGCGAGTAGACAAGGAGATGGAAGCTTCTTACGCGCCTACCTTCTGCCCGCCGGCCTCACGCGAACATAGATCAGATCATGCCCGCTCATCGGGTATCAACTTAGATGCCGAGAAGCGCTTATCTGAACGCATGGAAGCAATGAAGCGTGACATGGCAAAACAGATGGCTAACCTAGCTGTGGCCAAGCCCGGCTATGGTGTAATCAAGCCACTGGAGGGAAGCCCTTTCACTGCTGAAATCGAAAACGCGCCACCTGCGCAAGGCATCACGTTCCCACAATTTGAGAAATATTTTGGGAAGACACGGGCAAGTGACTGGCTCAGATCATTCGAGGCACAAATTCGAATGGTGACAGATATTGAAGCTCTAAAAATGCGAGCATTTGAGGGAGCTCTACAAGGGAAAGCACAGGCATGGCTTGGTAGGGTTCCCCGTGGATCTATAGGCAGTTGGGAAGTGTTGAGGGAAAAATTCCTTGAAGAATTTGGCACCGCTGGACCAACACCTAAGAATCGATTTGATCTCGCCAAAGTCAAGCAAGGCGAGCATGAGTCTTATGGAAGTTACTTGAAAAGGTTTGAGGAGACACTCGACAAGTGCAAGTGACCGCAACCGGTGATCAGAGATTACTTTACGCTATCTAAACAACATGAGGCGGGGCCTCACGAAGACAATGTTGGCCATGAACAGGGAGCCTCAAGGCTGCTAGCAAGTTCCCATCTGTTTTGCTCGGCCAGAGGCTGTTCGGAGCGGACAAAAATAAGAACAAGGACAAGGCCAGGGGCGGCTCGGCCGGTGACGCCGGGACCGGGAGGCGGCAATCGCTCACGCAGAGACAGGAGGAGGTCGTCTACTCCCGGCCAAAAGTTATTCAGAGAAGCTCAGTTTACCCCGTTAAACACAACGCGGGAGGACATCATGCTCGAGATCGGGGACGCTCTGCCCGTCCCATATCCACTTGATCAGAGCTCGCCCATACCGGGGATCCCAATAAATGCGACTACCATCATGGCAGGGCACACTATAGAAGAATGCGTAGTCTTGAAGCGAGATACAAAAGCTCATAAATGCGGGCAAATTAAACCGCTTTAAGAAACACCGAGGCGGCGGAACAATGCGGACAATGAAAGACAAAGGCAGACCTCCACGAGGAAGAGGTGGCGGGCCCCTCAAATTCGAGTGGTCAACATGATTCGGGAAGAGCTTCCATCCAACACGACTTGGGAAGCATATATATTCACTCTCGAGCGGTGAATTCTCCGGCCGGGGAACCCAACATCTTTTTACCGGCGAGTTAGCGAGTACCCTCAGCCTCAGAGCAACCACTAGTCATCTCTGTGCAGTAAGCGAATGGCAAGTCCACAGGGTTACGCTCGACACGAGTGTGCGAGATATCATGTACTATTCTGTTTCAAAGAGTTAGAGTTAGCGGAGGCCGGCTACAACCCTACCTTGGAAAACTAGAAGGGTTCACTAATCACCAAGTGGGCGTAAAGGGACCATCAGTGGAAGTGTTCATGGGAGGCGGGGCACAAACCGGACGAAATGATCACTTTCTAGTGATTGACCTCAAATCGGCGTACAATTGCATCTTGGGCTTGGGCGGCCATGGCCAAATTTCAAATGGTCACCTCGATACCTCACGAAAGCAAAATTTTACAGAAGATGGAGTAGGTATATTGAATAGCAAGCCTCGGGCAATGTGGGAGTATGTCGAGAGACTCCCAAAAGGCGATTGTGGACCTTCCGATCGGACAACCGCGAAAAAAGAGGTGCGGACACTACAACTATTACCACCTCCATAAAGCGCATAGAGATCGGCGAAGCCGAGATGATCCCGTGGACCGAGACCGGCCGTACAAGCCCGTCCCGGCTCATTCCGGGCGTAAGGCAAAGCGCCCAGACACAGGATATTGAGATGGATACCACTGCAAGTGCGGGATGAACGATATCAAACGAGGCGTGGAAGAAATTATCATCAATCCCTCCTACCCCGAGCAGAAAATCAAAATCGGGAAGGCCATGCCTCCAGAGGCTCGGGAAAGGCTGATTGACTTATTGAAGAAACGATGCGGATGTATTTGCACGGGTATCGAAGACATGCAAGGATCGGCGATGGCGTTGCGCGCCATGACTTGAATGTTGACCCACATTCAGCGTCGCGGCAATACTCCCCGGAAAAAAGTGATGCCATCCGGGCAGAAGTAGAAAAGCTCTTGAAGGCAGACATCATCGAAATACTGTAGCAGGCCTGGCTAGCAAATGTGGTAATGGTCAGAAAAGCAAACGACAAATGGCGAATGTGCGTTGACTTCACCAACCTCAATAAGGCTGCCCAGAAAGGCGTTATCGCTACCACGGATTGACATGCTCGTGGATTCCATTGCGGTTTCGAGATGCTCGGCTTCTGGATGCATACTCGGGGTATCATCAAGTCGGGATGAATGAGCAAGACAAAGCTAAAAGCGACCTTCGGGCGGGGGGCCTATCTTGCTATAAAATGATGCCATTCAATTTGAAGAATGCAGGGGCAACCTATCAGCGTATGGTCAACAAAGTCTTCGGCTCGCAGCTCGGAAGGAACATGGAAGCGTACATTGATGACATGGTCATTAAAACAAAAGATCGCGACCACACCCTGGACTTGGCAGAAACATTTGCCAATCTCCGGAAACACAACATGAAGCTTAATCCGGGCAAATGCGCTTTCGGGGTTCGAGCAGGAAAATTCCTCGGGTTTATGGTCAACAGTAGCGGTATAGAAGCAAACCGAGAGAAGATCCGAGGCCCTCGACATGGAGCAGCCTCTGCATTAAGCACATACAACGAGCGAGCGGAAGAATAATTGCCCTTGGCGCTTCATCTCCGGCGGAGAAATGCCTCCGTTCTTCAAAATCTTGCTTGGCGGCAACAAAGGATTCGAGTGGAATCTTGTTGCGCGAGCCCTCGGCTCGAGGGAATACTTGGGCAAACCACCCCTCCTCAGCAGTCCTGTGCCCGGAGAGCCACTATATGTATACCTAGCGACCACCAGTGGCTGTTAGTTAGAGAAGAATCGAGACATTCAAAAACACATTGTACTATGTATCCAAAGCCCTCAGTCCTGTTGAGGGCCGTTATTTTAATGCAGAAAAATTAGCTTACTCGCTTGTCATAGCTGCCCGGAAATTAAGGGCTTACTTTTCTGCACATGTAATCATAGTATACACAGATGCACCACTGCGCAAGATCCTTCACAAGCCTGACTCATCGGGCAGATTACTCAAGCAGGCGATAGAGCTCACGAATTCCACATCGACTACTTGCCGGGAGAGCAATCAAGGCCGGGCATTAGGCGACTTTAGTCGAAACAAGCTTCACCCAGCAAGAAGAGAATGAGAACCAGCGGACAAACGAGTCCGAGCAAAAACAGCTGCCACAACCCCGACCTACTTACTGTTGGGATTTATATGTTGATGGGGCGGCGAGCAAGGTCGGGAGGCGGGCGGCATCCTTCTCATAGCTCCCGCCAGTCACGAAATTTGAGCTAGCATTACGATTCAAGTTCCCGCCTCGACAACGTGGCGAGTCTGGCGATGTCGCCGGTCTCGAACTAGCGGCGGACATGGGAATTGATCACGATCACGGTGTACTCGGATTCTGGCGGTTGTGAACCAAGTCGGGGAATACATGGTACATCACCCCACACTAGTCAAATCTTGCGAGCTTGTCAAAGGAATTTTGAAAAATTTCAAGTTACGGGAAATAATCGAGAATAGGCCAGAAGCAGACAACATGCGGCGGACTATCTCTCTAAGATCATTGAAGAAAGCTTATCACTATTGAATCCTTGTAATGGTCGAGCACCTAGATACTCCGACTATAGACGATAGACTAGTGGTAATGGACATCGAGCGGGGGAGGTGGATTGGCGATTACAAAGATTACATCGAGCAAGGGATCTTACCGCCGACAAGGTCAAGGCCACCACGATCGTCGAAGCCGAGGCTTGTCGGTACGGTGCGGTAGTAGGGGAGTGCGTATAAGCGATCTAAGGTCGGACCAATGCTCATTGCGTACCCCGAGCTAGCGAAGGTGTCTATATGAGGTACATGAGGGGAATGCGGCGGCCATCCGGGTACCGCGCCCTAGCGAAAGGGTATTGCGCGCGAGGATACTCTTGGATAACTCTCAGAAGGGATGCGAGAAATATGTTCGTGAATGTGACAAGTGCCAAAGATGCGCGGACATACCAAGACTTCCCTCCACCATGCAAACCCGGTTGTTGCGGCTGGCCCTTCGACATGTGGGGGATCGACTGTCGGACCGTTTCCACTCGCACAAGGAAAGTACAAATATGCGGTGGTCACCATTGATTATTTCACAAAATGGATAGAAGCCAAGCCTCGGCCAAAATCACGAAGCAAATGTCATCAAGTTCGTCCATGATCAAGTGTGGTGTAGATTTGGCCTTCGCGGGCAATTGTATCCGACCACGGCACACAGTTCTCGGACAAGTTCTGACGAGAATGTGGCGACTAGGCGTCAAGCATTGGCAATCTTACGTAGCCTATCCTCGAGGCAGGCAAGCCGGCCAGGAAACAAGCGGCTCTGCACGCACTCAGAGAAATCTAGAAGGCGGCGGGGAAATGGGCGAGGCGCCATCGGCTTTATGGGCGTCGAGAACTGCATGCAGCGGTCCAACAGGGGAAACCCCATTTGCTCTCACTTACGGGTCAGAGGCAATGATTCCAGTTGAAATGGCTTTGCCCAGCTATCGAGTCTCCCACTACAGCGAACAAAACAACGAGCTTGCGCGGGCAATAGACCTTGACCTCCTAGAAGAAAGAAGACTGGATGCTCGACTCAGAATGGTCAACTACAAACAGCGGGCAAAGGCCCATCATGACAAAAGGTTAGAGGCAGAGCCTTCATGGTGGGGGCTGGGTGCTCGAGAAAAATTGAAGTGGCCAGGACGGCGAGAATGGGGAAAGCTATCGCCCAGGGAAGGACCCTTCAAGTCATTGGTATTATCAGAGAAGGCACCTACACACTCCGAACTCGGGAAGGAAAAGAGCTAAAACACCCATGGCATGCTAATCATCTGAAAAAGTACTATCCGTAGAGTTAATCCTCCTTACATAGACGGGCAAGACCCTCAGCCCTGTTGAGGGTCACAAATTTTATTCAATAAAGGCAAGTTTCTCAATATTGTTTTACTTAGATTTTATTGGCATCTACCATCTACAAGTGACCAGGGCCAAGCCCAGTCAACATTCAGAATACCCAAGTACTAGTGAACTTAATTTCTCTGTGGGTGAGATGCGGCCATGCCCGGTTCACGTACTTAGGATGCCCGCCACGCGGTAGGGGCCCTGCCCATCGGATATCAGCTAAACTACCTCGGGTCCCACAGTGGCCGAGCAACACCTTTGTTTAGTCGTATATCCTTACACCAGTTGATATACTACAACCGACTCGGGTTACCCACAGAACAACGGCCATGCCGGTTGATAGTCGCCGTGGGCTGCAAAGCAATCATCGAAGCTTCGCCCAGGCGATAGGGGCCCTGCCCACTCAGAAGCCTTGGCCCATGCCAAGCATTCAAACAATACCACTGTATGCCCGGGAAAAAGTACCAGCGGACACCGGGTAACAGGCCAAACTCATAATAGTAGGACATTAACCTAAGATATTTGCACTATTTACTTTATGTATGCTGAGTTAATGTTCTTTGCACGATTACTATACGCAGATATATTTACGGGGACTACCCGCATACAATTGTGTTGGTACTAATTAAATGCGGGGAAAAACACAAGTAAATATTATCGGACGAAAAACAAAAACATGCATTCATTTCGAGCAAAATGATGATGAATAAGCGACAAATAGCGGGGAAATTGTTTCAGAGATAAAGTATTTCCAAAAGGATCAAGAAGTCTGTTACAAAAGGCACATCGGCCAAAACAAGATACTAAGTCTTTAAATTACATCAGGGGTTGTGTGGAGCTGCAGCATTTGCTTCCTCGATAGTGGCGGCCTGTATTTCTGCTTGAAGCTGAGCAGCTGCCTCAGCAACCCGCCCCTCCTTCTCGGCCTTACGGGCATCAATCAGGCTACAGACATTGACAGCTAACGGGGCTGGGGGGTCCCATGGCTCCAGTCCATCATCATTATCATCCCGGGCTAGGGCATCCAATTCGGCCTGAGTGTAGGGCACCAAGTGATGCGGCTTAGGGCCTCTGGCGGTAAGGATCGGCGGCGCCCAATCGGCCATCGTGCTCATGTCCCCGTGTACCGCGAGCATTCGCGGGGATATGATTGGTGCCACGGCATAGTAAGGCAATATAGCGGCGCTTGAGGCGTAAACGGGGAAGCCTCGAAATCCTTCACCGCCTGAGTTCGGGCCGCCGCCAGCTGATCGGGAATAGATTTTATAGCCGCTGCATCTCTGGCCGCCTGCTCCTTCAATCACTTCGGACTGCGGATCATTGCTTTCGCTCGGGCCACTTGGCGGCACAGGATCTTTTTTTGGCTACGGGGTTGTCTTCTCCTCGGCCAAAGCCTTATTGTCAGCCTCCAGCCTCTTGCCCGCAGCAACGCT
The DNA here is from genome assembly GCA_013146195.2 of Codonopsis lanceolata. Lineage (NCBI taxonomy): Eukaryota > Viridiplantae > Streptophyta > Magnoliopsida > Asterales > Campanulaceae > Codonopsis > Codonopsis lanceolata. The sequence continues at coordinate 21,900,883 of CM028384.1, read as the reverse complement.
CTCCTTCAGCGACCGGTCCAAGGCTGCAACCTGGTCGTTCTTATTCTTTACCAGCCCGGCCAGCTCATCCCTCTCGGACTCAATCTTCTTGCGGGTATCGATCTCCTCTGTATATCGATTGTAGATGTTGGTGCAGGAGGAAGCGATCTACAAACAACAAACACGAGCAAGGTCAGAACAATCCAGCAGAAATTATCAAGTTCAAAAAGAATAGGGGCATACCTCGCTCAGACTAAGCCCGATATGTCCGAGCAAAACATGGCCGGCCGTCTCCCGGTCATTGGTAACACTCTCTTGAAGCAGCCGCTTCACTATTCCTTTTCCCACCAGCGGGCAGACAGATCGATATGGCCGACGTTGGGGCCCTCGGACAATCCGGCAACAATTGCCCGGGCAGCTGGGACGGTTGTTGGCATCTCGAAATCAGGGAGCAACCAGGGTTTGGAGGAATCATGGGCGGCCTGCTCGGATCCCATAACGCGCTGGCGAGAAGAGCGATCAGCTGGCGGGGAGGGATGTCTTCTTCTTTTGCCCGCCGCCTTTGCAGCCCTAGCAGCGGCTTCGGCAGTGGCCGCGTCGGGAACTTCAGCAATGACCTGAGGAGGGGGAGGAGGCGGTACTTCAGCTACCTTCTTAGCCATGGGCGCCCTCTTGCCCGCCGGAATGAAAGGGACAGTAGGGATGCCTTGTGAGGGTTGGCTTGCCAAGGCGGCCACCCGCCGGCTCTCCTCGGCCTCCAGCCTTTGAATCTGCCTCAGGGATAGCATAGCTGCGAAAAGAAAAGATAAATCAATATAGCAGTACAAGTTACAATCACCGGACCAACAATTATAAGAGGGTGAGGAAAGAGTAAAAGTTCAAACCAACCAGGATCCCCAGTATAAACAGGCGTACAATCATGCCCTAGTACGCGACACATCTGACAGTCTGCGCGGAAATTCTGCTCGTGATAATCGCCCCAGTACTCGTGGGCCTCTTCAGCGTCGAAGGAGCACAAGGGCTCCACCCCGGGGATGGCAGCCCGGAGCACCCCGGCCAGGCGTAAATTGCGAGGATTGCAAACCAATTCCTTCCAATCGAACAGGCGCTCTTGACTAACTCTCCTTTCCCCATCCATCACAACGCCCAGGGCATCCCGGATAACCGTTAGGCGACGAGTGTCACCGGTGGTGAACCCTCCACGGGGAAGTTTGGGGACGTTTATCAAATCTTGGCTCATAGGCATTATCGGCCACCGGTCAGAGACTTCGATCAAGCGACTCTTATCCCGGGCATCCACCTTCCACGGCACATCGGACAAAATCTAAGGAAGCTAGAGTTGGAGCGAGCATTTGCAGGACCATAAGCATCAGCGCTCGAGAATAAAGAGGCGCTGAAAATCTTGCTCGTCGGCTCATGCGTAGTAAGCGACACGCCACAATATAAGCCATAAGGGCCACTTGCAGGTGTTCGGCATCAGTCACGGGCATCGGACGAAATTCTGAAGGAATAGAAGGACAAAGGGATCCGAGGGGCAAGCGGGCCTACTCGGAAGAAGTGCGCAAAGCGGTTTACCATTACGCTCAGGGAAATTCACCATCCGAGGCACCGCCTTCTCTACTCGATAGTCCTCGGGCTCTATGCCCGTCGAGGTAAACCAGGCGGTCGGTTTGGCGGGGTATCGGTGAAGCCCAATGAGCGCATCTGCGTCTCGTCGACATCGATGCCCGAGGCGGGAAGCGAGGCGAGCTTCGTAGCCGCACCTCGGTCCGGGATCTTCGCCGCCTCGCGATAGGGATGTTATCTGAGTCCTCATCGGTGACGGGCGGGCGTCGTTGACCACGAGGCGTCCACGGCCTCGGGCAATATCGCACCACCTACCCTCGTTTGGGCGAGAAAATCATCTGTTCGGCCAATTGGGCACGGCCATGCACTGGCCGTCGGGACAAATGAGTGTGGCCCACCCAGGAAGCTAAGCGACCTTGTTCCCTTCCCTACGACAAGGCTGGGCGGATAAGGTAATCACGGGCACATGGGCCTCTGGATCAACGGACACACGAGTCGAGGCGGCCACGACCTCGCCCGGCCACGGACTCATCACCCTTTCGAATACTACGTCAATAGGCGGGGACCTCTCACTTGCTCATGGGGTCGTACGCGCCATAGCGAACTCCTCGGTCGTTTCGAGAGAAATCTCAGTCGGACATCTCGAGATCGAGGAAAAGCATGGTCGAGATCCTATCCGAGAAAGGAGCGATCATTAAGAAGAGGAAAAACCTAAGTCTAGGTCAATCGAGGGGCCTTGCCGCTGAGCGAGACACAATTGGGTCTCTCCTCGATCTCGGCCTAGGGACTCGCCTAATCTATTCAAGGCAATCCGAGGAAACATTGAAAAGCGAAAGGGAGAAAAATTGAAGCTTGAAACAAACAAGCGGGAAAATAAAAGTGAGAAGAAGCAACTTCTTGTTAAAGTTACGGAGGAAATACGCCGTGGAGTCAAAGTATGCAAGCTTGGCAACGGCGGCGGGAGCGACTTCGGAAAATCGGCGAAAGTTGCGAGCTTCTCTCTCATTCTCTTCTCTCTCTAAAAAATCTGCAGGCGGCATAAAGCTTCAAATGGGCGGCGCTCGGTTTAAATAGAAAAGGAAACCTCGGAGATCGTCTTTGGAAGCCGAAAAAGACATATATTCAAAGTCGAGCCCAGCAGCGCATTAAATCGCCGTCCGGACTAGCACCCGTCTTTTCTTTTCGGTCACCTCTCGGCGGCTCCGCAGCGCCTCGTCCCTCTCTGCGAGAACCACTCGGTAAAAGGCTCTGCAGCGCCGGTGGCAGGTTGTAAAGTTACGGAACCTTCTGACGAATTCGGCCCGATCATTGGCATCATCGTTTCATAAGTGTCAAGCAGGGTTTTGGGTAACCGATACATTACGCACGCTCCTCGCCTCGAGCATAAATACTCGCCGGCGCAAGCTAGGGGCAGCGATATACCCGGCCCAAATCGGTCACGGCGAGCACGAGTTGCCATCAAGGCGATCACGAGCATGGGCCTTGAGGGGCCTGAGGCAGCGAGCATAAAAAGCAACCCCATCGGCCGCATAGCGTTCACGACCCGGCGATCGGACACGAGCTCGGCTTTGTCCGTCGAGGGCCTTGCCGGGAATTGTGATCAACTTCATATACTTCATGCAGGACAGCGGGGCCTTGCAGCTCATTCCTCATCGAGCAAATACACCAAGTAGCTTGCCGCCAAACACGGCCACAAGTTATCATATGTAGGCGGGACACTTGCTTTGTTCATCCACGATATCACGCGACGATCGTATATCAACGAAATCTAGAGTTTCACTCCTTGTGGAACAAGGTGACTATAGAAACCAAATCCTACCGGATTCAACCACGCGAGGCAATAAATACTCCTCAGTCATACACCTCAAAGGTACATGCTCTCATACTCACGCCTCTTCCTTGAGTTACGGTATACGTTCTCATACACGGTGCTTACTCTCACGCCGGGTTTCGCGAGGCCACCTTGCACTTCCACTCAGGTTTTACGTGCTCTCGGCCGGGTTGAGGAAGCTCTGAAGCCCGGATATCTACCCAAAAAGCGAGGCGGCCCAGGCGAGGATTTTGCCACATCGGTTTAATACTTTAACTCAAGAAGAAGCGAGATTTGGTCATCAACCAAGGAGACACGAATTCATAACCAAGAGGGAAGAGGGGGCACTTTAGGAACAATTCTATGAAAAAACCTTTTACGGTTAAAAAAATATAGGATAATAAACATTGGAAAGTGGTCTTCATAGTTAAATGGCCCCAAACTCATTTATGACCTGTCCATTTAATTACATGTATTATCAGAGTTCGGATCCTCTATTCCAAAATTATATTCCATCTCTTATTCCACCGTCAGATTCTTGCTACGTGTCAATAAGAAATCTTCACAAAAGGAAATATTGAGCTAGATTTCACGAATTTTTATTGTTATGGAAACACAATCAACTTAGTAATTGATTTTGTTTATTTACGATTGACACGTGGCAAGAATCCGACGGTGAAATAGGAGATGGAATGCAATTTTGGAATAGAGGATCCAGACTCGTATTATCAATAGTTCACTTACTCATTGATTTGAGCTCGCAACACACATGGATGTCGCATAACCCACTCACTTGGCACGCGTAGTCAGTTCAAATGAACCACTTGTCCGCGCCACGGTTTGCTCCTTTGTTTACTCAAACTTGTAATTGCCGTACCGAAGCCTTATCTCTCCATTTGAAAGGGGTTCGAAACAGGGAAGGCCACCGATTTTATTTAACCGATCGGTATCCTACGCTTAATGGAACATGAGTATGCCCATGATTTATACCCCAATTAAAAATATATTACTCTCTTCATTTTACGCAAAAAATTTCCGTTTAAAAGCCAATTTTTTAAATAAAATGGTATTTTTAGTTGTTCATTAATAATAATATGAGATTTTTATGCATTAAATTTTAAAAATGGACTTTTTAAGTGAAACATCATAAAATGAAATAGTGAAATCTTTACCTAGACGAACTTCAAATTCAAATTATGTCAAGCAAGGCTGTTCCATAATTGCAGTTGGTATACAGCCTAAAATTCCTTGTATAGAAAAGTCTTACTTTCCTCATGTAAATAAATTAATTGATTACGGAACAGCCTTAAAAGAAATCAATCAATCTATTTACATAAGGAAAGTAGGACTTTTCTATACAGGGAATTTTAGGTTGTATACCAACTGCAATTACGAAACAACCTAGCTTACCATATTTACCACATGGTTTGAATTTGAAGTTCGTCTATCATAAATAGTATTTTTTTAGAAAGTTTTTACATAAATTAGTTATAGTATCACTTTCAATTATGAGATAAAGAAATAAATGATTTGTATTTATTTGACACCACCAAAGATGAATTTTGTGAGTATTAAATAAATAATATATAAATCAACTATTTTTGTTAAAAACCGTGTAGAGTCAACAGTTGACATGTGTTTAAGGGGTGATTACATTTTTGCATTACAAAAAATAATAAACCGGTCATTCCACCTTGTCCATCGTTAATAAATGTATAGTTTACTATTCTTGTAAGAGCTATGATATTACGAGCTAGAGCTTGTGATATTACTATAAACTTGAGTGTTAGTGCTGTTGGAAAAAATAACAAAAGTTTCTAAGGTGAAATTCTAGCCGGTCACTTTCTCAAAGTTTGTAACCCCTCTACTCCCTTCTTTTTTTTCAACCGCTAAAGTCTATTTTTTTGAAATATTGTTCTGAAAATATCATCGTCTCCTTCAACTGGAATAGATTTGGGCTGAGTTTGATGATTTTTAGTAAAGACGAAAGCAGAGGATGAAGAAGATAACTTATGACAGAGAAGGAGGAAGAAAGCAGAGGAATCGAACCCAGTTTGTATTATGATGTATCAATTGGTTGTTTGAATTGATGCATTGCGGTGCACAAAATTGGATTGTGTAATTAAAATTGATTTTATTTAAATTTATGTATCGCGATACAAAAATTTATGCACCTCAATGCAAAATTAGATTATGTAATTAATATTGATTTCATTTAAATTTATGCATCGCGATCAGGGTCGGCCCAACCGTTATGGAGGCCTAAAACGAACTATAGAATGAGACATTTTTAAAGTAAATAATAATTTATTATTAAAATTATTATATTTTTATTTAAACTTTATCTTTTGTGCTTTTTGAGATGCAAAATCATTTATTAAATTATTGTAATCGATTTCACTTAACAATTCTTTTTCAATAGATAATAAAGCTAGTCTACTTAATCTTTGTTGAGACATTGTCGATCTTAGATAAGATTTTATTAATTTTAGCTTAGAAAAACTTATTTCTGCCGAAACAACAGTTACTGGAATTGTTAGCATTATTCTATAAGTGATCTCCGCATTTAGAAAAGAATCAACCCTTGATATATAATTAAGTATGTACTTTGTTGTATCATTTTTCACTTGTATAATTTCTCTTAAAAAATTTTGTTCCATAAATAGATTTAATCTCTCAATATCAGAGTTGTCATTATGTTTTAATGAATTTTCAAGGTTAAGACAATTTTCTTTTAAATTTTCATTATTCAATGATCTTAATTTCTCAATGTTAAATAAAAAAAACCAAAAATATCTTGATATATTTTAAATTGTTCAAATCTACTTTGAAAAATACTTTGTGTTGATAATTATTTTTATAATTTTTGTTTTAATTTCATGTGCTAGCAAGTTTACCAATTCATTTAGTTTAGGAAATCTAGTACTAATAATAATAGTTAAAAAAAATTGAGGCCTCCTATTGGCTGAGGCCTAAAGCCCTTGTTTACCCAGCCTCCCCCTTGGGCCGGCCCTGATCGCGATACAAAATTGAATTACCTAATTAAAATTGATTTTATTTAAATTTATGCATCGCAATGTAAAAATTGATGCAGCACGATATATTTATGTAGCATGTCGCAGACTCATTAACGGTATCGTTGTCTTTCACCTCAAAAAATATCTTTTTTTATTGGAAAAAAAAAACTATAAAACTGGATAATTTATAAATTTTGAAAAATTGACTGTCTCGCAATTATTCCAAGTTTCCATTTAAAAAGATTTTTGGGTTAGTTGATAACGGGACATATCAGCTGTTGAGGCTCAGGTAAACCGAGGCCCACTGGAACCATATGCTCGGCTGTGGGTTTCTGGGCTTCCGATGACCATTGCAAAAGAGGTAACCGCAACGCTGATAAAGTGTTCATTTGTTATTTTTTTTTTTGAGTGGTTTTTAACTTTTAGCTTAAAGTAAGCTATTTTTAAATTGTTTGTTTTAGCTTATAAATTATTTATTTATTTTTTATAAGGTTAATATTTTCAACCTCCGTATATTTGACTACTTACATTAAAAATTAACAAGGAAATAATAAAAGTTAAACGTAAAAGACTACACATACTAATGGTGTAGAAAATAACTACATATTTATTTATTACTTTAAGTAAGATTAATTAAATATTTTCTCATGTTAAGTTTTTTAAGATAAAAATAAGACTTTTTTCCTTAACCAGTGATTAATTAATTTAAAAAATTAGGACTTACAATCAAATTATCGTAAATAAATAACTTTCAACTTATTTAATAAATATATAATTATAAAGCATTTTTCAATCGTTATAATAAACAATCTATCCTCAAATCAATCATAAATCATTCATCCGACCCTAATTTATCATCTGTAAGCCAATAAGCCGCCAAACGAGCCCCAAAAAAAAAAAAAGCGACCGGAAGCATGACGTCCCTCGTGAGTTAAAAAAGAAGGTCCTTCCGGCCAACATCGTGGTTGATGACTAACTGATAAGAGCATCCACAGTGGTTCCCTTGATTAACACCCTAAAACCTTTTTTAGGGGTTTTTACCACACTTAAGCCCACAGTGGACACCCTATCAATCACCATATCCCTAAAAAAAGCTAAATCTCCCCCAACTTATTGGGTGAGTTTTAGCCGGCCTCCATTCATCTCTTTCTTCTCTCTCCCCCACATATCTCCTTCTCCATTGGTCTTCTTCCTAGTATTCGTTCCCTTTCAAAAAATTTGTTCCAAAATTTAAAAAAGGCGGCAAAAACTAAATTTGTTTTGGCTTGATCAGAGCATCCAGTTTTTGGCTAAATTTTTGATGTATTAGAGTAGAGAGCCTATTAATTAAATAAACAACTCAACTCACATCATCACTTTGATGATGGTATGCTTTCCCATTTTTTTCATTTTCTTTTTCAATTAATTTAGTGTATTTTTTGCAGTATCATTTCCCTTTTTTATTATTTATAACTTAAAATTATGGGTATATTGATAATATTAAAAATTGTGACAAAACTTTATTTAAATAAAAATAATTGATATAATCAAAACATATAATATAATTTTCATAAAATTTAAAATTTAAATGTATAAATATTTTATTTCAATTGCAGTAAGAAAATAAAAAAATAAAAAATAGAAATATATTGATAGTTAGGTTTGTTAGTTAAGATGTCACCAATTCAAATGGTTATATAGAGGTCTTCATTGGAGTTGAAAGCTTTTTTAAGGGCCTAAAAAGGTTTAGGGGGTTATATAAAGGGTGTTTTAGGGTGCAACCATTGTGGATGCTCTAAGAGAGGTGTCACGGTCTCCTTCCTTCCTTCGTGGGCCAAAGTGGTTCTAGGTACCTCCACGTGTTAAAAAGGAGCGTGAGTTCATGCCACGTAAAGTCCATTTCTGATACACGTTGCCCCCCTCTTCTTCGATCGCCAAACATAATCCCTCTCTGTTTTTCTTTTTTTCTCTCTGCATCCAGTCAGAGACAGAGAGATTTGTATTCCAATTTTACCCTCCGTCTGTCGTGAATGGACGTTCCGTTAGGATTTATGTCCAAGCTATGGAGTTTTATCTCCTTTCTTCCTTTCTTCGTCTTGCTCCTCCTCCTTGGCCTTCTCAAGGGTACCCTTTCTCTATCTCAATTTTCACACACATGCAAATGTAAACTCTTACTGATATTGATATTGTTTGTGGTGGAGATGGATATATGCAGGGGCAATAATAGGGCCGGTAGTGGCAGGAATTATGTTGATTGGAAACTCAGCAGTGGCCATTGGGCTTTGGCCTGCGCATTTCTTCTGGACTTACTTCTGTGTTGTTAAGTATGCTACCATGCTTCTCTCTCTCTTGAATTTTATAAATTTGTTTTCGGCCGCAGCCTGATTTGTTGATTGAGAGACAGTTTGCGGTGATTTTATTGTCCCTGCCGAAATGTCATTTTTTCTCAGTTATAAAAATTGAACTAGTAATAATAAATAAATAAATCTGTAATATTATTAATTGTGGAGTAATATTTTGGCTATGATTGATTTCCAGAACAAAGAGAGTGGGATGGGTTATGAAGTTTGTGATACTGGTGTTGTTGCCAGTACCTCTGTTGCTTTGGCCAGTCCTAGCAATTGTGTGTAGCCTCTTGGGCGGGATGGCGTATGGGTTCTTTGCTCCCTTGATTGCCACTTTTGAGGCTGTCGGAGCCACTGCCGCTGACAAGTGCTTCCATTGCTTTGCTGTGAGTTTTGGTCTATATAAGTTTTGTTTTTACTGTATAATTTGCACCCTAAGCTGAGTATCTTACATATGGTGAAATCGGTAGGACGGGTGTCGGTCAACGCTCGAGTCAAGCTGCAATGTTGTACGGGACTTCACGGATTTTTGCTTCCACTCTTACTTCTCCTTCATGGATGATCTAAGCGAGATATTGCCAGCAGACGAGAAACCATCCGACATAAAGTGATGAATCACCATTTTGAATCTACGTCAATCATTTTCGCCAAGTAAACTATACTATGTGTCTGAGTAACACCTGGTGCATGTTTTCATTGTTCCATGTTAGGTTAGCCAAGTTACCAGGTTGTTTCTTGGTTGTCCTCCTTGCTGTGCCGGTTGATGTGCCTCTCATCACAGCTGTTGCTCTATGGAAGAGTCCATACATGTTGTTTAGAGGATGGAAGAGGTTATTAGATGATTTGATTGGAAGAGAAGGACCGTTTCTTGAGACGGTATGTGTCCCGTTTGCTGGTCTTGCCATCATGTTATGGCCTTTGGCTGTTGTGGGAGCAGTTATTGGTGCTTTTCTCTCCAGCTTCTTTCTTGCCCTCTACAGTGGAGTGATTGTCCACCAGGTCTTGCCTCTTTCAAGTTTTTGTGTATTCCGAGGACATTCACAAGCTTCAACATTTTTATCTCATATACAGTATATGTTTGATATGTTAGCTTTAACCATATAGTTCATTTTCAGGAAGACTCCTTTAAGATGGGACTTGCATACATTGTAGCTGTAGTGTCATTGTTCGATGAATACGCAAATGATTTGCTCTATTTGAGGGAGGGCTCCCCATTTCCTAGGTATCATTTATGATTTGGATTATTAACTTCATGAGTTCTGACTGGTTGTTAAAGGAACAGTCCTATCTTTTTCTGTATATTTTGGTTTTGATTCAAAAGATCCTTTGGACAGTCAGGCCCAAATACCGTAAGAACATGAAACCATTTAATCCCCATGGGAGAAGAAATTCGATGGACAATGATAAAACCGATCAGAAGGATGAGAGGGAAGGCTCGCGCAATTCTAAATTAGTTTCAGAACGATCAAGGACATTGAAGTGGGCTATTCAACAGTATACACCTGTGCAGGTAATAGCTTCCTGTGTGCTGTTTCGAACACCATTTGAATGTGACGAAATAATTTACTGTTTTGATGATTAGGTGTGGGATTGGCTTTTTAGATCCTGTGAGGTGAATGGAAGGATGCTTCTTCGTGATGGTTTTATAGATGTTAAAGACATAGAGGAATGCATTGTCAAGGGAAGATGTAAGAAGCTGGGTATCAAGTTACCTGCGTGGTCTATTTTACAGTGCCTGCTTACTTCCGCAAAATCTGAATCATCCGGGCTGGTAATATGTAAGTGTAATTGATTGAAGCTCTACCAGGGGGTGATAGGTTTATGTGTTTCTGATATGATTTATATTAATCTTTGTAGCGGATGAGGTGGAATTAACAAGGACTAACTTGCCGAAGGATAAAGTGTTTGAGTGGTTTGTCGGACCTTTATTCATTATAAAGGAGCAAATCAAGGGACTCAGATTGGAAGAAAATGAAGAGATGTGCCTGAAAAAGCTGGTTATGAGGTACAAGAACGAGACACCAGAGGAATGGGATGATAGCGGGTTCCCGTCTAGTGATAATGTCAGAAGAGCGCAGCTGCAAGCAGTTATTAGGAGGTAACTTCCCCATAACTAAAATCTGATATCATAACCATTGGAGCTTTACATGGTACAAAGGAAAAGAAGTCTGTCTTGTTTTTCATAGATTTGATGAACGCAATGCTCAACTTTAGAAGATTTGGTGAACCTTGATGATAATAGAAATTTCTGACTTAATGTGTGCTGTGTACTCCGTGTGTGTTGAGTTGGTTACAGGCTGCAGGGCATTGTTGCTTCCATGTCTAGGATGCCAACATTTAGACGGCGGTTCAAGAATCTAGTGAAGGTTTTGTATCTAGAAGCTATACAAGGTGGCATTATTTTTGCAAACAAAGATGGAGGAAGCTCGAAGTCCAGACATGGTCGTAAAACTTCACTTGGAATAGGAGACAGGAAAGTTATAGAGAGTTTCCACAGTGCGCATGACTTGGACAGTATGGCATGAGTGAACCTTTTTTTCTTTTTGTTCTTTTTTCCCAACCAATAGATGATAAATGTGATATGATGCATTTTTTGATGTGTACACTTCGCAGAATATCTATCTAATGTTTGTATACCTACGCCTTGACTGTTAGCTTCCCAACTCATCTAAAAAACTCATCCCTATTAAATTAGATAGGGGTTCAATATTAATGTGACCCGTCCCCACACGTGCAGAGATGCGATCATATCATATCAAGGGCATCAGAAATCAAACAGAGTGATAATTGTACTTACAATATTTTGGGTAGTAAATACAAACGGGATAACTCGAATTCATGACTTTGTCAAACCAGAACTCTTTTAATACTATGTTAAGTTACCAACTCTTCTAAAAAATTAACCTATTGAACATAAATTTAACAATATATATCAAGCTTAACAATCACGAAGAAGTCAAGGTTGGTGGAAGATATTTATGATCAGC
>CM028384.1:21850830-21889100 GCA_013146195.2 Codonopsis lanceolata | reverse complement strand
CGGTCGGCGGAGAAATGCCTCAGGATTCTTCAAAATCTTGCGCGGCAACAAAGGATTCGAGTGGAATCTTGGCTGGCGAGCCCTCGGCGGCTCGAGGGAATACTTGGGCAAACCACCTCCTCAGTCCACATGCCGGGAAGCCACTATATGTATACCTAGCGCGAGACAGTGTGGCGGCATTGTGATTAGAAAATCGAGACATTCAAAAACACATGTACTATGTATCAAAGCCCTCGATCTGTTGAGGGCCGTTATCTCTGAAAAAAATTAGCTTACTCGCATTTGTCATAGGCTGGGGAATTAAGTGGGAAACACTTTTACTGCACACGTGTAATCATAGTATACCGAGATGCACCAACTTGCAAGATCCCATAAGCGACTCATCGGGCGGATTACTCAAGCTGGGCGATAGAGCTCACGAAAATTCCACATCGACTACTTGCCCGGGAGAGCAATCAAGGCCCGGGCATTAGGCGATTTTACAGTCGAAACAAGCTTCACCCGATGAAGAAGAGAATGAGAACCGGCGGACAAGCGAGTCAGAGCAAAAGCAGTGCCCAACCCGAGCCTACTTCTTGTTGGGATTTATATGTTGATGGGCGGCGAGCAAGGTCGGGGCGGGGCGGCATCCTTCATGGCTCAGGAGCCAGTCCGAGAATTTGAGCTAGCATTACGATTCAAGTTCCCGCCTCCAACAACGTGGCGAGTCTGGCGATGTCGCGGTCTCGAACTAGCGGCGGACATGGGGAATTGATCACGATCACGGTGTACTCGGATTCTGGCGGTTGTGAACCAAGTCGAGGGGAATACATGGTACATCACCCACACTAGTCAAATGCTTGCGAGCTTGTCAAAGGAATTTTGAAAAATTTCAAGTTACGGGAAATGTCGAGAATCAGAATAGGCAGAGCGAGACAACATGCGGCGGACTATCTCTCTAAGATCGTGAAGAAAGCTTATCACTATTGAATCCTTGGTAATGGTCGAGCACCTAGATACTCCGGACTATCGATAGACTAGTGGTAATGGACATCGAGCCGGCCGGGGGTGGATTGGCGATTACAAAGATTACATCGAGCGAGGATCTTACCAGCAGACAAGGTCAAGCCACCACGGTCGAAGCCGGGCTTGTCGGTGCTCGGTAGTAGGGAGTGCGTATAAGCGATCTAAGGTCGGACCAATGCTCATTGCGTACCCCGAGCTAGCGAAGGTGTCTATATGAGGTACATGAGGGGAATCGGCGGCCATCCGGGTACCGCCGCCACTAGAGAAAGGGTATTGCTTGCGAGGATACTCTTGGATAACTCTCAGAAGGGATGCGAGAGAAATATGTTCGTGAATGTGACAAGTGCCAAAGATGCAGCGGACATACCAAGACTTCCCTCCACCATGCAAACCCAGTTGTTGCGGCTGGCCCTTCGACATGTGGGGGATCGACTGATCGGACCGTTTCCACTCGCCAAGGAAAGTACAAATATGCGGTGGTCACCATTGATTATTTCACAAAATGGATAGAAGCCAAGCCTCGGCCAAAATCACGGAAGCAAATGTCATCAAGTTCGTCCATGATCAAGTGTGGTGTAGATTTGGCCTTCGCGGCAATTGTATCAGGACCACGGCACAGTTCTCGGACAAGTTCTGACGAGAATGTGGCGACTAGGCGTCAAGCATTGGCAATCTTCGTAGCCTATCCTCGAGCAGGCAAGCCGGCCAGGAAACAAGCGACTCTGCACTTTCGAGAGAAATCTAGAAGGCGGCGAGGGAAATGGGCCGAGGCGCCATCGGCTTTATGGGCGTCGAGAACTGCATGCAGCGGTCCAGCGAGGGAAACCCCATTTGCTCTCACTTACGGATCGGAGGCAATGATTCCGGTTGAAATGGCTTTGCCCGGTATCGAGTCTCCCTACGGCGAACAAAACAACGAGCTTGCGCGAGCAATAGACCTTGACCTCTAGAAGAAAGAAAGGCTGGATGCTCGACTCGGAATGGTCAACTACAAGCAGCGGGCAAAGGCCCGTCATGACAAAAGGTTAGAGCGAGCCTTCATGGTGGGGGCTGGGTGCTCGAGAAAAATTGAAGTGGCCAGGACGGCGGCGAGAATGGGGAAAGCTATCGCCCAGGAAGGACCCTTCCAAGTCAGGTATTATCGAGAGAAGGCACCTACACTCCAGAACTCGGGAAGGAAAAGAGCTAAAACACCCGTGGCATGCTAATCATCTGAAAAAATACTATCAGTAGAGTTAATCCTCCTTACATAGGCAGGCGAGACCCCCATTGAGGGTCACAAATTTTATTCAATAAAGGCAAGTTTCTCAATATTGTTTTACTTAGATTTTATTGGCATCTACCATCTACAAGTGACCGGGGCCAAGCCCGTCAACATTGAGAATACCCAGTACTAGTGAACTTAATTTCTACGTGGGTGAGATGCGGCCATGCCGGTTCACGTACTTAGGATGCCGCCAGCGGTAGGGGCCTGCCCGTCGGATATCGGCTAAACTACCTCGGGTCCCACGGTGGCCGAGCAACAGTTTAGTCGTATATCCTTACACCCAGTTGATATACTACAACCAGGCTCGGGTTACCCACAGAACAACGGCCATGCGGTTGATAGTCGCCAGTGGGCTAAAGCAATCATCTGAAGCTCGCCCTAGGCGATAGGGGCCCTGCCCACTCAGAAGCCTTGGCCCATGCCAAGCATTCAAACAATACCACCTTGTATGCAGGGAAAAAGTACCGGCGGACAGGGGCGAGGCCAAACTCATAATAGTAGGACATTAACCTAAGATATTTGCACTATTTACTTTATGTATCTTTGAGTTAATGTTCTTTGCACGATTACTATCTGCAGATATATTTACGGGGACTACCCGCATACAATTGTGTTGGTACTAATTAAATGCGGGAAAAACACAAGTAAATATTATCGGACGAGAAAAACAAAAACACAGCATTCATTTCGAGCAAAATGATGATGAATAAGCGAGCGGCAAATAGCGGGGAAATTGTTCTGAGAGATAAAGTATTTCCAAAAGGATCAAGAAGTGCATTACAAAAGGCACATCGGCCAAAACAAGATATTAAGTCTTTAAATTACATCGGGGGTTGTGTGGAGGCTGCGGCATTTGCTTCCTCGATAGTGGCGGCTGTATTTACGCTTGAAGGCGGCATTGCCTCGGCCGACCGCCCCTCCTTCTCGGCCTTACGGGCATCAATCAGGCTACAGACATTGACAGCTAACGGGGCTGGGGGGTCCCATGGCTCCAGTCCATCATCATTATCATCACGGGCTAGGGCATCCAATTCGGCCTGAGTGTAGGGCACCAAGTGATGTAGCTTAGGGCCTCGGCGGTAAGGATCGGCGGCCGCCCAATCGGCCATCGTGCTCATGTCCGCCCCGTGCCGCGAGCATTCGCGAGATATGATTGGTGCCCACGGCATAATAAGGCAATATAGCCGGCGCACGAGGCGTAAGAGGGAAGCCTCGAAATCCTTCACGGCTTGAGTTCGGCCGCCGGTGATCGGGAATAGATTTTATAGTGCATCTCGGCCTGCTCCTTCAGCGTCACTTCGACTGCGGTGATCACATTTGCTCGCTCGAGAACCACGGCGACACAGGATCTTTTCTGCTGGGCTACCAGGGATTGTCTTCTCCTCGGCCAAAGCCTTATTGTCGACCTCGACCTCTTGCCGCTTGACAATGCTCTCCTTCACAGGTCCAAGGCAACACAGTCGTTCTTATTCTTTACCCGGCCCCGGCTCGTCCCTCTCGGACTCAATCTTCTTGCGGGTATCGATCTCCTACGTATATCGATTGTAGATGTTGGTGCGGGGAGGAAGCGATCTACAAACAACAAGCACGAGCAAGGTCGAACGATCTAAATTATCAAGTTCAAAGAAGTATGGGCATACCTCGCTCGAGAAGCCGATATGTCCAAGTAAAACATGGCCGGCCGTCTCCGGTCATTGGTAACATCTCTTGAAGCGGCCAGCTTCTATTCCTTTCCCCCACCGGCCGGCGGGGCTGCACAAGTCAATGGTCCAATATTGGGGCCCTCGGACAATCCGGCAACAATTGCCTGGGCATCGGGACTGGTTGGCATCTCAAAATCGGGGAGCAACCACGGCTGAGGCGAATCATGCGGACGGCTGTTCGACCCGTAACGCGGCGGGCGAAGAGCGATCACCGGTGGCGAGGGATGTCTTCTTCTTTTGCCCGCCGCCTTTGCAGCCCTAGCAGCGGCTTCGGCGGTGGCGCGTGAACACTCAAACATGACCCGAGGAGGTGGAGGAGGCGGTACTTCACTACCTTCTTAGCATGGGGCTTTCTTGCCGCCAGGATGAAGGGGCAGAGGATGCTCTTGGAGGGTTGGCTTGCCAAGGCGCCACCCGGCCTACTCTCCTCGGCCTCCAAATTTTGAATGCGCCTCGGGATAGCATAGGCTGCGAAAAGAAAAGATAAATCAATATAGCGACAAGTTACAATCACCTGACAACAATTAACAAAGGGTGAGGAAAGAGTTAAAAGTTCAAACCAACCAGACCCTTCAAGGTATAGGCAGCGTAATCATGCCCCAAGACGCGACACATCTGACAGTCTGCGCGGAAATTCTGCTCGTGATAATCGCCCCAGTACTCGTGGGCCTCTTCAGCGTCGAAGGAGCACAAGGGCTCCACCCCGGGGATGGCAGCCCGGAGCACCCCGGCCAGGCGTAAATTGCGAGGATTGCAAACCAATTCCTTCCAATCGAACAGGCGCTCTTGACTAACTCTCCTTTCCCCATCCATCACAACGCCGGGGCATCCCTGATAACTGTAGCGACGGAGTGTCACCGGTGGTGAACCCTCCACGGGAAGTTTGGGGGCGTTTATCAAATCTTGGCTCATAGGCATTATCGGCCACCGGTCAACCGAGACTCGATCAGGACCGCTCTTCTATCCCAGGCATCCACTTTCCCTGGCACATCGGACAAAATCCTAAGGAAGCTCGAATTGGAACGAGCATTTACCCGACCATAAGCATCAACGCTCAGAATAAAGAGACGCCTCGAAAATCTTGCTCGCTCGGCTCATGCGTAAATCCGACACGCCACAATATAAGCCATAAGGGCCCTTACCGTGTTCAGCATCAGGTCACCGGGCATCGGACAGAATTCCTGAAGGAATAGAAGGACAAAGGGATCCAGGGCAAGCGGGCCTACTCTGAAGAAGTCCGCAAGAAAGCTTACCATTACGCTCCCGGGAAATTCACCATCCACGTGCACCGCCTTCTACCCCGATAGTCCTCGTGCTCTATGCCCATCGAGGTAAACCAGGCGGTCGGTTTGGCGGTATCAATGAAGCCCGATGAGCCGCATACAAGCTCGTCAAGACCGATGCCTGAGCAGGCAGAGCGAGAGCTCCTCCTGCCGCCTTGAGCCGGACGCCGCCTCGCGATAGGGATGTTATCTGAGTCCTCATCACCGGTGGGGCGGCATCGTTGACCACCGTCCCTCGGCCTCGGGCAATAACGCACCACCTACCCTCGTTTCGGGCAGAAAATCATCCTGTTCGGCCAATTGGGCACGGCCATGCCTGCCTGAAGCCGGTCCGGACAAATGAGTGTGGCCCGGCCCACCGGAAGCTAAGCGACCTTGTTCCACTTCCCCCTCGGACAAGCTGGAGGCGGATAAGGTAATCACGGGCACATGGGCCTCTGGATCAACGGACACACGAGGTCGGGCAGCCACGACCTCGCCAGCCACGGACTCATCACCCTGCTCGAATACTACGTCAATAGACGGGGACCTCTCACTGCTCATGGGGTCATTCTGCCCGCCATAACTGAACTCCTCCCGGTCGTTTTCAGAGAAATCTCCGTCGGACATCTACAGAGATCGAGGAAAAGCATGGTCAGATCCTATCCAGAAAGGAGCAGTCATTAAGAAAGAGGAAAAACCCTAAGTCTAGGTCAATCCAAGGGGCCTTGCCCGCCTAGCAGACGAGACACAATTGGGTCTCTCCTCGATCTCAGCCTAGGGACTCGCCTAATCTATTCAAGGCAATCCAGGAAACATTGAAAACAGAAAGGGAGAAAAATTGAAACGCTGAAACAAACAAACGGGAAAATAAAGGCTGAGAAGAAGCAACTTACTGTTAAAGTTCTGGAGGAAATTTGCTTCGTGGAGTCAAAGTATGCAAGCGCAACGGCACCGGCGACTGGGACGACTTCGGAAAATCGGCAGCCAAAAAGTTGCAGAGCTTCTCTCTCTATTCTTTTCTCTCTCTAAAAAATCTCTGGGCAGCATAAAGCTTCAAATGGGCGAGGCGCCCGGTTTAAATAGAGAAGGAAACCTCGGAGATCGTGCTGGAAGCCGAAAAGACAGATACTCCGCCGTCAAACCCACGCACGCGCATTAAATGCGCCGTCCCGGGACTAGCACCCCCGTCTTTTCGGTCACCTCTCTGACGGCTCACGCGCGCCTCGTCCCCTCCTCTGCCAGAACCACTCAGTGAAAGGCTTCTCTGGCACGCCTCGGCTGACAGTTGTAAAAAGTTCTGGAACCTTCTACAGCGAAGTTCAGCCCGATCACTGGCATCGCCAGATTTCATAAGTGTACAAGCCCGGGTTTTGGGGCAACTTCGATACATTCTGCACGCTCCTCGCCTCGAGCATAAATACTCGCCAGCAGGGGCCATCGATATACCCCCCAAGTCTGTCACGGCGAGCAGAGTTGCCATCACGGCCGATCGCGAGCATGGGCCTCGAGGGCCGCAGCCCGCCGAGCATAAAAAGAGTAACCCCATACGGCACGGCACGACGCCTCGACCCGGCTTGGGACACGAGGCCCTGTCCGATCGTGGGCCTTGCCAGAATTGTGATCAACTCATATACCTCATCTACCATGCAGACGAGCAGGGCCTTGCCCGCTCATTCCTCATCGAGCAAATGACACTAAGTAGCTTGCCCGCCAAGACACGGCCACAAGTTATCATATGTAGGCAGGACACTTGCTTTATTCATCCCTGATATCACGCGGCCAGTCGTATATCAACAGGAAATCTAGAGTTTCACTCCTTGTGGAACAAGGTGACTACAGAAACCAAATCCTACCCGGATTCAACCACACAAGGGCCAATAAATACTCCTCCGTCATACACCTCAAAGGTACATGCTCTCATACACTCTGCCTCTTCCTTGAGTTACGGTATTCCCTGCTCTCATACGGTACTTACCTCACGCGGAGGGGTTTCGCGAGGCCTTGCACATCCACTCAGTTTTACTCGGCCGGGTTCAAGGAAGCAGCTACAAGCCCAAATATCCTACCCAAAGAACAGACGGCCCAAGCTGAGGATTTTGCCACATCAGTTATATGTTTTTCATATGCTACAAATACAATCTCAGGAATCAATTTTCTTTCATTCCACATTTACTCACTTTTTCCCAACATAAATTTGAGCGTATTTCTTTAATACAATTACTAAATTAACTTTTATCAACTAGTATTAGCTTTCTTGTGCACTTATCAAACGATCTCATTTTGACATATTATTTATTAATTCACGTTTATTTTCAAATATTTTATAAATATTCTTCTTTATAACTAAATAAATTCCCTTAAATATCTATCCAAAAAATAATTTCTTTATCCTAAAAGCCCAAACTTCAACTTTCAGTACTAAAAAATCTAAAACTTAACGTATCAACCAACACCGCACAAAATTAAAAGAAAAAATAGAAATGAAAACAAAAATCATCATCAGCACAAAATTCAATAATCAAGTCTAAAACCAAACGCAAAAGCCAATAATCATATCCAAGTCTATGGAAATATAAAATTTTAGTCAAGAGCCAAATTCAAGTTTGAATTAAGGTTAGAAAAAAACCAACCAAAAGCAAAAATAAATCAAAATCATCGTCTTAAGAAAAAGCAAGAATGAATCAAATCTAACACCAAAATGTAAAAAATATTAGTACAAAAATTTGAAAAAACAAAAAAACAAAAAATAATAATCTATATGAAAACGAAAAATTAAAAAGTAGAAAAAAACCAACCAAAAGAAAACCCATTATACTTTCTCAAAATGTAAAAAATATATCAAAAAATTTGAAAAACAAAAAACAAAAAATAATAATCGATGAGCTGAAAACGGCCATTATACTTTCAAATCTATCAAAATGACTGATCATGAGTAAATACAACAGCTCGGCCCAAATCTGATAGATCATGAGTAAATCCATCGAAAAAAGGTCACCCGAGCGGAGACAAGCTCCGTCTTATCTATGTTTGATTTATGAGACAAGCTCATTTTGAGATAATATTTATTAAATAGACGTTTATTTTGGAATAGCTTATAAATATTTTTCTTTATTACTAAATATATTGCCTTAAATATGTATCCAAATGGTCAAATAAATCTTTCTTTCTTTCTTTTTTTTAGGGTAGGGTGAGAAGGTTGGAGGGTGAAGGTTGATTATTAATAATTTGGGAAAATATCAAAAAGTCTCACTAAAAAATTCTCATAACCAAAAAATCTCAAAAATAATTGTTTTATCTTAAGCCTCAAAGTTAACCTGTTAGTACTAAAATGTCCAAAATTAATGTATCAACGAACACTGTTATGTTAAAAGACTTTTATTTAAATGAAAACTTATTTTTCTTCTCATTTATGACAGTAATGATAAGAATTGCATTGAATATTATTATTGTTATTATTGTTATAACAATAATAATATTATTAGTGAGAGGCTATTTCTACTACATTTTTTTTATTATCTATTACATTACCAATCTATTATACAATAGAGCTCAGTCTCATAAAGAGCGACTCAGATCGCTTAATTTACTTTATATCAAACGGTTGAGATTGCATATTTATGTTTATATCAAACGGTTATGATCGATTATTTTAATTTATATCCGACGGTCCTCTGCGTCCCCTCTCTGTATACAACTCCAACTCCACTTTCCTTTTCTCCGGCAGTTCGCGCCTTACATCTCCTCTCACAAACGAAACCCCCCATCAACAACCCAGCCGGACCCTCCGTCTTCTCCGGCGAATTTCACCCATCCCCCTTTATCTCTTTTTCACCGGCGAATCCATCTCCACCACACTCCATCCCGTCATCCACCAGCCGCCATCCCGTCATCCACCAACCGGTGAATCCATCTCCACCGTTCCAGCTTCATCTGCGTCTTTGATGTTGACAGCTTCATTGTCAACGTACAATCCATTTTGAATTGTGTGGATGGATTGAGATGTATAATTGATTTGAATAGGAATAGGAGTAATGAATTTGTTATATGTTTTTCATATGCTACAAATACAATCTCAGGAATCAATTTTCTTTCATTCCACATTTACTCACTTTTTCCCAACATAAATTTGAGCGTATTACCTTTCTTGTGCACTTAGAATGATTATCAGATAACCTCATTTTGACTTATTATTTATTAATTCACGTTTATTTTCGAATAGTTTATAAATATGCTTCTTTATAACTAAATAAATTCTCTTAAATATCTATCCAAAAAATAATTTCTTTATCCTAAAATTAAGCCCAAAGTTCAACTTTCACTACTAAAAAATCCACCATTAATATATGGACAAAAACAACCCTTAAATATTTATCCAAAAAAGATTATCCTAACAATCAAAATAAAGCATTAAAGAGTACAAAATATACAAAGGGTAAATTAGACACCGTCCATCCAATGGAACTTGCCAATCATAAGGTTGCATCTGTACCGGAAGAAGGAGTGGGCTCTTCCGTAACACCACAGTTTGAGTTGCATGTTAATGGCGTTAGAAACGTCTCCTCTTTCAATCCTTTACAATATCAAGCCCAAAATCCTCTTCCTCGTAATGTAACGAATTCGTAATCATTGTCACACACTCATACTATCCATTATGGATTCCTTAGAATTCATAGTAACGCCCTTGGAGCCGGAATCCGCTGAGATTAATGCAACTTTCCCAATTAATTTGGATTTTTGACTTTCAAAATCAACACCCACTTGATTCTTCCCGCTTACCAGATTGAAGGCCTTTGATGCCAGAGATCGAAAAGAAACAACTAGCATCTTCATTCTTAAGTCATTTTTCCCTTTCCGAATTTAAATTGCATCTAACAAGTTAAACACAAGAATTCAAATAACCTAAACGAGATATATAATCCATTTGCAATATTGCGAGCTAGAACTTTGTTGTATTATTATGAGTTTTAGTGTTAAAACCGTTAGATGATTAAGTTTGTAAAAATTTGGATTATACATGTTCTTACTTAAAAAAACATATTTGATCTAACAGTGTAAAATCTAAGTAGATTTGATCTAACGAACATTAAAACTTGTAATAATATTACAAGTTCATGATCGTAATATCAAGCCTCTAATCACTTAGCTTATATTGATAGCAAAATATAAGCTCGAAACACCTACAATTGTTCTAAGCTCGTTTGCCAAATTCTAATTACCAAAGTACACACCGGTCATTAAACTGTAACTATACTTAGTCAAAGAACAGCCTAGTATATTTACAATTGTTCTAAGCTCGTTTGTCTATTTCACTTCCTATATTGAATGTGGAGGGTATAATTGAAATGTTGTATAGGTGATAAACATAATTATTTTTGAAACTCTTTGTCCGGAATGGAGGGATTATATATTCAATTTTTTTGTTAGATTAGATTTTGAGCTGATCGTTGCCACTTCCTAATGCCCCCCCCCCCCCTTTTCCGTTTTAGAGTTATTATGCTGGTCTAATTTAATAGAGCAAAATGCACTGCTCCAAAAAAATTTTTTTTGAGAAAATTGCAGCGGGTACACTTTGGTAATTTTTAACCTCTTTAGTAGCCCATATTTTTTTCTTAAGTCTATTTTTATAAAAAAAAATCCCAAAATGCCAGCTACGTACCACACCACCTACTGCTTCCGTCTTCTTCTTCTAATTTTTCTCTTCTAGTCGTAAGATTCACCGAATTAATTGGCTAAAGATGAGTGGGACTATTGGCATACCTACTGGTAGGATCAAGCTTTCTAATTCTACTAGTGAAGAAAAGACCAATTCCTTTAACCACAGACAATTAGGTGCTTGCAAGTAAATCTAAGCGCTGTGATTGAGGCTTGTACAAGGATTTCCAGCAGTTTGGAGAGAGCTAAGCAATGTCGAAAAACAATAGAAATACAAAATGAAGATTACAAAACTTGGATATGATGTACAATCATGCACCGACACACTTTCCTGCAAGATTAATTATTCGACTCTTATTTCATGCCCAAGGTTGCACGGATATTCTTGTGGGATAAGACTACAATCGTCCTCCTCTTATGGCACTGAAGCAAAAGACTACTTATAAAGTATTATTTTTCTGTGACACAATCGAAGATGATGGAAGTATATCGGAGTATATATGCGTCTCTTGCAGATAATCAAGTTTCCTTTTAATGGTTGTGTCCTTTCAGCGGTTACCAAAACAACTGCTAGGAAAAAAATTGTCACAACCAAATTCTAATAGCAAAAACAACTCACACCAAAAGTTTCGGGGGCGTTGCCCCTGAACCCTCATCAGGGACCACGTAGATTCTTGTGTAAATGTGCACTCCGCATTTCATGGATCCACAATATAATATTCTCGAGCTCACCCATCATTAAAATAAAAATTCTAAGTACACCAAATGACCAATGATTTCACTCAAATCGTCAACCGGGCCAGAGCTAAAAAAGACAAGGAATAAGAGGAGTCCCACGAGTTTCCAACCTAGGACCAAAACAAAAAAGAACATGATGAGCGGTCTCATTTAGAAATGGAATCAAAGGAATAGGCCAAGGCTCTTGGAAGAAATGCAATAATAAAATTATGATTGTACATGTTATTACTTAAAAAATAAAACATATTTGATCTAATTAATTGTTTAAATCTAAGTAGATTTGATGTAACGACACTAAGCATTGTAGTAATATCACAAGTTCATGCTCGTAATATCATGCCTCTAATCACTTACCTTATATTGATAGCAAAATATAAGCTCGAAACACCTACAATCGTTCTAAGCTCGTTTGCAAAATTCTAAATACCAAAGTACACACCGGTCACTAAACCGTAACTAGACTAGGACAAAATACAACCTAGTAAATATTGACAAAAACTTGGGTAGGATCGTCTTATGAATATTTTTTGTAAAACATATTTTTCTTCCTCAACTCACTGTATGTTGATGGATTGAGCTATGACATAGCAGAACTCCGTCTTACCTTTAAATATTAATAAGCTATGTTCCAAGTCAAGTACGAAGATAGTTAAAAATCCTTTAAATAAATATACAAATTCATATATCAAATTGTACAGTTAAATTGAATATTGTGAAAATTAGTACTCCATAGTTTGCTCAACTCACAGGGGTATTTACAAAAATGGCCAAGTCAAAGATGACTTGGTCATTTTTAGCCTTACTTAAAAAAATACTCTTTTATGGCCTGGTTTATCGATAAACCAGCGATAAACCACAACTGGTTTATCGATAAACCAGTAAAATACACGCGATTTACATGCGAAAATTCCCGGTCGACAAGTGGTCGACAGACCGACCACCTGGTCGACAAGTGGTCGACAGACCGATCCCCGGTCGACAAGTGGTCGATAAGTGGTCGACAGACCGACCACCTGGTCGACAAGTGGTCGACAAGTGGTCGACAGACCGACCACTGTAGCATTTTGGTTGGTTTTTGGTCAAAGGTTATATATGTTCATTCATCGGGTCAAATGGCCGTATTTGATAAATGCCACCAACACTCACATCCAAATTAGATATGGCCTTAATATCGTGTAAACGGGTCAATCCATCTGGCTAGTCGTAAGATTCACTGAATTAATTGGCTAAAGATGAGTGGGACTAGATTATACCCGTTATCTTTCTCGTCAGGTCGTACGCTTCACTTCTAGTAGGAAGAGGTAGTGTTTAACGGGTTTTTATGATACAATATGGTAAGAGAGGTAAGACCATATGTCCGAGTTGAAAATGTTAGTAATTGGACTCGTTGCCCGATTATTTACATCCGCCTATATGGACTCTACCTTATATTATTATGGTAAATTAGTTTCCTAATGCGAAAGAGTTCGAGATTGATTTAACTTGACCTACAAAAAATATGATTTCTTGTACAATAATAATAATAAGCAACCAAATGGATGGGGGTAAGTGGGGAACCACTATTGATACTCTTTAAGAAAAAAAAAGAAAAAAAAGTAACTAAATGGATAAAACTCTAACTGTTATTTTTTAAAGATCTATTTTTTAAAAAAATACCACTATCTATATTTTATATGTCTAATATAGATTTTAAAAAATAGATTACATTAGAATTAGTTCTATTGGATCTATCAGATAACATTTTTAGCACATATGTATTTTTTATTTGTTTTGGATATAGTAATTATAGATCTATATGCTATTTGATAATCTGATATTCTTATTATTTTAAGAAAATAAAAATATTATAAAGTTCAAACCTTGTTAGTAGATATGTTTAAGTATTTTTCGAGCACAACGGAAAATAGATTTCTAATTTTTTTTGTTCTATAATTTGAAGTTACAATTATAAATTTTTTCAAATTTTGTATTAAAAAATACCACGATCTATGGAGCTGCAGTTAACATTAATCATATGAGGAGTTGTATAATGTATGGAGTGGGAAGCGTAGCCAGTGGACAATCAACAATGATATTGCAATTTAACTTGGTTACATAATTTCCGATGAAAGAAAGAGAATTACTGCTCATTTTTAAGTGGATCACAAATACATTGAATTCTAGATCCGATAACATTTTTAGCACATATGTATGTTTTTTATTTGTTTTGGATTTAGTAATTCTTTTTTTTTTAATTTTTTTTTCTCCTAAGGCATGGGAAGGGATCGAACCTGAGACCTCACACTTTGTAAAGCCCCATGTCTACTACTGGGACACCCCCTTAGCGGGATTTAGTAATTCTAGATCTATCTCCTATTTGATGATTTGGTATTCTTATTATTTTAACTAACTATAAATATTACTCCGTAAAGTACGGACCCTGTTATTAAATTTGTTCAATTATGTTTCGAGCACAACAAAAGGCAAATTTCTAATTTTTTTGTTCTATAATTTTAAGTTACAATTCAAATTTTTTTCAAGATTTAATTTTAAAAAAAAACACGATCTATATCCATTAAAGGTTTTTTTGTGGTCAATTCAATTATAAAATATCATTTTATTGTGCATTAAATTCTTATAACTTGTATTTTATATTGCAAGATATACTCGGACAAATAAAGAAAGCGAGAGTGCTTTTATACGGAAGCACATATTGAATAAAAATTACAGTATAATAACGATCAATAATTGAATAAAAAATATTTTCTTATTTAATCCTTTTTCCATAAGTTTACCAAACCCCCTTTTGTCACCTTTCTCTTATCTCTCTCTCTTTCCTAAATTTCATCTCACCAAATATTCTCTCTAGACCTAATCATTGAGAGATATGAATTTGTGGTGTGAATTAGATTTTAATATTTGTGCTACGTGATATTAATCTGATGAGAAAAACTTACAGGATTATTGATCGTGACATATAAAGATCGTAGATCAAGGCAAAAGTACTCTTCCATTTCACTCAATAATTGAGTTCACTCAAAGTAACTCATGATCCCTTTTAAATAACGAATTTGCAGTATATATCTTTCAAAAAGATTATACAGCAAGACAATGGAAAAGTAATTCTTTTGAGTTCTTGCCGTGCAGTGCGCTACTAAACAGCTTAATTTAATAGGACAAGAATGAAGTTTTGCGATCATTTACAATGTGCAGTACAAGTTGGCTTCTCAAATCATGGCAATTTGTTTTAAAATATTTGTAATATTAATTAAGTATATCAATTATTGTCCTGTCAATTAATGTCAACTTTCACTCTGCCAACTTATTGAAGTTTTTCAAATTTCAATCCATTGACTCGACATGTTGTTGGAGTAACCATTACGTCTCACATGGTTCGTCTAGCAAGCAGTATAGATTAATCGGCCAAAGAATAAAACATTTCGCTTCCAAAACGTTTTGAAAATATAGTTTTTTTAAACGTAACATTTTTCAAATATATCATTTTCAAAATGTAATTTTTTTTTTATAAATATGTTTGGAAAACTATTTCAAAACGCTATTTCTATAAACAAAATAGTTGTAAACGCAACATATTTGTAAAACGCTCCAAATTGGAGCGTTTTAAAACGCTGTACATTTTTTAAACGCTACATTTTAAAATGCTGCATTGAAACACTTTTAAAGAAAAAACACTTCCATTTTTGCAATGGGCTTAGAGCATCTCCATCCCAAAAAAATTTAACATCAATTTTTAGCTGGGTCACACTACCACATATACATTTTAAAAATATTTGAAAGAACGTGATACCAAAAATTCTCAATATGGGTCAATATGATTGCCAATGTTGCAGTGATTGTTGCAACAATGGCAGTCACAATGAAAACAACAACTAATAGCAAAAAAAGTAGCAGCGGAAATTTGTAGACAAAATCAGTTTCAAAACAGAACTAGGAGACACGTATTAATCAAAACAATCTACAAGTTTGATACTTGTAGATCAAGCCTCAAGGCCACACAAAATTCTATTAAAATCAACACTGTTTTGTATCCAATAAATAACAAAGATTCTCACAAGATATAGTATCTTGGAGAACCAAAAAATCCCACATAAAACACTAAACCAAACGTGGGAAGAAAGAACGAGAATCAACTTCCTAATGACAGAAAAAGGAAGCAGTAAAAGAGCAGTTCTTCAAAGGTTCAAGGAAGCTGATGATGTTGTGCTCTCTGAAGATTCAATCAGCTTCAGTTCGAATGGTTGAACTGCTGCCCTAAAACTCTACCAAGATTGCTCTCAGTTTTATGGATTCTGATCTTCTCTTTTTCGAGCTCTACCCCCTTGCCAGCCACGAAATCCCGTCTCCATATATAAGCCACCATCCTGTAGAAACATGGCACAAGAAGACATTCTCCTACTAGGAAAGAGATTAGCAAAAGATCAATCAAGATTAAGTTTCCTATTCAGACTATGATACTTTGAAGAACCAATTTATTTACAGAAATCTAGCTACCAAAAATATGTTGCCTAAATCTTTTGAAAGATTTTCAAATCAATCTATCAAAAGAATCCTAATCAAAATCTAATACTTAAATAACCATTGACTAAAATAATATCCTTCTTTGACCAAGAAAGGTGAAAACAAGATAAAATAGGTTTCGCCTATTTTACCCTTACAATCACCCCCTTTGTTGAGCATTCTTGGTCAAATCCTGAATATCCAAAGATGACCTGCAAGAAGTTATTAATGACAAACACCCCCTGAACAATACACCATAGGGAAACATGATTAAAGCTACAACTACTTATTACAAGAGTTCCAGTTTATCCAATCATCACAGGACTATAAAGACAGAAGCAAATGAAACAAGTGTTCATGAAAACAGCCAACTACCAATCACCAAAATTACATAGGATCAGAACCAACATCATGAGGAGGAATAGCTGCAGCTTCAGCTTCAGAAACTCTTGCATCAGCTTCACTAACTCTTGCATCAGCTACACCTTCACCCCCTATTTGACCAGAATGACTATCTAGCCAAGCAGAATATTGGGCAGCCAAAGAGGTGAGTAGAGCACTCTGTGTCTGTACCATCTTTAACTGTTCTTTGACGAAGCCCACAGAAATAGGAGCAGTTGGGAGATCAAACATGGAGGATGTAGCAACAGATGTTGCATCAATGGAAGGTGCAAAGTGAGTAGCAACAGGAGGAACTGGAACTGAAGGAGAGGCAGGAGGATGAGAGGTGCTAGGACAAGCTGAGGCAGGATCAGATGCAAAAGAAAGAGGCAAATTTATAACCCTATCACCTCTTAACAGTTTGGCAGAAAACTGAAGAGGTTCAAGAACAGGAGATAAACGAATGGAGGGGGAAGGTTTGTAACCCTGAGACATAAGAATTTTATAGATGAGTGAAGGAAAGATGAGAGACCTTTTGTCTCCACCTGTTTCTGCCATGGATGAAACCTTCCTAAACACATAGTACCCAAAATCAAAAGAACCCTTAGTCCCAATGAGATAAAGGACTTTTGCATGCTCTTCTGTTATGACATTTGAATTTGTGGAGGGAGACCAATTTGCACAACAAATTTTGTGGAGGAATGCATAAAGGGAAAAGAGTTGGGAGGTGCTAAGAGGAGTGCCTTTAACAGGCCACTTAGAGAGTTTTCCACCAGACAACTCAACAACACAAGAATCTAGATCTAGGACAAAATCAAAGCTTCCAGATGCAGGAGTATGAAGAACATAATTAATAATGGAGGGAGAAAAAGTATACCATTTGCCTCTTACAAAAACTTTTTCAAAGCTACCATCAGATGAATCACAAATATGCTTCTCAATATTTGCATAAAACTCATGAATCAACTCTCTAAAGTATGGGGCAGCTAGAGAAACAGTGTCCATAAGACCTCTATCAGAAAAATAGGCAGTGAGGTTATAAGATTTCAACAGAAAAGGCACAACATTGCGTTCATCAATAATATTTCTAGAAATATTATATCGAAAAGAAGCAGCCTTAGAGATGAACTTTGAGGAGAAGGGAGTACCCAATGGTTTTGACCTTTTGAATGTTGCAGCAATGGGAGCAACATTAGAGCTGGCGAGACGGCTTCTGGTGAACCGCACAGGAACATCTTCAGATTCTTCACTTTCTTTAGGGGACCCCTTTTTCTCTTCATAGTTCTGATCAGAACTATCATCGAATTCGGAAGAACTAGGCTGGCTTGGCATGGTCTGAGGTTGAAATTTGGTAGAAGGACCAGAAGTAGAGGAACCTGCCTTCCTTAACTTGACTAAGTTTTTGACAACTTCTTCATCAGAAATAGGTATATCGTTGGTTGAGGTCAAGGGAGAACTCTCTTCTACAGACGGTGTCTGCCTTGGAGGAGATGACGAGACGGATGGGAAAACAACCCTAGGAGAGGGAATAGGGTAATCATCGTCTTGGACGTCGTTTTGGACACGAGGAGAGGTAGGAGATGCTGGTGTCGGAGATGGCTCTTGAACGGGTGGAATAGAGCCAGTGGAGGAACAAAATCCTCATCATCAGAAGTCGCCACAAGTTCGGTGATTCTTTAAAGAATCGGTCCGACCTTGTTCTTCTTTGCCGCTTGAACATCGGCAGAAGATGGGTTCTCATAATTTGCCGGAATACCCCGCTGCCTCTTCGAACGGCGAGAGCTAGGGTTACCAATTTTTGGTAAGCCAGACAAATCTCCTGGATTGTCAACGTCAATCTCGTTTCCTTTTTCTCCCGGAAGTATAACTGTGAGGGGTTCAGGGAACGATTGAAACACGACCATAGTTGTTGAGGGATTTTCAGAAGAGGAATTGGGGCTCATTGTCTCTTTGGATGTTGCTGCATCATATCTTGACGATTTGGGGCTTTTGGAAGAGGAAGCCATTTGAGTTTGGGAGAAGAAGTATAGATGAAGAGAGCAAGATGAGATCGAATTTTGAGGGAAGATGGAGAAGCTGAAGATCGCCGGAGAATTGAGAGAGATGGATGCCGGTGGCGTATGTTCTGCAAAAAATTACCACTAAACCTTCCACTAAAACAAATTAGCCGTTTGGATATTAATGAGGGAGGTGAGAGGGCGAAAACAAAAGCAGAACTCAAATTTCAAAAATCAAGTGCTAACAACTGATAGAATTAGGATAGGAATCTGTTGTCATGAACATGAGAGAAATGAGGAGAAATAGATACACAATCTGATTTCAAAAACATTTTGAATTTATCAGGTATTTGAAGAATACACAAATCATACTTAAACAGGATTGAAAACACACAAGATTTTCAACCATAGACAATGAACCCAGTTCTGATTCTCAAGAAGAGCACAACAGTTTAGACAGCCACATAAAATATTGACTTTGTGATCTAGAAGCAAAACAAGCATCAATTTGAAGGACAGAAACTAAGGAGGCTGATATCTTACAACTATATGACCTAGAAAGCATGTCTAAAATATGCAAAAGAGAAAAACAAAGGAAAGAATGCAGGCACACACACAAGTGAAATGTCTAGATCATTTGATTGCAGTTCCCAATGTTGCAGCAATGGAAAACACATTCACCAAAAACTGTGATTTTATGTCCAAATCTTCATTTTTCTTTCACCAAATAAACACAACTACTCCCATAAAAGTCATAGGTACTTTATTTCCCTATGAAAATAGCTTTACTTTATTTCAAGCTTATTGAACAAACACCACTAGGAACCTTTCACACTATTTACCAAGGGTAGTAACTTTACTTATTGATCAACCCATGAAATTCGAAAATTCATGGTCCCAAAAGAAAGATGCCACAACCTTGTTCATAGGTAGCTCTTTTCCGTTAGGTAGCTTTCACACTTTGTCAATTAAAAGGAGTCAATTTAGTCAAGATCAACCCATGCAAGTCTAAACTTCATAGTACATTGACAAATTGCAGCGTCCTAAAAATTTCAAAAGGTAGCTCTTTCCTTTGTGGTTTAACAGAAAAAAATTTTGCAATTCAAATTCAATTTTATTGGGAGATGGTGAAAAGAATTTGAACAATACGATCACAATAATTTTGAATGAATCACCAAAACAATTTACAGAGGTACTAAAAACAAACAGAGAGATACTAGTGTGCCTCCCTAAACAACAATGCAATATGCCTATTTTTATTTATTTTTTTTTAAGTGAGGGATTACATGGCACACATGAGAGATTTCTAAGATTTATGAATCTCTCAAAATCTAGACTCTTAGTAAAGATATCGGCCAATTGGTTTTCCGTACCAACATGTTCAATGCAGACAATGCCTTGTTCAACTAAGTCTCTAATAAAATTGTGTCTTATATCTATGTGCTTTGTTCTTGAGTGTTGAACAGGATTTTTAGCTATGCTTATTGCACTTGTGTTGTCACAATACAAGGTTAAGATATCCTTTGTGCAAACCATAATCTTTGATCATTTGTTTCATCCACAAAGTTGTGTACATCCACTACCGGCTGACTATATACTCGGATTGTGGATAGGGCTACACAATTTTGTTTCTTGCTAAACCATGAAATCAGATTGTTTCCTAGATAAAAACATCCTCCAGACGTACTTCTCATGTCATCAACACTGCCAGCCCAGTCAGCATCACTAAAGCCAACAAGATTGGTGTTCGTGTGTTTAGTATACCACAAACCCATGCCAAAGGTCTCACCAACATATCGAATTATTCTTTTTGACTTTCGGTGAGAAACTTTGGGGTTTGCTTGATACCTAGCACACAAACACACACTGTACATGATATACGGGCGGGTGGCGGTTAAATCTGACAAACTTCCTATCATACTTCTATATAAGGTAGGTCAACACTTTCGATTTTTCATCTCTATTAAGTTTATTGGATGTACCCATAGGGGTTTTCTTATGTTTTCCATTCTCAAGATCGAATTTCTTCACCAAGTTTAGAGAATACTTGGCTTGAGAAATGAACATCCCTTCATGTGATTGTTTGATCGAATTCTAAAAAATAGGTCAACTCCTACCATGCTCATTTCAAATGTGGAAGTCATGCAATTTACAAACTCTTTTTCCAAGGATTTGGAGGTGGATCCAAACACAATGTCATCAACATAAATTTGAGCAATCAAAATATGTTTATCTTGTTTTTGAATAAGCAGTGTTTTATCCACCTCTCCCCTTCTAAACCCACTTTGTAAAAGGTGATCTGTAAGCCTACCATACCAAGCTCTAGGAGCTTGTTTGAGGCCATACAAAGCCTTTTTCAATTTAAACACATGATTGGGTTTATGGGGTCCTCAAACCCTTTTGGTTGTTCAACAAACACTTCTTCTTCAAGAATTCCATTTAAGAATGCACTCTTCACATCCATTTGTTGAAGAGTTATGTCAAGAAAACAAGCAATTGCAAGAAGCGGACGAATAGACTCAATGCGGACTCTGAGGTGCAAAGGTTTCATCAAAATCCACCCCCTCGACTGTGTATACCCTTGAGCCTACCAATCTAGCTTTATTTCTTATTATTTCTCCCACTTCATTTGTTTTGTTTTGAAAATCCATTTAGTTCCAATAACATTTATTGAAGTGGGTGCAGGAACTAGATACCAAACATCATTTTTTGTGAATTGATCTAGTTCCTCTTGCATGGCATTTATCCAACTTTCATCTTTGAGGGCCTCTTGCACATTTTTAGGTTCAATAGTGGAAACAAAACATGAGGCATGTATTTCATCAAATTCAAGTGTGGACATGCATGCAAGTTTCTTGTAATCCACTTTACCTTTCTTCCTTGTTGACATACCATCACGTACATTACCTATAATTTGAGTGAGAGGATGGTTTTTACGGATCTTGCTTGGAATGTCAATTTCTGTTCGATCAATTTGGGTGATCATTTTCTGATTTGAATCGGTTCCATCAACTTCATCTTACGCGGTTCTTTGTTCAATGTTTCTTAGATGTTGCAACATCGGAAGCACATTAGGTGAAACATCTGAATTTTTTCACTGAACCACCGAATGCATGCGCTCCACTGGACTCTTTGGATTCGGCACGTTTACGGATCAAAATCTCCAAAATCTAAAATCCACGAAACATCTTCCTCGAAGTTTTGTGACCAAGACCGGTTAGATCATCAAAAACAATGTTCATGGATTCCATAATAGTCTTAGTTCGCGAGATTAAAAACTCTATATGCTCGACTATTTGTGGAATATCCCATGAAAACACACTTATCACTCTTAGAGTCAAACTTGGAAAGTTGGTCTCTATCATTGAGAAGATAACACACGCACCAAACACATGAAAGTATTTCAAGGTAGGTTTCTTTCAAGAAAAATTTCGTAAGGTGTCATTGTGCTACGGTCTCAAGAAGACCTATTTCCAATGTGACAAGCGGTATTTAATGCTTGACCCAAAATCTTTTAGCCAAATTTTTTGAATGTAACATCACCTAGCCATTTCTTGTAATGTCTGTTCTTTCTCTCCGCCACTCCATTTTGTTGTGGAGTTTTGGGGCGAGAGAATTCATGTGAAATACCATTGGAGGCACAATAATTAGAAAAGGATGTGTTTTCATATTCCGTGCCATGATCGATCTAATCTAATGAGTTTTAGATCATACAAGTTCATTACACGGGTGTACCAAATTTTAAAGCCTCAAAAGTTTGGACTTCTCTCTTAAAAATATCACCCAAGTATATCTAGAGAAGTCATCTACACAAACAAAGGTATATTTTTTCTTACCTAGGCTTTCTACCTCAATGGGACCCATAAGGTCAGTGTGAATCATTTCTAGGCATCTAGAGGTGGAGCATTGTGTTATGGGAAGATGTGAAGCCTTGGTTTGTTTACCTTTTTGACAAGATCCACATACCTTTGAATAATTCCTTTCCAAATTTGGTAATCCTTTAACAGCATCATGTCTCACAAGCTCATCGAGCTTACGAAAACTCATGTGACCAAGTTTCTGGTGCCAAAGATGCATTACATCAAGACTTGCTTTTTGACAGGAATGGGTATTGTTGAACAAGTAACATTTATCAGATGATCTTATACCTGTCAGAAGACATTTGTTGTTATGATCAAGAACTTCACAAGAATTTTTGTCAAACCTTACCTGAAGATCATCATCACACAACTGACTTATGCTGATCAAATTTGTCTTAAGTCCTTCCACATGGTAAACATTTGTGAGATTTGGAAGGCCTTCAACGTTCAATGTTCCTTTGCCAACAATTTTCCCTTTGGCACCACCACCATATGTCACCGATCCGCCATTAATACTCACATATTCTTTCAAATTCTCAGCTGAACCTGTCATATGTCTAGAACAACCACTGTCAAAATACCAAGATCCAGCAACATGAGATTTTAATGAAGTGAAAGTAACATTACACACTTCATCATGTGACATTGTAGCACCAGGGCATATATCAAAAGGCTCACAATATTTGGCTCTACACTTTTCATCACAAGTTTTGGGAACCCACATTTGTTTAACAGTTTTGGGTTGGTGGTTTTCAAAAAATTTCTGATTTGTCTTTGAATGAGGCTTCCAATGTGTCTGCCAATGTTGCTTTGCATTGGCTGCTTCATACGGTTCTGCCTATGAGCTTTTCCAAAGAAATCTTGCCTTATTTCATTCTCATACATGGCCTTTTTCAGAAAACAAAAGGGTTGTATGTGGCCAGGCTTATGGCAGAAGTGACAAACATAATTTTTCTTTCTTACTCTCAGTTTTTCACAGAAAACATCTTCAGGAAAACTTTCATTGGTCTGTTTTGTTCCAGATGTTCCTTCTCCTTCTTTCACAAATACCTTAGGGACAAAACCAATACCTGACCTGGATGTATTACCAGAATTCAGCAAATCATCAACCTTCTGTTTGCTAGAATTCCACTTGGTCATGGTCTCTTTTGCTTGTGTAAGCTGCTCCTTCAACTGCTCAATCTCCACATCCTTTCTACTTAGGACACTCTCCAGCCTCACTATGCATTCTTTTTTATCCTCATTTGCCTTTTTTAACAGTTCATTTGCCTTACCAAGTAATGTAACTTGGTGAGCTCTCTTCTCCCAATCCTTGTACAACTCCTTGTACCCTTCCAGCAGGTCTGACTCTGTGTCTCCATCATCTTCTGCAATTGTGGAATTAAAACAGAAGAAATCGTTCTGTTTCGCTCAATGTATCTCCCAATGTTACTCGATGTTGCGGCATTGGGTGACACATCTGGCTATCTGCATTTTAGTCGAGAATCATAAACGGCATTCAAGGTGATAAGATCACACGGATCTTCTCCATCACTATCACTCAAGGTTCTTTGAAAAATTCAAGCCTTTTTTCTTAAAGTGTTTGCACATTGGTTAGCATAGTGGCCATAACCTTGACATTCTCTACATTGGATAGAATCAATGTTCTTACCATTGTAGGATGACTTTGATGCAAATGGATTTGTGAAGGGTTTTTCAGGAGTTTGGAAAGAATTTTCTTTGGGAACAAATTTTCCAGAATCGGGTTTGAAATTGTTTTTCGAGCTTGATGATGGAGTTCTATTTTGACTTTTATTTTTCAAAAAGTTTTTGAATTTAGTAGTCAATAGAGCAATTGATTCTTCTCCAAAATCTGACTCATCAATATCCTTTTGAATTTCAAGCAAATCACATGAGAGATCAATCGGGGCAGGCATAGCAATATTTTTCACAATGGGTGTGGAAGGTGATGAAACTCCTTTGCCTTTATGTTTTATTTGATCATTTAGGTTCAG
Source organism: Codonopsis lanceolata (assembly GCA_013146195.2). Classification (NCBI taxonomy): domain Eukaryota; kingdom Viridiplantae; phylum Streptophyta; class Magnoliopsida; order Asterales; family Campanulaceae; genus Codonopsis; species Codonopsis lanceolata. The sequence continues at coordinate 21,864,741 of CM028384.1, read as the reverse complement.
TTCAAAGTTTTGAAGAATTCCAGCCAGTCTTTCAAAACTCATCTTGTCAATATCATGTGCTTCTTCAATTACACATATCTTGACATTGAACCTTCGAGCAAAGTTCTCATCATCTTCGACAAGGCGCTCATTAGTAATAGGATCTCCTAATGCAAGAGCGAGTGGATAAATCAAGAAGTCTTCCATAATATGTCATTATGTCCTAGACTCATGCATCCTAGTGTTTTCAAATTGAGTGGTGAGCATTCTTAGCTTAGAAGAATGAACAACGGCGGAGTCCTTCACATAAGGTCTGAAGGGCCTCCCACACATCTTTGGCAGATTCATAATTTGCTATCACCCTAAAAGTATTGGCATCTAAGGCTTTATAAATAGCATACAAGGCTTTGGAGTTAAAGGAAGCAGTGTTTCTATCATCATTGGTCCACTCAGATTCTTTGGTGATCTTAACATCACCATCTGAATCTACAGTTTTGGGAGGACTCCAACCATTTAACACAGCAAGCCACGCTCTTTCATCAATGGATTTGATGAAGATGCGCATCTTGACTTTCCAAATATAATAATTAGCATTTGTGAGAGTAGGAGGACGAACCATGTTCTCATACTGAGAATCCATCACGACTTTAAACAGAATCGACTCTTAGTGATATCAAGAGAAGACTCTGATACCAAATGAAAGAACGTGATACCAAAAATTCTCAATATGGGTCAATGTGATTGCCAATGTTGCAGTGATTGTTGCAACAATGACAGTCACAATGAAAACAGCAACTAATAGCAAAAAAAGTAGCAGCGGAAATTTGTAGACAAAATCAGTTTCAAAACAGAACTAGGATACACGTATTAATCAAAACAATCTACAAGTTTGATACTTGTAGATCAAGCCTCAAGGCCACACAAAATTCTATTAAAATCAACACTGTTTTGTATCCAATAAATAACAACGATTCTCACAAGATATAGTATCTTGGAGAACCAAAAAATCTCACATAAAACACTAAACCAAACGTGGGAAGAAAGAACGAGAATCAACTTCCTAATGACAGAAAAAGGAAGCAGTAAAAGAGCAGTTCTTCAAAGGTTCAAGGAAGCTGATGATGTTGTGCTCTCTGAAGATTCAAGCAGCTTCAGTTCGAATGGTTGAACTGCTGCCCTAAAACTCTACCAAGATTGCTCTCAGTTTTATGGATTCTGATCTTCTCTTTTTCGAGCTCTACCCCCTTGCCAGCCACGAAATCCCGTCTCCATATATAAGCCACCATCCTGTAGAAACACGGCACAAGAAGACATTCTCCTACTAGGAAAGAGATTAGCAAAAGATCAATCAAGATTAAGTTTCCTATTCAGACTATGATACTTTGAAGAACCAATTTATTTACAGAAATCTAGCTACCAAAAATATGTTGCCTAAATCTTTTGAAAGATTTTCAAATCAAACACCACGTTGGATGAGATTCATATATATGAGATCAACCATGATGGAGACCCGCTGATTTAAGCATGCTTTTGTTTTGAATCTTCACCGATTTGTCCCAATTATTGTATCCTGATGCAACAAAATAAATCGATGTATTTTGTTTTTCGATGCACTAACGGGACCTTATACAGAAATCCTGATACACTAAATTTCAATGCAAGTTTTTAGGTTTGCAATGCACCAACTGACCCCTTACAGAAATCCCAATAATATTCTAATAAAAAAAAATTAAAAAACATTTGGTCAAATAAATTCAATCACCAATAATTTCCTAACAACTGCTAGCTTTGAAATAAGCCAGTGGGAATGCATGATCAAGAGATCACATGGGAACGTGGCCTAGGCAATAGTGTACTTATTATTTAAATTTTTAAATAATTGCCAATGTAATCCTTTCACAGATCCCTCGAGAAACGGACAAAAAGTTGCATAAAAATTACAGTATAATAATTGAATAAAAAATATTTTCTTTTAAACTATGTTAACACTCTGAAAGATTGTTATAGCAAGGAGTTAGATATTGCTTGCTATATTTGCAAAAAATCTCATATTGCACTTATCTTCTAAACTAAGTTACTAGTTACTTTACTATCAAATATCAATGTGCGAAATGTGTTTGGATATGTAGAGCTGTCAAAATAAGTTGGGCTCGTTGGATCAACCCGTTCCACCACAAAAAAAGGTGAGTTGAGAAAATATGATCCTATTTGGAGGTGTGTCAAACGGGTTGAACACGCGGGGTGTGGGTTGGCCTGCCAAGTTGTGAAATAATAAAAAGAAAATCACAAGTTTGATAGTTAGAAATTTAAATTTTCTCGTTTAAAAAGTGAAATTATTTGTGAAATATTAAATATAAGTAAATGATTATGGATTCGTTAAAAAATGACATTTTTAAAAATAAGGTAGATTAAGGTGTGTTTGGTGCTGCGTTTTAAAAGTTTTAGTGCTTGTTTGGTGGGCGTTTTTCAAAAGTGCTTGTTTGGTGGGCGTTTTAGTGCTTGTTTAAATGGTTTCAATGCAGCGTTTTAAAACGCAGCGTTTTAAAAACGTGGAGCGTTTTAAAACGCTACAAATTTGGAGCGTTTTAAAACCCTACAAATTTGGAGCGTTTTAAATATAAAATTGATGGAAATATAAACTATAAGAAGGTATGAAAAGAATAATAGTAAAATGATTTTTGATTTCCTTTTTACACCATTAATAGTAGAGAATGTTGTTTAAAAATACTATTTAGAATATAATAGTAGAAAATATTTTTTTTTTTGATGAATTGTGAATTTTTTGTTCAATAATTATTATTTTTTAGGGAGAAATTCGGGCTGGTCCTTTTTCCAAAGTTTCTAACCCCTCCAGTACCCTGTTCTTTTTTTCAACTATAAAAGACCACTTTTCGAAATATTGTTACAAAAATACCATCATCTTCTTCAACAGCTCCGACAACACACCTTGGATTTGAAAATCACAATTGTGTGCAACGAAACGGGGATCGAGGGGGCAGCGCCCCGTAGTGGGGGTTCGGGGGCAACATCCTCGAAAGGAAAACGAGTTTTTTGATTCATGAAATACAAAACTATAACGGATCTATTCTGGGTCGAAAGATTTTTCAGTTGAGACGAAGGCAGAGAAGGATTTTTTAGATAATATTTTTGCACCGTGGTTCAAAGTTTAATTTCCTAGTCTATTTTTGAAGCGTGATTCATATATTTCATTACATTAATTGTTGCAATGTGGTTCAAAGTTTAATTTCCTAATCTATTTTTGAACCTCTGTTCATAAATTTCATTACATTAATTTTTACACCGCAGTTCAATAATTTAATTTTATAGTCTAATTGCACCGCGGTTCATAAATTTAATTCGAGATTTTTGAATCGCGATACAAAAACTTAGCGCACCTCAGGCTCATTAAGGGTATTACAGTCATTTCGACCTCAAAAGTGTCATTTTTTCCGGTTGAAAAAAAAAAACTGGACCAGAGGAGTTATAAACTTTAAAAAGTGAACCAACCCACAATTTTACCTATTTGAAAAAAATTGAGGGCCGATCCACTTTTTGAAACTTTTAATCGCTACAACACACCCTTTTTATTTTCAACTGGAAAAAGTCACTTTTGGTGAAAAAATTACTACAATACCCTTAATGAACCGTAGGCGCGCTACGAAGGTCATTATTTTTACACCGTGATTCATCAATTTTATCGAATTATTTTTTACACTGTGGTTCAATAGTGTAACTGCTAATCTATTTTTGAATCGTGATTCATCAATTTTTATTGAATTAATTTTGCATCGCGGTTCAATAGTGTAACTGCTAGTCTATTTTTGTACCGCAGTTCATCAATTTTAGTGCATTAATTTTTGCACCGCGGTTCTATAGTGTAATTGCTAGTCTATTTTTGAACCGCGGTTCAATAGTGTAATTACTAGTTTATTTTGGAACTGCGATTCATAAATTTTAGTGCATTAACTTTTACATCGCGGTTCAATAGTGTAATTGCTAGTCTATTTTTGAAACATGATTCATCAATTTTAGTGCATTAATTTTTGAACCGCGATACAAAACCATAAAGAACCAGACCACGTCGTACACCTGCTTCTTCCATCTCCTCCGTCGTAAGCAGTGTTCTAAAAATCGCCCTAGGCCGCCGCCTAGGCGCTGGGCGGCTCTCCAACGCCGCGACTTCCTCCAAATCGCCCAAAAAAATCGTCCCGAGAAAACTCGCCGTCTAGTCGGGTTAGGCGCTGCCTAGTCGTCCTAGGCGTTACCCGCCGCCTAGACATCGATCTCTTGGCTCTTGAAAGATTTAAGAACGGGGAAGGAAAGATGAAAAGAAATTGGGAAGATTTACAGCGAAGTCGACGGCAAAGGCGAGGTTGAGGGCGACGTAAAGAAAGATGATGGAGACCGACGTTTTGGGGAATTCTAACCTGAGAGGAAAGAGAGGGTGAAATTGAGAAACGAGTTGCTGCTTCATCTTCAAGAAAGATTGGGAGAGAAGAAAATTTTGAATACTACATAATCAATTTTGAAAATCACAAAATGAACGAAAGAAAGACTCGCCTGCTTCGTCCACTGTTGATAGAAATTTTTTTCCTAAAGTTTGAAAGTCCCAAAGTTAGAAGGAGATACAATTATGGGATTTGATTGGGTAAGGGTAGGTTGGCTATGGCCTATGGGGTAGGTTGTGTGGGAAAATGGGTGAGATATAGGAGGAGGCGGTGACTTGATGTTTTTTTTTGACTTTTACTTTCTTTCTTTTTTTTTCTTCTTTTCCGTTCTCCATCATTTCTTTCTTTACATTTATTAATTTATTTTTTCCTTATTTTTTTTTTATCTTTTCTATCTTGTTTTTGAAACATGTAAAAAAATAATTATTAGTCAAGTTTATGATAATTATTAGATAGGGTATGAAATTAAGATATGTATATTTATATTTGTTTATTAGTTTTGGACATTTGTTATCTATTTTTTATTGTTATGTATGGTTCCTTAACTTTAGAAACTTATAAATAATCCTTAAATTCAAAATTCTTATATTTTTCGTTTGTATATTTTTTTAATTCTAGTTGATTTTACAAATTTAAGCATCATAGTCATTATGTTTGACGTAATGTCAAAAATAAGAATTTTACAAAATTCTAAATTGTAGTCAGTGTTTAATGTATTTTTGAATTTACATTAAAAAATTAAGGGCTATGGTAATTATGCCTTAATTTCTAGGCCCCGCCTAGGCCCCGATTAGTCCCCGACTAGTCCCCTAGGCGCTAGGCCCTGGCCTGACGCCTAGCGCCCGCCTAGCGACTTTTAGAACATTGGTCGTAAGTCTTCTTCTTCCTCCTCTTTCTCTGCCTTCGTCGTAACTGAAAAAATTCTTCAATCCAGCACAGATCCATTATAGTTTCGTATTTTATGAATCAAAAAATTCATTTATCTTTAATGCCCCTGAACCCCTACGAAGGGGCGCTGCCCCCTCGACCCTCGTTTCGTTGTGCACAATCGAGATTTTCGAATCCAAAGTGTGTTGTCGGAGCTATTGAAGAAAACGATGACATTTTTGGAACAATATTTTGAAAAATAGTCTTTTACGGTTGAAAAAAAGAACGGTGGACTTTTGAGGTTAGAAACTTTAAAAAAATGATCGGCCATAATTTTTCCCTTCCTATTTTTTATGATGAATAGTGGGGAAAAAAAAAATTATGGGTTGACCCAATAAACCCACAATCCATGATGAGTTGGGTTGATAATTTTCAGGCCCGTCACCTACGTGAGCTGGCTTGCCCTGCCCACCATGACAGCTCTATGAATATGTTTCATCATCGGGGTTTCCAAATCAAATACTCCCTCCATTCCTAAATAATTGTTCTACTTTCTTTTTTTATCTGTTAAAAAAAATAATCTTGTTTTAAAACTTTTTAAAAAAAAACTTTTACACTATTTTACTCTTAATTTTTTCTTTCTACTTTAATTATGGACACATGCACATGACTTTTATTTAAACTACATACTCCATCCGTCCCAAAATAAATGATGTTTTAGAGAAAAAAAATTATCCCAAAATAAATGGCATTAAAGGATTTCGTGAAAAAATTTATCTAAAATTTGTCAAAATTCTTCTTATTAATTACTCTCTAATTAAATGTGTTGTTCAAACTATGAGAAAAAGTATGATGATTTAAAGAGGGATGATAAGAGGATATACATAAATAATCATGTAACTTATCAACAATAATTGCACTTAAATAATGATACATCAGTCTTTTTATAAGCTTCCTTAATCTGTTTGTAAATCTTTACAGTTATTTATTTTGGGACGGGGGAAGTATTATACTACTCCTTCCATTCTGGACAAAGAGTCCATTATTCCATTTTGAGACGTTTCACTTAAAAATTCTATTTTTAAAAATTAAGGTATAAAAATATCATTTTATTACTAATAAGTTATTAAAAGTATCATTTTTTTTAAGAAAGCTTGATTTTCAAATAGAGATTTTTTGCTCTAAACATAGAGAGTAATATTTATAAGAGATTCAATTAGTTTTTTCTTAATTTGTGTATCTAGTAAATTATTTAGGAACCGAGAGGGAGTAGCCAATCAAGAGAATCATTGAAATTGTTAATATTGTAAATTCAACTACCAATCAACTATTTTTTGGAATTCATAAACCTGCTTGGATTGTGTCCAACCTCTTAGGCGTTAGGAAAAAGCCACATTTGAAAGTAAACATTTATAAATATTTGGAAAAAATACCAAAAAGTCCCACACAAAATATTCGCATATCCAAAAAGTTTCAAAAATAATCCTTATATCTAAAAAGTTATCAAATCATAATTTTAATACCAAAAATCCAAACAAAAATATATATTTCTTTTCATTTATGATAATGATGATAAAAATTATATTGAATAATAATAATAATAATAATAATAATTATTATTATTATTATTATTATTATTGTTGTTGTTGTTGTTGTTGTTATTATTATCATTGTTACTATTATTATTATAACGATAATACTATTTGATGCGTCCAAGAGATTTGTAGAAGCCCAATCTGAACACTTGGCTTTCAACGTGTTCTTAGATCCTCGAAGCCCAACTCTGCAATGAAAAAAAATGAATGTGAACTGGGCAGGGGCACTCCCTGCAAAGGCCCTCCGGCGTGAGAATCAGTATCAGATTCAACAAAGTGAGTAAACAATTTAGCAGAGTTTCAGCTAGAGAATTAGATTACGCATACCTCCTTCCTTCATTTTCCAAGGTTTTTATACTTGCCGGAGGGCATAACCGCCGATAACCGTTAATAACCGCCCACAATTATCATTAACTAGCCATGACTATCATTAACTACCCATGATTGTCATTAACTGCCCAAGAATGGTCATGACCTTTAATGGTATTTCACGCTTCTTCATTTTCAATTGTATTTTCCTCTTCCAAGGTTTCCGCTTAAACCCCTCTTTAATTTCAACGAATTATTCAAACACTTGAGTTTACAAACCCCGTCAACTTGTCTATTGATCGATGTATTTTATACATCGATTTTATATACTTATATGACTTAAATTATGCTATTTCACGAGTCTTTTGAGTACTAATATATGTTTTCGGTGAGTTTTGTAAGTTTCAGGATTATTGTGAAAATACGCGAAATTCCAGGGTTTTAAGTGCAAATTACAAGGAAGAGAAAAATTGAAGAAAAATAAAGACTGCACAAACTGGACACCTTGCGGACGCAAGGTGCCTCGCACTGCGGCAAGGTAGGCAAGATCGGTCCTCAAGAATCAAAGAAATCAAAAGCCACCCACACTGGAGACCTTGCGGACGCAAGGTATCCACCGCAAGGTAGGCGTAATGCTTGATTTTCGGATTTTCACACGGTCATTCGATTCAATCACAACTCCCGAGTATATATAGAAGTCGATGCCGAGCCTAAGCATAAGGAGGACGGCCGGTGGAAGCTCTCTTTACATAGATTTTAGGTAGTTTTAGATTGTATAACATAGTTAGGTTTTGTAATTTCAAGTATTGAAGATCAAATCATGTCTCCCATCATCTTCATGTGTTCATCGTCTATGATGAACTAAATCATCCCTAATCTAGGAGGTGGGAGGTAACTTGTATCGAATTTATGTTTTGATTCATATATATGTCTATTCAATGCTTGTTGATTGTGTTGTTTATCAATCCCTATATTATTTTGCTTTGAACAAATGAATGTAATCGCAAATAATAAAGGCTTAGAGGTGCGGATAACTGCATGACCAAGTGCATATGTCGCATAATGGCTCACCAACACAATAAATTGGACCTATCGATGCACGAGAGTGATAAGTTAGGACCGGTTCTTACATGATCTAGGTGACAGATAGATCATAAATCTAGGTGACAACTAGATTGACAGTTCTCGTGCTTAGGATATGGAATGGATGAATTTTATGGGATGGAGGTGAACCAATTGTTCAACAGACTATATCTATTTTTAGTGAAGCGAACCCAAGACATTGAATGACATTATTATGAATTGAACATAAAGGAGATATAAGTGAAACCCAGAATCCTAGATTTCCACTCACCATAAGATCTTCATATCTGTTATTACTGTCTAATTAGTTAAACATCTATAACTAGTAGATTAGAGTAGAATTAAACATAAAAACCCCCCCTTAGGTTAATAATTTGCTATCAATAATCGCACTGTTCGTGATCACTTGTCTCTGTGGGTTCGACCCTTGCTTCCGAGTCTATTCTATAATAGTCTTGTCCACTTGCAAGGAAATAGATAAAATAAAACATCGATCAAGTTTTTTGGCGCCGTTCGGGACAAGCTAGTTCACGTAGTTAGTTTGTAGGTAGCGTAGTTTTTAATTTAATTTAGTTTTTAGTTTAATTTTCAGTTTTCATAATAAAAATACAAAAAGATTTTATTTTATTTTATTTTAATAGTTATTTGTTTTTAAATTGCTTTAATTTATTTGCATGCAAGGTCGTAGATCTTTAAATCCTAAATTGGTAGACTTAGATCAAGATATAAATATTGTTAAAAGATACCAAAGATATTTTGAAAATCTAGCTTTCGAGCAGCCCGATAATCAAGACCAACTAAATCAAGAGGATCCTCGGTTGATCCTACAATGGAAGAAAATAACAATATTCAATGGTAATCACGAAAACCTAGTTGACCCGAAAACCTAGTTGACCCACCAATAGGAATCAAAGACAAGAAGAGACGCAAGAAGAAATATGGAAGTAGTAGTAAATCAAAGAACTATTAATGAGTAGTACCTTCACCTTAAATGTGGTGACAATGTGGTGACATCATGTCTGCGGAGTCTTGCCGATGTTGTTAGGAATTTTGAGCTAAAAGGACATTATTTTAATGCCATACCATCTTTTCATGGGATGCCCCATGAAGATCCTGTCAGTTTCTTAAGAGAATATGAATACATGATGAGTACTTTTCCTTTAGGAGGGTTGACTGAAGACCAAATTAAAATGAAATATTTTCCCAGTGCATTAAAAGAATTGGCAAAGAGATGGTTTATGAACCTAACACCAAACAGTGTTTATACTTGGGCACAATTATATGATTTGTTTATGAGTAAATTTTACAAACATGCATCTCTTACAGAGTACAGAAAACAAATCATGTCATTCCAAAATGAACCAGTGAAACATTCCATGAGTCATGGGATAGATTTAAAAATCGCTTATTATGTGTCCTCATCATAATTTGGCTCAACATGTGTTAGTGCTTCAATTTTATCATGGTCTTTCGCCGGGCTTACAAACTATGGTTGATAGTGCGGTGGTGGTTCTATTAATAGAATGACACCAGAAGCACTAGAAGAATTATTTGAGATGCTAAGCATTAATTCCCAACAGAAAAGTGCTAGAGGTAAAAATAGGAGCCTATATCAATTGCAAGATAATTCAAATACACAAGCTCAATTTGAAAATTGGCAAATTCAAGAAGCATGTGCTTTATGTGGATTATATTCTCATGCTACTAATTTTTGTCCGTCAAGTGCTATGTATTCTGAACAGGCTAATGCTATGAATATGTATCCTCAAAGGCCAAGGAATGATCCCTATTCAAATACATATAATCCTGGTTGGAGGAATCATCCTAACTTTTCTTGGGGAGGAAATAAGCCTTTGCAACCTCAACAATTCCAACCTCAACCACCACAACCTGCCAAATCAAAATCGGTTGAGAATTGAAGAAGTTCCCAAGCAAGAAGTAGCTAGTAAAGGTCAAGCGGCTTTGATGAAGTACATGCTTGAAGAAAGAAAATCTAAATTGAAACATATTGAAAGAAACATATTGAAGCAAATAAAAAGAAGAAGGGAAGTTCCTAGTCAAAGCGAGCAAGCTAAGTCAATCACCGTTTTGCGAAGCGGTAAGGTGATAGGTGAAGAGGTAAGTAATTCTGATCCTTCTTCCAATATGCATGCTACAGTAGAGAATTCTGAAAAAGTAATAGAGAAAGAAATAGAAAAAGATAGTGATAGTAATAAAGAAAGTAATGATGTAAGTAATCAAGAGGTAGAAGAAGAAAAAGAAAAAGAAGTAGAAGTAGAGGTTCCAAATAAGGAACAAGAAAAAGAAGAAGAAATTCAAAATAAAGATAATACAGTTGAAGTAGAAAAAGAACTGGATCAAGAAGAAGAGGAACCTTATGTGGCTCCACCACCTATGTTCCTCAATTCCGTTCCAAGAAGGCTTATGAAAAACCGAATGGACAAACAATTCACGGAAATTTATAATATGTTATCCAAAGTAAATGTTAATTTACCTTTGCTTAATGTTATTAAAAATATTCCAGCTTATGCAAAGTTTTTCAAAGATCTTCACTCTAAGAAACATAAGTTTGAAAACAACGAAAAGATTGTTGTTTCTGAAAACGTCGTTCGTTTACAACCCGAATTACCACCTAAGTTGAAAGACCCAGGTAGTTTTAATATCCAAGTTTCCTTGGGAAGCTCCAAAAAGATGAAAGCAATGCTAGATTTAGGAGCAAGTATTAATTTAATGCCTTTCGCGGTCTATAAACAATTAGGTTTAGGAGAACTAAAACCCACTAATATGCAATTGCAATTAGCTGATCGTTCAGTTAAATATCCTTTGGGTATAGTGGAAGATATCCTAGTTCAGGTTGATAAATTGATTATACCAGTTGACTTTGTGGTTCTAGAGATGGAAAGGAAGATATGCACCAATAATGAAGTCCCAATATTGTTAGGTAGACCATTTATGGCAACTGCCAACACAATGATTAATGTGAAAAATGGCAAACTCACAATGTCAGTCCTAGGTGAAACAGTTGAAATCTCTGTGTTTGATGCTATGAATAGACCTAGTGACATGAGTGCTTGCTTTTCAATAGATGAGATTGAAAAATTATCAACTGAAACCTTTGAAGAAGAAGAAGATTATGAGAGAGAGAGATTTATTGTCTATGATGATAGCCCTATCCCTCCCATAAAAATTGACATTGAGGAAATTGAAAGAGAAATAGAAGAAGAGGAAAGATTAGAGAAAGAAAAGTTATAAGCTAGTAAAAAGAAAGATGAAAAAGAGACGAAGATAGAATCAAAAATTAATTCTGATGAGTTTGAGAAAGTAGTAGAAGAAAGTTATGAAATTAAAGATGATGAAGTAGAGATTCTAAAATCTCTTTGAAGAAATTGAGATAGAAGATATTAAGGAAGAAAAGCAAGAAGAGAATAATGAGGCTAAAATAAAAGAAACTATTAAAGTAGAAAATTCTGAATTTATGCCTTCCATTAATTCTCCCAAAGTCGAAGAATTAAAGCCATTACCATCCCATCTAAAATATGCATTTTTAGGGGAAGGTAACACTTTGTCTGTTATTATAGCAGCCGACTTAACAGAAAAGCAAGAAGCAAGTTTGTTAAAAGTTTTATGGACACATAGAGAAGCTTTAGGATGGTCTTTAGCTGACTTAAAAGGAATTAGTCCCTCTATGTGCATGCATAAAATACATTTAGAAGAAGGTAGTAAACCTTCAGAAAGACAAAGAAGACTTAACCCACACATGGAAGAAGTTAGAAAGAAGTTCTTAAGCTTTTAGATGCGGGTATAATTTACCCTATATCGGATAGTAAATGGGTTAGTCTGTCCAAGTAGTTCCTAAAAAGTCAGGAATTACCGTTGTTAAAAATGAGAAAGATGAATTAGTTCCTACAAGGACTATAACTGGTTATAGAATGTGTATCGATTTGAGGAAATTAAATGCGGCAACTAGGAAAGACCACTTTCCTTTGCCATTTATTGACCAAATTCTTGAAAGACTAGTCGGTCATGAATATTATTGTTTTCTTGATGGTTTTTCGGTATAATCGGATCCTGTTGCACTGAAGACCAAGAGAAAACAACCTTTACATGTCCCTTTGGTACTTTTGTTTTAGGAGAATGCCTTTTGGGTTGTGTAATGCACCGCCTACTTTTCAAAGATGCATGATATCTATATTTTCTGATTTAGTTGAAAGATGCGTAGAAGTTTTCATGGACGATTTTTCGGTTTTGGAAATTCTTTTGATCATTGTTTAGAAAACCTTACATCGCCCTAAAGATGTCGTAAACTAATTTAACTCTAAGTTGGGAGAAAAGTCACTTCATGGTAAAACATGGAATTGTCTTAGGCATGTTTTTCAAATAAAGGAATTGAAGTTGACAAAGCTAAAATTGAAGTTATTTCACAACCACCTCCCACTTCGCTTAAAGGAGTTCGAGTTTTCTTGGCCATGCTGGTTTTTATCGAAGATTTATAAAAGATTTTTCCAAAAATCAGAAACCTCTATGTAATTTGCTAGCAAAAGATCTGAGTTTATTTTTGATAAAGAATGTTTAGAAGCTTTTAATTTATTAAAAGAAAAGTTAACTGCCCCAATTTTATCCGACTCTGATTGGTCACTCCCTTTTGAAATCATGTGTGATGCATCAGATTTTGCAATTGGAGCCGTGTTAGGACAAAGGGTAGATAGAAAGCCTCATGTGATCCATTATGCTAGTAGAACTCGAATGATGCTCAATTGAATTATACCACTCTTGAAAAGGAATTTTTAGCGATAGTATATGCTTTAGAAAAATTTAGATCATATTTGCTAGGATCAAAGGTGATAATCTTTTCGATCATTACGCATTGAAATATCGTTAAGTAAGAAGGATGCTAAACCAAGATTAATTAGATGGATGTTATTGTTACAAGAATTTGACATAACTATCAAGGATAAAAAGGAACCGAGAATGTTGTGGCCGACCACTTGTCTAGGTTAGAATTTTCACCCTTGCTTGAGCGTCAATTTCTTGATGATCTGTCCCCATTAATGATAATTTTCTGATGAACAACTCTTAGCCATTAAAGATTCGACCCTTGGTATGTTGATTTTGTCAACTATTATGTGTCGATATCATTAATCCGGATTTTGATCATTCTGAAAAGAAGAAATTTTTGGCGGAAACTAAAAATTATTTTTGGAAGCTCCTCACTTATATAAGATTTGTTCGATTCTTTAATAAGAAGATGTATTCGAGAAAAAAGACCAACAAGGTATCATGGAATTACGCCATGGATATTCTTGTGGAGGTCATTTTAGTGGTAATAAACGCTCGAAAAATTTTTGTCAGTGCGTATTGGCCTCTTGTTTTTAGAGATTGTGAACTGTTTTACGAGAACATCGACAAATGTCAAAGAAGCAGTGGTATAGGAAAGAAAGCGATGCCCTTACATGTTAATTTAGTAGTTGAAATTTTTGATGTTTGGGGTATTGATTTTATGGGTCCCTTTCTGTGTCCAATAATTGCGAGTATATTTTGGTAGCGATTGATTATGTTTCTAAATGGATAGAAGCGGTAACCTAAAACTAATGATGGAAAAAGCATTAGTTAAATTTGTTGAAGATTTATTT
>CM028384.1:21812795-21850730 GCA_013146195.2 Codonopsis lanceolata | reverse complement strand
GCACGCCACGGTTGCGTTCTGCTTGGCAGGTCTACGTAGTGCCCGACTCTATATCCACATATTATGTGACTATGTGCAATAATGTGCATCCTAAATACTTGATCTACATGCTTGTAATATTGTCTTGCCTAACGTGTTGCATATTGCCATGTCATGCATGATTGATAGCTTACGAGTCATTTATGACTTGCTCCTCACAGATTTTTTAGATCCTAGCAGACAGACCTTCCCGCCGAGGATCGCTAAGCTCGTGATACCTTAGTTCTTTTTTATCGTGCTTTGCGCTTGAAGAGGTGGTTTTGTAAGTCCTCTTCTTCTTTTGTATTTTGCAAGGACGATGGGTATAAGCTAGTCATCTAGACTATGCTTGGGATTGTATAGACTTGTACTGTATCATGTTAGCTACTTGTAGTATTAACTCTTGTAGTAATTATCTTCTCTTGATGCCGTCAATTGTGTTAGCCGTGCCTTGTATATTCTCCTGTTAGCTCACTACGTTTAGACTTTTGCCGAGCATCCCATTAGCTCTTATTTACTTCCTTGTCATATTTATTTCTTAGCTTGGGTTCCTTGCCAGTGTGTCGAAGACTTGGATTTATTGCTTAAATGTTTTATCGTGTGAAATGATTTTGAAAATGCCGACCTTTTGTGTTGAGTTCTCTTGCGACCGAAATGTTAAGGCCACGCCGGCTAAAATATTTTGAGTCCTTGCATGTTCGCCTTTCTTGTCTTGTCTTGTCTTGTTTGGCCGCCGTCCGTGGTCCCAGTATCCGCCAGTGGCCTGGTCGCCACGCTGGTATCGAGCTCTAGCTTTTGTCATCGTTAGCTCTCGTTAGCTATTGGTCGATAGGTTCCATGGCCTAGGTGGTTATTGTGTGATATTCTAACGCCGAGTGAATTTTTATAGGTGCTTGATGGTGAATCCTAGAGCAGCATCGTGTAGGCCGAGAGTGCACTCCAGAGAAGTTCCTCGATGAACCCGAGGCGAGTTGCCACCTCCACCACCGAATCCAAATGGGCATGAATGCTCGATGGCAGATTTGTATCGCCGCATGACAGTTTATGACCGAGATGGCTCGATAGGTCAAGGTCGAATGTTCTCCACCGCCACCGCCGTAACCAATGCGAGTATCGCCACCAAGGAATGAAGTTATACCTAAAGCAAGAGTGCGAAATAATACTATTCGAGAGGTTCTTAAAATGAAGCCTCGCTATTTGAAGGAGAATCGGATGCCTGTATGGCCCAGTTATGGCTAGAGGACGTGAAGAAGATCTTTTGCGCTCGATTGTACTGATGAGAGAAGGTTGTGTTAGCTGTATAAGCCGAGGAGCCGCCAATCATTGGCAGGTTTTACTGTGCTAGTTCGAGTTGAATCGAGCGGCTCAAGTATGGCCTAACTTTGAGATGGAGTTTAGGGCTTACGTGTCTGCTGTTGTTTGTAACGATTTCCAGAGAAAAAGAGTTCAAGATCTCAGAGTGTGGAACCATGTTCCGTAGCTCTCAAGATTTCCAAGTAAGCTCACTCAATTATCCCGTTGTGCAATATCCGTACCGATGAGAGACACATGACTCATAAGTTCGTGAAGGGCTTGAAGACTGAAGTTTAGGAGACAATTGTTATCTCTTCGCTGAGGATTACAGAGCGCAAGAGATCATGCATATGAGATGAGCGAGACATTGAGGAGCATGCATGTAAGTCTTCTCCCGGCAGTCTTAGCAGGTGACCTCACGGCATTCGGGAGAGGTCTTGATCTTAAAACGTCGGCGGCAGGGCAATCGTCGTTTTTCATTATGAGGAGAGCGGCAGTCGGTGGGCGGTTGGCGGCATGATCGAGTCGTGGTAGTAGTGCTTTTTACTCCTCGGGCGGCGGCTCATGGTAGTGGACTTTGACTTGTTCTTATTGCCATAAGATTGGGCATTCTAGCGAAAGCAAGTGTGAGATCTAGGCTTGGCTCTTGTCTTCTTTGTGGAGATCCTAGTCATCGGCCTCGAGATTGTCCTAAGTCGAGAACGACTCACTCGTAGGTTCGGTTCAAGCGATCCGGATCCAAAATAGATGGTGATGGGCGCCCTGAAGGCGCAGCTCGTGTTTTTTGTACTTGATCGGCAAAGAAGGTGTTCCCGAAGTCTACACATGATCGGAGGTATTCTCTCTCTTTCGGTCATAGAGCTCGAGTTCTTATTGATCCCTGGTCTCTATTCATTCTTATGTTGCATCGCATTTCATAGAGCATTTATGTGTATTGCCCGCTTTCGCTTGCCTTACGTGCTTGAGGTGTCTACACCGCTGGGTGAATGCTTGTTGGCGCCCGAGGTTTATAGAGATTGTGACGTGCTTGTTAATGATCGAGTCTTGCATGCTTTGATTTGGTAGTATTGCCTATTCGAGACTTTGATGTGATTCTTGGTATGGACTCAAGCTTTGGCGAATCATGCTTTAGTAGATTGTCCGTCAGAAGAGAGTCACTTTGCCATGCCCGATATTCCGAGTTCGTGTTTATGGGTGATCATGCTATGAAAGGTATTCATGTTATTTTTGCTTTACGTGCTAGACAACTCTTATCTCGTGGGTTGTGCGGGTATTTAGCTTGCGTGCTTGATACTAGTGTCTCGATCGCTAAATTAGAAGATGTTCCGGTAGTTAGTGAATTTCCCGATGTCTTTTCTACCGATTATGCTTTGCCTCCCAACCGAGAGTTAGAGTTTTGCTTTGAGCTTTTGTCAGGTACTTCGCCTATATCTAGAGCGCCTTATAGAATGGCTCCAACGGAGTTGAGAGAATTGAAAGAGCAGATTGCAAGAACTTCTAGATAGAGAGTTCATTAAACCGAGTGTGTGTCACCGCTGGGTGCACCTTGTTATTCGTGAGAAATAAGGATGGTAGTTTACTTTTGCATAGATTATCGACAATTGAACCAAAGTTACTATCAAGAATCGGTATCCCTTGCCACACATTGATGATCTCTTTGATCAACTTCGAGGTTCAGTTGTTTATTCCAAGTTTGACTTGAGGAGTGGCTATTATTAGTTGAGAGTTCGAGAGGAGGATGTTCCAAAGACAGCCTTTCGTACACGTTATGGCCATTATGAGTTCGTGGTTATGCCTTTTGGTTTGACGAATGCACCTGCAGTTTTTATGGATTTAATGAATAGGGTGTTTCATGAATATCTTGATTGCTTTGTGGTTTGTTTATTGATGATATCCTCGTATTACTCGAAGTCACGAGAGGAGCATGAAATTCACTGGAGAGGTTCTTTTGATCTTATGCGGAGAAGAAGCTTTACGCCGAAATTCGGTAAGAATGTGCTTTACGGGTTGGAACAAGTTGCTTTTCTAGGACACGTGGTGTCTAGTGATGGTATAGCGGTGGGATCCATCCAAGGCTGAGGCGATTACTAAGTGGAAGACGCCTAGTACGGTGACCGAAGTCCGTAGTTTCTTGGGCTTGGCGAGTGTTATTACCGTAGATTTATCGAGGGGTTTTCGTTTTCAAGGTCGCTACTCCGATGACTAAATTGACACAGAAGAATTCTTCTTTTATATGGAGTGATAAGTGCGAGGCTAGTTTTCAGGAATTGAAACGGAGGTTGACCACAGCTCCTATCTTAGCATTGCCTAATGGTTCGGAGAACTTTGTTATCTATAGCGACGCTTCACTAGAAGACTTGGGTTGCGTGCTTATGCAGAATGGGAGAGTTATTGCCTATGCTTCGAGGAAGCTATCACCTCATGAGCAGAATTATCCGACGCATGATCTCGAGTTGGCCGCCATCATATTTGCACTTCATAAGTGGAAGCATTATCTTTATGGAGCTAAGTTTGAGATATTCACTGATCACAAGAGTTTGAAGTATCTCTTCTCGTAGAAGGAGTTGAACATGCGACAGAGACGATGGATGGAGAAGCTTAAAGATCACGACTGTACTATCTTGTATCATCCGGGGAAGGCTAATGTTGTTGCCGATGCCTTGAGTAGGAAAGTGTACATGTCTTGCTTGATGATGAGGGAGTAGAAGATGCTTGAGGATGTCCGCGAATGGAGTCCAGTTGTGAGAAAGCATAGTGTTATCTTTGCTAGTGTGCGTGCTACGCCTGCTTTGTTT
The DNA here is from genome assembly GCA_013146195.2 of Codonopsis lanceolata. Classification (NCBI taxonomy): domain Eukaryota; kingdom Viridiplantae; phylum Streptophyta; class Magnoliopsida; order Asterales; family Campanulaceae; genus Codonopsis; species Codonopsis lanceolata. The sequence goes on along the minus strand of CM028384.1, from coordinate 21,846,624 downwards.
GGGTTGATCAAGGAAGCTCAAAGCATCGATCCGAGTTGAGGAAAATTATTGATGGTTTGGGTGATAGTAAGACACTGGAGTTTGCTATGAACACCGATGGGATTTTAACTTTTCGAGGTAGAGTTTGTGTTCCTGCCACCGATGGAGTTAAGCGTATGGTTCTTGACGAGGCTCACAAGTCCAAGTACACTATACATCCAGGGAGTACTAAAATGTATAGGGACTTGAAGAGGCAGTTTTGGTGGAATGGAATGAAGAGAGAGATCGCAGAGTATGTCTCTAGATGCTTGACATGCCAACAGGTGAAAGCTGAACACCAGAGACCTACCGGTTTATTGCAACCACTTGAGATACCAGAGTGGAAGTGGGAGCATATCACCATGGATTTCGTGACAGGATTGCCACGTACTCGTTGAGGTTTTGATGCCGTATGGGTTGTTGTGGATAGATTGACTAAATCTTCACACTTTATTCCTATTGCGATGACTTATAGTTTGAGTCAATTGGCAGCATTGTATGTTTAGGATATTGTGAGATTACACGGTGTTCCGGTGAGCATTGTATCGGATAGAGATCCCAGGTTTACTTCTCGATTTTGGCATGCTTTACAAGAGGCTTGGGGGCACTAAGTTGAATTTCTCAAGATCGCTTTTCACCCACGCATCGATGGTCGGCCCGAGATTGATCCAAGTATTAGAGGACTTTATCTACGCGCTTGTGCCATGGATTTCAAAGGTAGTTGGGATTCTCATTTGCCATTAGCCGAATTTGCTTATAATAACAGCTAGTACCCAAGATTGAAATGGCGCCATATGAAGCTTTGTATGGGCGTAAGTGTCGCTCACCGATTTGTCGGGATGAAGTTGGTGAAGCTAAGCTATCGGGTTCGTAGATGGTGCAACGTCACCGAGAGTGTGAAGTCGATTAGAGACGCATTGCTTATAGCCTTTAGTAGACGTAAAAGCTACGCACAGACAACCCAGACGTGACTTAGAGTTTCGTGTTGGTGATCATGTATTCTTGAAAGTACGCCCGTGCGGTACAAGGCATTGCGATTTGGGAAGAAAGGTAAACTTTCACCTAGATTTATTGGGCCATTTGAGATCTTAGAAAGAATTGGATCTTTGGCGTATCAGTTAGCATTGCCACCTTCGTTATCGGATGTTCACGATGTATTCCATGTCTCGATGCTACGCAAGTACTTGAAAGATGAATCGCATGTCCTTGTTTATGATGAGATCACATTCGAACCTGATCTTTCTTATGATGAGAGACCGGTGAGGATTCTTGACACTAAGGAGCAGATCTTGAGGACAAAGAGGATTCCGTTAGTCAAAGTCTTATGGAAGAACCATGACATCAGGAAGCTACTTGGGAAACCGAGCTCGATATGAGAGAGAGATATCCTTTCCTATTTGATGATTCTGGTATGAATTTAGGGACTAAATTCCTTTAAGTGGGGGAGGATGTGAGAACCCAAAACCTACTTATATACTTGTCTTCCATACTTGTTTAACATGATTAGAATATGTTTTTAACATGCTAGTAGTATCCCTAACATGTTTGACTTGATTGCATTTCTTGATCGAGCCGTAATTGTCGTATCGAACGCCTATTGCCTTGCATGCTCTAGATTGACTTGTTCTTGCTCGGGCTTTGATATTTGGACTTATCCAAGACCTTGAGAGACATTTATCATTGTTTTTAGGACCCTTGATACTCATTCTAATGCTTCTTTGAGTTGTTTAAGCCTCACGCGTATACGTGCAACCGACTGTTTGACCTAACGTATGGCCTCGAGGAATCGCTCCACCATGCCAACCGAACATTTTGGGCATTGTTCGGCCACCATAACCGAACATTATGAAGGAGGTTCGGCCTCCACAACCGAACAGTGAAGATTTCCAGCAAAACGGGATTTTCTGCAACATTTGGCTGATTACGATCTTACCCTTACTAAACCTCTACCATTAGTGACTTAAACCACTTTTATTTGAGTCTTATTAGCCTAATATAAGCCTAATTAAGATTGCTAAACCTAATTCCACCACTCATCTTATGACATGTGTATCCCATTAACATTTAATCAAGCTGATCTACACTACATCAGCTCTAGTCTTCATTTCACGATTCATTTCTTCATTCCGTCTCCTCTAGTCTCGGGCAAACTTGTGCGTGAGAGTCTTGGTGAGATACGTGCGTGAGGGTTTGATTCCAAGATATTTCAAGACCCGCTAACGATTTCGAGATCGCCGTTGCGTAGCCGTCGTCGAAACGAGCGATCGACACCGATAGTTTTCGTGCTTCCGTCTTTTGCTTGGCTTAAGGTAAGCTATCGATTTCCCTTAGGTCCATGTTAGAGATAACATGCTACCTCCTCTTGCTTCCCTTCTCTCATGTCTAAATCATGCTCTCCTTGTTTTCTACCATGATAATGATACGTTGTAGAGAGTATGAATTTCTGGGAACTATAGACCATGAATGTAAATGTCGTGATTTAGACACTAAGCCTAGAAGTAAAAGTGTTCTACTCTACGTTAGAAATAACTATTATTCTTGGGTCATAGACTTTCGACCATTATTTGGGAAAAACGTGATTCTAGGGCTCCATAAATTGGGGACTTGAATTTATTCTTGGCTATGATTGTTATACAGATTAACGACCTAGATTAATCGATGCGATAACTTAGAAAAGAGTTTGAAATGCAAATAGTATTTTAACTCTATTTGGTTGGAATTGTAGAAATGACTCAACGGAGTCGACATTAGTGAGCTATTGAATAATACCGTCTCAATGATTAATCCCTATGACGTTATTACATGCGTTACACTAGAAAAGTAATTCTAGACTCTTGAAATGGATTGACTATCATGCTTGTATCTTTATGACATAATAAATGCATACTTGATATATTGAGTTCGCTCCTTTCGAGCTCAATCTTGCTTGTTTATTGATGAGATTGACTACTTGTTTTCCCGAGCATCCCTCGGAGATCGATGTATTATCACACCCATCGATTCTTGCACGTCATGAAGGTTTCTGTTTTGCAGGTCTACGTAGCGCCCGGCCTATATCCACATATTATGTGACTATGTGCAATAATGTGCATTCTAAATACTTGATCTACATGCTTGTAATATTGTCTTGCCTAACGTGTTGCATATTGTCATGTCATGCATGATTAATAGCTTACGAGTCATTATGACTTACCTGCTCCCCTCGCATATTTTTTAGATCCCAGCGCAGACAGACCTCCCCTGCTGAGGATCGCAAAGGTCAGATACCTTAGTTCTTTTTGATCAGTCTTTTGTAGTTGAAGAGGTGGTTTTAGAAGTCCTCTTCTCTTCTTTTGTATTTTGCAAGGACGATGGGTATAAGCTAGTCATCTAGACTATGCTTGGGATTGTATAGACTTGTACTCGTGTATCCAGTTAGCTACTTGTAGTATTAACTCTTCTAGTAATTATCTTCTCTTGATGCCGGCAATTGTGTTAGCCGTGCCTTGTATATCTTGTTAGCGTTCACTACGTTTAGACTTCCGCTGAGCATCCCATTAGCTCTTATTTACTTCCTTGTCATATTTATTGCTTAGCTTGGGTTCCGGCTGTAGTGTCGCCAAAGACTTGGATTTATTGCTTAAATGTTTTATCGTGAAATGATTTTGAAAAATGCCGAATCTTTTTGTGTCGAGTTCTCTTGCGATCGAAATGTTAAGGCCACGCCGCTTTTAAAATATTTTGAGTCCTCGCATGTTCGCTCCTTTCTTGTCTTGTCTTGTCTTGTTTCGCGCTTGCCTGGCCCGCGGTCCCATATCCGGCCCTGGCCTGGTCGCCACATTGAGATTCCAATTCTGCCCCCAACTATGTATCACCCAGGGATGTGCATTGACGAACCATCTGTTCGTGCTTATGCCTCTGGAGTTAAGGTAGTGGATGACCTGAACCAGCCTCGGCATCCTCGCCACCGCTTATGCCGAAGATTTAAGACTTCAGCCTATCGCTAGCGAAGAATTTTTCCGTAAGGCTATTATCAATGACTCTTCGCCTCTCCATCACGGCTGCCGCCGCCGAACCGCCAACGTCACTATCACTACTTCCGAATCGCCAAGATTATCCGCTGCGCAGTTCGATGGCCCTACCTCTCTCACGTGATGACACCGAAAAGGCACGCTTCGGTCATATATGCGCGGGAGAATACTCCAAAGGAAGCCGCCGCCAAGATGAAGAGAACCTTGTTTCAAGATGACGCCTACTTCATCGCCAATTGCTTGACAAAAAATTGATCTTCAAGAATGGCACCCACGACATCATGATTCTCTGCACCACCGAGTACACTTCGCCGTCCCCCGAACCTTCGACTCAACTGGGCTCAGATTCTATTTGAGCTGCTATGCGACGTTGTGGAAGCAGTCAAAGGTTCCCTCAAGCAGAAGCGACCTTTTGTCCGGTTTATCAACCGTCTTCTTCGGGCCAACACTCAGTTTCACACTCGCCTTATGGCCTTCGAGAAGAAGAAAGTTTAGAAGTCCATCCAATTTACCAGCACCATCATCATCAACTACCAGAAATTGAAGAATGAGAAGAGAGCTCTGCAAGGTCTTCCACCACTGGTCATAGTCCATGCTATGAACCCGCCTCCTCTCAAGATCATCAAGATTAATCCGGAGACAACTGTGGATGCTTTTATGGCTAAACAGCTAGCCAAGAAGCTATCCAAGGAGGATGATGTTGAGGGCTGCTCCACCAAGTCTACTGATCCTGCTCCCTCAACTCACAAAAAGAAGAAGAAGATCTCTTCTGTTGAGGAGGAGCCGGCCCCCAAAAAGAGGAAAGTTGCTTCCTCTTCCAAAGATCGATGCCGCCATCCTCGCCGATCATGGCAATCAAAGAGGAAAAAGAAGTTGCTCCATCTCGCTTCCTCGCATTACTGCAAGAAGCCGAAGAAGTTCCGATCCCGATGTTGCTCCTCCGTCCTCGCAAACGTAAAACCAAACGCACTGAACCCTCCGAACCTTTCATTCCCTTCATCCCACCTTCTTCTCCCATATCTTCTTCCTCCCCTCCACTCACTTCTTCAACAGCCCCCGCTGCTATTGGGGAGGAGCTAGCCTTGAAGCCACCTACCTCTACTTCTTCCCCTACATCCTCTTCAACCCCTGCTGTTGTTGAGGAGGAGCCTTCTTCTCCTGTCCCTAAAAAGAAGAAACGCAGACTTCGCAAGAAGTCTGTGGCTCCAACACCCTCTTCTCCACCCTCTCCACCTAGAGACACCATCCCTTCTCCGCCGTCTTCTCCTGAACCTATCTCCTCCATTCACCCAGAAACCTCACTAGCCATCGTGCCTATCCTAGCACACTCTGCTCCCTCTACCCCTTCTACTTTCTTCTCCATGCCAGAACACTTCTCCCATCTTGCCCCTCACATCACCACTCTACTCTACCAAACAGCCTTTTTACCTGAAATCTTCCCTCCTATCTCTCAATACATCACCCCTATCTCTATCTCTTCTGATCTTTACCAGATTCTCTTTCCTTCCATCTCTTCTGCCACCCATTCCTTTCTGTTTGATTTCTCTTCTATTTCTGACCTTCTCTACCCTTCTACTCCCCTTCCTAACTTCATTCTTTTACCCGACTATCCCTTTCCCTCCTACCTATTAGAAGCACCTTCTTCCTCTTCTGCCTCTTCCTTCTTTGTCAGCAGCCTAGCCACTGACATTGAATTCGATTCAAAACCCTCTTCTCCTCCACCTACAACCTCTGCCACTAACCACCCTGCTTCATCTTCCTCCTCTCCAAACCCTACTAATCATCCTTCAACAAGCCATATTTCCATCAACCTCAACCCTTCTCTACCTCCCAACGCTGCTGATCATGCCCTTCTGGATCTTCTTCGAGCAAACAATCCTCGCCTCGCCACCAAAGACGGCCTCAACAATGGCACAAATAGATCGAGGTGCTCAGCTATGGCCTCAACGCCACTCATGCCACGATCTTTGACATTGGAAAGATTGTCGATCAACTGGTGAACGACACAGCTCAAGCCTTCACTACTCACCGGTTCTTGGTTCAAGATCAACAAGCGTTGCTTAATTGGCATGTCGCATTCTCGACAAGATTCGTGGCCTCTTCGATGAGCTCAAGACAGCAATGGCCCGCACCATCCTTCGAAGACAAGAGGTTGCTGATTTCACCGATCTTCGCCTGGTCGAGCAAGCCGATAAGAGCTGCTGGCTGAGCTGCTGGCCGCCGAATAGGGTTGGTGCCATCGTGAGGAGAGAGCTACTCACTTTTTGAATCAAGCACTAATTGAAGAACAGAACCGACTACGAGAACGCCTAAACGACAGAATCAGAGTATGGGTTGGCGATTACTTAGAGCGTCGACGCACTCAGGCAAATCTATTCTGAAGATGTTAAGTACTTGGTTATTTGTTCTTTTTAATCTCTGCTGGTTTGCCAAAACTTCTGCTGTTTAAACAGCTTGTTTAATCACAGATGATTTAAGTTTCTTTCAAAGTTTAAAATTGCTTTATAATGTTATTATCTGCTCTATTTAAACTTCATGTTTAAATCTTTACATAATTGCATGCATGCTTATCTCATAGATTTAAACTCTGCTTTACTTAGTACTTGATCTTAATGTTTTTCTCTTATAAGTACTTAGTCTAGTAACTATCTCTCTACTAAGACTTCTGTTCTGAGAGGCATGTCTGCTCTTAATAATTTTTTTTAAGGCATGTTATTTTCTCAGTGCATGATTCAAAGTCTGCTAGTAGCTGAGATGATGACATCAACCAAATAGGAGGAGATTGTTGATTCCCAATTCTAGATTTGGTTGAGTCATCCCCTGATTCTATTGCCGCGATGGCTAAAAGATGCAACGTACCGATTAGTGTGGCAACTGTCTTAGAATCAATGTTTTTTTTAGAACTGTTTAAGTGTTAGTCTTAGGCGCGGTTTCAATAGCCTCTTCAGCAGCCTTGAAGGACCAGCAGACTTTGAAGTCTGCTCAAAGCCGGAAAATCAAATTTGCCAAATCACGATATAGTGACACGTGGACACCCTTTTAGACATTTTCAAAAATATCTAATCTTTTTGTCTTCATCGAAGTTTCATTTTCAAGAAGTCAACTCTGCATGATGACAATCTGCCCGTCGGGCTTGTCTCCGATTTAAGATCAAGACATTACCGCTTTGGCTAAGAAGACTTTCCAAGCAGCGAGCTGCAATCGCAATCCGAACTTTACTCAATTGGGAATGTCTCTTTGCACCTTTGCATCTCAAGACGTGGCTGTTACATCTTCCAAAACGCCGAATTGGATTCAATGCAAAAGAACGTTGGACATAGTTCACCCTGTCTCAGTCCAACGGTCCAAAGATCTCTTCCTGGTATTTATTCAAGTTTTGAAGATCTGAAGAAACAACTCTTGCGCATTAAACTCTCAAGCTTCATCTTCAACACTTAAGCATTCAAGAGATCAAAAGAACAAAGACTAACACTTCACCAAACTCTCTGAAGCTGCAGATCTACCTTCTTAAATTTGTGCCAGCTTCATTTAGTTTGTCTTTAAAAACTGTTCTTTAATTCTGCACGTGAAGAGAACAATTATTCATTGATTGTCTCTCTCACCTTTATACATTTGGTTAAAAACTCATTTTGTACACGATCCATTAGTGATCTTACTCATAAACCTAGTGGATAAACAAGTGCACTTTTAAAATCCAAAGCTAACCACTTTGGTAGTGGATGTAGTACTATTCACAGTACGAACCACTTCAAATTCATGTGTGCTGTTCAAACTGTTCCTATACTTCTCTATAACTGTTGGTGCTTAATTGCTTCAGAATTGACTACTTTATCAAGACTTTTATAGTTCGAGATTCTATCTTGTTTCCGATGCCTTAACACTTCTATTCAAACCTTTCAAAAATATTTAAAAAGTGTTTAAGAAAAGTTTTATATAAACATAACTAGGCTATTCAGCCCCCCCCCCTTCTAGCATAGATTGAGCCTATTTTGGGACCAACAATATTTCTTTTGGACTCCGCTGTGGTGGAGTCGTTTCATCAACCCAAGACCAGCCGTGGCTTGAAAACCACTTCGCTTGTTTCTACTGATATTGTGGAGATCGGACACGTTGGCAAGTTCTCTAGAGGACACGCCTTTTGGCAAGTTCCTGGAGAAGCGGCGGCTTTTGGGCTGGTCATCGGGCAATTTTCCTCTACCAAGAAATTTTCCCTCTACCAAGAAGGGATACGGGGAGTATCTTCCTCGATTACATCCTTGTCTGCCCGGCGTCTTGTCCTTCTTGGGCTTTCACTCGGTTCATGCCGGCGTCTTGTCCTTCTTGGGCTTTCATATTAATGACTCGGTTCAATATTAATGCCAGGCGGGGAGGCGTTCTGCCTTCTTGGCACTCTCGTGCCGGATGCAGGGATAGTTGCCGCAGTTGTTGCGAGGTTGGGTGGACTCGGGTTGCTTTTTGTCCCGCTATTGCGTTTTGTCCCGCAGTGTTGGCGGGAAAGTGGAAGACGGGATAGTAGGAAGACATTTGGGTTGAAAGATGCTTAGCTCGCTTGTTCGAGCTTTTCTTGGCAGCTTTCATGAATTTGCTGACATCAGTTAATTGCTTTCAAATCGCGCAAAATCGAAATAAAACAAGTATTAAGGAGAAGAAAACATGGATTTACAAGGATAATAAGAAAAGGTACAGTTGAAGAATAAACCATCAAGAGAAAAGGGAGGTCGGCAAAAGATAAAGAATTCGATTCCTCGCACTTCCTTTTCCCGTGGCACTCAACCCCAAGGATTAGGGAACCTTTTCCCGTGGCATGAACCCCAATGATTCAATTCCTTCTATGGGCGGGTAGGAGATTCCACAAATTCTAGAAAATAGAGTAAGGCCTGGTCCGGAGGTAAGAGTTTGCCATTCGAGCACCAAATCTTGTCCAGGATCGTCCTTCCTTCGCTCCAAGTAAAGTTCCTCAAGGCTTTAACTATTCGAGGCTCGCCACTTCGGTAAACATTCTTGTCTTGCTCAGGAGTCCATAATCGAGAGGTAGGCAAAGGCCATCCAATACTCGATTCGACGAGTAGGGCTTTTGAGTCCCAACCATCGACTTTATTGGGGCCATCATTGAGAAGTTTGAAGAAAGCATGGTTTGATCGACTGATGCGACTGCGACTTCTTTTGTCGAGGGAGAGAAGGAAGAATTTCCTAACAAGGTCATGTCGTGTTCAAACCCGAGCAACCTCGCAAGCAACGTGTGAAAGATACTAGAAATCTAACTCTGGTTAGGGTCAAGTCACGAGGGAGAGGTATGGAGGCATTTAAAAATTCTACGATAAAGGGGTCAAGGGGAGACAAGTCCGACTCAAGAAAAATCAAAATAGAACACCATTTTATCCCCTTGAAAATTATGGCCTTCAGTGTCTATGTCTAAGTCGAAGGCACGGACTCGATAATGCTGTGGATCAATACCTAAGGAATAGAACCAGGTGCTTACTTCTTCTTCAGAATTCAAATCTTCCCATCTAATGGCTGGAGGAGAATATGAAGCGATAGGAATTGAAAGGGTTCGATCGGGTTCCCGCGGTTAATTGATTGATTGATGGGAAGGAATTTTCTATTTGGTTCGATTTCGCCCGCTACCGGTGAAAGGAGCCATCGTTGCCAGAGATTGCTCCGGTCTGTGCCGCCTTCGGTCGGCCGAGGAATCAATGTAGTTTCCTTGCTCGCTTTTCTTCATAGCTCGAGCCTGGTGGGGGTCTTCTATTGGAATTCCATGGTCGTATTAACTTTGACCTTCGATCTCATATTTGACGATCTCATATACTGTCGCTGTCTCGCTAGACATCCTACAGGAAGAGGAATCGAGAAAACGTGTATTAACGTGTGATCGGGGTCGACAAAGCAACATAAGCACAATTAAAAGCCAAGGCCAAATAGGCCGAGGGATCAGTGAGCAGGGCACTGGTCACAAATTTCTCGATTCCTTTGGTTGGATTGAAATGGTTGATAGACAGTAAAAGGCAAGACGGATTGGACGTGGGTTTGTAACACTCAAGTGTTTGAATAATTCGTTGAGAATTAAAGAGGGGTTTAAGCAGCGTAAACCCTAGCTCAAAATTTGGAAGAGGAAAATACAATTGAAAATGAAGAAGGAAACGTGAAATAGCTGGAAAGTTTCGGAGGATCTTGATTTCGGTTTCGGAGGCTTCGTGAGAAGTTGGATCTGGAAACTGGTTCTTGCTGGGAGTTTGCAGAGTTCTTCGATGGATTTCTCTCTCAATGCTTTTCTTCAGGAATTCGTAGGGCGTAAATTTTGGAAAGGGGATAAATGTTGCTTTTTATACTCACCAAAACCGCCGGATTGAGGGAAGGAATCATTAGGCTCGAAAGACGAGGCGTTGTGAACGAGGCAGCAGTTAATGCGTCATGGAAAAATGAGCTTGTCTTATCACAAATTGGCGACTGGCGGCTTAGTTTTTTGGACACATTTCCCTAAAGTGCCTTTTGGGGAACCGTCCATTCAGATTTTGGCTCCAATATTATTTGGATCAGGTATTTGAATGATTTGATTATTCTGGGAAGTGCTCTTTGAATTTTTTGATTTCCTCCTCGTCACGAGCATGAATACTCGGGGAAACAAGGAGTAGGGGGCTACTGAGCTGCCCGGCCCAATAGGCCCAAGCCATGAGTCACGTGCCAAGCATTTGGATTTTATCCGACCAAGCGAGCAAAGCCTTCTCCGAGCAATCGAGCAAAGCTTTGGCTTTTACTAGGTGAGTTGCCTAGGAGCTGGGGGCTTGACTAGCGAGCAAGACTGATATGCGAGCATGATTATTTATGCTCGTCAACACGAGCCGTCATCAGTTGAGGACATTTGTGTCCGGGAAAGATCAATGTAACAGTTGAGGGCGGTCACGTCCGAGCGAGAGTTCTAGCCAGCAGTAATGACCGGGAATTCTTCAATGAAACTGTTGTCATTAGTGGGCTCGTTAATGTGTCTGCCATTAAAGGTCATGACCATTCTTGGGCAGTTAATGACAATCATGGGCAGTTAATGACAATCATGGGCAGTTAATGATAGTCATGGCTAGTTAATGATAATTGTGGGCGGTTATTAACGGTTATCGGCGGTTATGCCCTCCGGCAAGTATAAAAACCTTGGAAAATGAAGGAAGGAGGTATGCGCAATCTAATTTTCTAGCTGAAACTCTGCTAAATTGTTTACTCACTTGTTGAATCCGATACTGATTCTCACACCGGAGGGCCTTTGCAGGGAGTGCCCCTGCCCAGTTCACATTCATTCTTTTTCATTGCAGAGTTGGGCTTCGAGGATCTAAGAACACGTTGAAAGCCTTGTGTTCAGATTGGGATTCTACAAATCTCTTGGACGCATCAAATAGTATTATCGTTATAATAATAATAGTAACAGTGATGATAACAACAACAACAACAACAACAACAACAACAACAACAACAACAACAACAACAACAACAACAACAACAACAACAACAACAACAACAACAACAACAACAACAACAACAACAACAACAACAACAACAACAACAACAACAACAACAACAACAACAACAACAACAACAACAACAACAACAACAACAACAACAACAACAACAACAACAACAACAACAACAACAACAACAACAACAACAACAACAACAACAACAACAACAACAACAACAACAACAACAACAACAACAACAACAACAACAACAACAACAACAACAACAACAACAACAACAACAACAACAACAACAACAACAACAACAACAACAACAACAACAACAACAACAACAACAACAACAACAACAACAACAACAACAACAACAACAACAACAACAACAACAACAACAACAACAACAACAACAACAACAACAACAACAACAACAACAACAACAACAACAACAACAACAACAACAACAACAACAACAACAACAACAACAACAACAACAACAACAACAACAACAACAACAACAACAACAACAACAACAACAACAACAACAACAACAACAACAACAACAACAACAACAACAACAACAACAACAACAACAACAACAACAACAACAACAACAACAACAACAACAACAACAACAACAACAACAACAACAACAACAACAACAACAACAACAACAACAACAACAACAACAACAACAACAACAACAACAACAACAACAACAACAACAACAACAACAACAACAACAACAATAATAATAATAATAATAATAATAATAATAATAATAATAATAATAATATTATTATTATTATTATTATTATTATTATTCAATACAATTTTTATCATCATTATCATAAATGAAAAGAAATATATATTTTTGTTTGGATTTTTGGTATTAAAATTATGATTTGAGAACTTTTTAGATATAAGGATTATTTTTGAAACTTTTTGGATATGCGAATATTTTGTGTGGGACTTTTTGGTATTTTTCCCAAATATTTATAAATGTTTACTTTAAAATCTGGCTTTTTCCTAACGCCTAAGAGGTTGGACACAATCCAAGCAGGTTTATGAATTTCAAAAAATAGTTGATTGGTAGTTGAATTTACAATATTAACAATTTCAATGATTCTCTTGATTGGCTACTCCCTCTCGGTTCCTAAATAATTTACTAGATACACAAATTAAGAAAAAACTAATTGAATCTCTTATAAATATTACTCTCTCTGTTTAGAGCAAAAAATCTCTATTTGAAAATCAAACTTTTTTAAAAAAATGATACTTTTAATAACTTATTAGTAATAAAATGATACTTTTATACCTTAATTTTTAAAAATAGAATTTTTAAGTGAAACGTCTCAAAATGGAATAATGGACTCTTTGTCGAGAAATGAAGGAGTAGTATAATACTTCCCCCGTCCCAAAATAAATAACTGTAAAGATTTACAAACAGATTAAGGAAGTTTATAAAAAGACTGATGTATCATTATTTAAGTGCAATTATTGTTGATAAGTTACATGATTATTTATGTATATCCTCTTATCATCCCTCTTTAAATCATCATACTTTTTCTCATAGTTTGAACAACACATTTAATTAGAGAGTAATTAATAAGAAGAATTTTGACAAATTTTAGATAATTTTTTTCACGAAATCCTTTAATGCCATTTATTTTGAGATAATTTTTTTTCTCTAAAACATCATTTATTTTGGGACGGAGGGAGTATGTAGTTTAAATAAAAGTCATGTGCATGTGTCCATAATTAAAGTAGAAAGAAAAAATTAAGAGTAAAATAGTGTAAAAGTTTTTTTAAAAAAAGTTTTAAAACAAGATTATTTTTTTTAATAGATAAAAAAAGACAGTAGAACAATTATTTAGGAATGGAGGGAGTATTTGATTTGGAAGCCCCGATGATGAAACATATTCATAGAGCTGTCATGGTGGGCAGGGCAAGCCAGCTCACGTAGGTGACGGGCCTGAAAATTATCAACCCAACTCATCATGGATTGTGGGTTAATTGGGTCAACCCACAAAATTTTTTTCCCCACTATTCATCATAAAAAATAGGAAGGGAAAAATTCTGGCCGATCATTTTTTAAAGTTTCTAACCTCAAAAGTCCACCGTTCTTTTTTTCAACCGTAAAAGACTATTTTTCAAAATATTGTTCCAAAAATGTCATCGTCTTCTTCAATAGCTCCGACAACACACTTTGGATTTGAAAATCTCGATTGTGCACAACGAAACGAGGGTCGAGGGGGCAGCGCCCCTTCGTAGGGGTTCAGGGGCGTTAAAGATAAATGAATTTTTTGATTCATAAACTATGAAACTATAATGGATCTGTGCTGGATTGAAGAATTTTTTCAGTTACGACGAAGGCGGAGAAAGAGGAGGAAGAAAAAGACTTACGACGGAGGAGATGGAAGAAGCAGGTGTACGTCGTGGTCTGGTTCTTTATGGTTTTGTATCGCGGTTCAAAAATTAATGCACTAAAATTGATCAATCATGTTTCAAAAATAGACTAGCAATTACACTATTGAACCTCAATGTAAAAGTTAATGCACTAAAATTTATGAATCGCAGTTCAAAAATAGACTAGTAATTACACTATTGAACCGCGGTTCAAAAATAGACTAGCAATTACACTATAGAACCGCGATGCAAAATTAATTCAATAAAAATTGATGAATCACGATTCAAAAATAGATTAGCAGTTACACTATTGAACCACGGTGCAAAAAATAATTCGATAAAATTGATGAATCACGATATAAAAATAATGACCTTCGTAGCGCGCCTACGGTTCATTAAGGGTATTGTAGTAATTTTTCCACCAAAAGTGACTTTTTCCAGTTGAAAATAAAAAGGGTGTATTGTAGCGATTAAAAGTTTCAAAAAGTGGATCGGCCCTCAATTTTTTTCAAATAGGTAAAATTGTGGGTTGGTTCACTTTTTAAAGTTTATAACTCCTCTGGTCCGGTTTTTTTTTTCAACCGAAAAAATGACACTTTTGAGGTCGAAATGACTGTGATATCCTTAATGAGCCTGAGGTGCGCTAAGTTTTTGTATCGCGATTCAAAAATCTCGAATTAAATTTATGAACCGCGGTGCAATTAGGCTATAAAATTAAATTATTGAACCGCGGTGTAAAAATTAATGTAATGAAATTTATGAACAGAGGTTCAAAAATAGATTAGGAAATTAAACTTTGAACCACAGTGCAACAATTAATGTAATGAAATATATGAATCACGCTTCAAAAATAGACTAGGAAATTAAACTTTGAACCACAGTGCAAAATTATGTAATGAAATATATAAAAAATAGACTAGGTAATTAAACTTTGAACCACGGTGCAAAAATATTATCTAAAAAATCCTTCTTCTCAACTGAAAAATCTTTCGACCCAGCATAGATCCGTTATAGTTTTGTATTTCATGAATCAAAAAACTTGTTTTCCTTTCGAGGGCGTTGCCCCCGAACCCCCACGTCGTTGCGTACAATTGTGATTTTCGAATCCAAAGTGTGTTGTCGGAGTTGTTGAAGAAGATGATGGTATTTTTGTAACAATATTTCGAAAAGTGGTCTTTTATGGTTGAAAAAAAGAACAGGGTACTGGAGGGGTTAGAAACTTTGGAAAAAGGACCGGCCCGAATTTCTCCCTAAAAAATAATAATTATAGAACAAAAAATTCACAATTCATCAAAAAAAATATTTTTTCTACTATTATATTCTAAATAGTATTTTTAAACAACATTCTCTACTATTAATGGTGTAAAAAGGAAATCAAAAATCATTTTACTATTATTCTTTTCATACCTTCTTATAGTTTATATTTCCATCAATTTTATATTTAAAACGGTTTTGTTTTAATCTAAAAACCTTATTTTTAAAAAAACAAGCACTAAACCTCGTCATTTTTTAATTTTTAAAAATGTCATTTTTTAACGAATCCATAATCATTTACTTATATTTAATATTTCACAAATAATTTGACTCTTTAAACGAGAAAATTTAAATTTCTAACTATCAAACTTGTGATTATCTTTTTATTATTTCACAACTTGGCGGGCCAACCCACAACCCGCGTGTTCAACCCGTTTGACCCACCTTCTAATGAGCTCATATTTTCTCAACTCACCTTTTTTTGTGGTGAAACGGGTTGACCCAACGAGCCCAACTTATTTTGACAGCTCTACGTATCCAAACACATTTCACATATTGATATTTGATAATAAAGTAGCTAGTAACATAGTTTAAAAGATAAGTGCAATATGAGATTTTTTGCAAATATAGCAAGCAATATCTAACTTCTTGCTATAACAATCTTTCAAGTATTAACATAGTTTAAAAGAAAATATTTTTTATTCAATTATTATACTGTAATTTTTATGCAACTTTTGTCCGTTTCTCGAGGGATCTGTGAAAGGATTACATTGGCAATTATTTAAAAATTTAAATAATAAGTACACTATTGCCTAGGCCACGTTCCCATGTGATCTCTTGATCATGCATTCCCATTGGCTTATTTCAAAGCTAGCAGTTGTTAGGAAATTATTGGTGATTGAATTTATTTGACCAAATGTTTTTTAATTTTTTTTTATTATTCGAATATTATTGGGATTTCTGTAGGGGTCAGTTGGTGCATTGCAAACCTAAAAACTTGCATTGAAATTTAGTGTATCAGGATTTCTGTATAAGGTCCCGTTAGTGCATCGAAAAACAAAATACATCAATTTATTTTGTTGCATCAAGATACAATAATTGGGACAAATCGATGAAGATTCAAAACAAAAGCATGCTTAAATCAGCGGGTCTCCATCATGGTTGATCTCATATATATGAATCTCATCCAACGTGGTGTTTGGATCCAAAATAAGGTCCTCCATTGGAACTACTTTATTTATTGCATTTCTTCCAATAGCCTTGGTCTATTCCTTAGTTCCTAGGTTGCAAACTCTTCTTGTGGGACTCCTCTTATTCCTTGTCCTTTTGAGCTCTAGTCCTGCCCCCCAAAATCAAAATAACTAGGCATAGCTTAAACCTACTTCAAGAATTTCTTAGTTCTCTCTGAACTGCCGGAAATCCTTCTACAAGCCTCAATCGCTAGCGCTTAGATTTACTTGCAAGCACCTAATTGTCTGTGGTCAAAGGAATTGGTCTTTATTTATTTGAACAAGAAATATAATAATTAAAATTAAATAAATTTATTTATTTGAAAAGTATAAAAATAAGAAAGTAGTATGAATAAAGTGATGATTTAGTAATGAGACCCATGTAACAATTGAGAAATTAAGAAGGAAAACCATTGGAGAATTTTTTAAAAAGAATATTTTTAAAATGTATATGTGGTAGTGTGACCCAGCTAAAAATTGATGTTAAATTTTTTTGGGATGGAGATGCTCTGAGCCCATTGCAAAAATGGAAGTGTTTTTTCTTTAAAAGTGTTTCAATGCAGCGTTTTAAAACGTAGCATTTAAAAAATGTACAACATTTTAAAACGCTCCAATTTGGAGAGTTTTACAAATATATTGCGTTTACAACTATTTTGTTTATAGAAATAGCATTTTGAAATAGTTTTCCAAACATATTTATAAAAAAAAATTACATTTTGAAAATGATATATTTGAAAAATGTTACGTTTAAAAAAAACTACATTTTCAAAACGTTTTGGAAGCGAAATGTTTTATTCTTTGGCTGATTAATCTATATTGCTTGCTAGACGAACCATGTGAGACGTAATGGTTACTCCAACAACATGTCGAGTCAATGGATTGAAATTTGAAAAACTTCAATAAGTTGGCAGAGTGAAAGTTGACATTAATTGGCAGGACAATAATTGATATACTTAATTAATATTACAAATATTTTAAAACAAATTGCCATGATTTGAGAAGCCAACTTGCACTGCACATTGTAAATGATCGTAAAACTTCATTCTTGTCCTATTAAATTAAGCTGTTTAGTAGCGCACTGCACGACAAGAACTCAAAAGAATTACTTTTCCATTGTCTTGGTGTATAATCTTTTTGAAAGATATATACTGCAAATTCGTTATTTAAAAGGGATCATGAGTTACTTTGAGTGAACTCAATTATTGAGTGAAATGGAAGACTTTTGCCTTGATCTACGATCTTTATATGTCACGATCAATAATCCTGTAAGTTTTTCTCGTCAGATTAATATCACGTAGCACAAATATTAAAATCTAATTCACACCACAAATTCATATCTCTCAATGATTAGGTCTAGAGAGAATATTTGGTGAGATGGAATTTAGGAAAGAGAGAGAGATAAGAGAAAGGTGACAAAAGGGGGTTTGGTAAACTTATGGAAAAAGGATTAAATAAGAAAATATTTTTTATTCAATTATTGATCGTTATTATACTGTAATTTTTATTCAATATGTGCTTCCATCATTGTTGATTGTCCACTGGCTACGCTTCCCACTCCATACATTATACAACTCCTCATATGATTAATGTTAACTGCAGCTCCATAGATCGTGGTATTTTTTAATAAAAAATTTGAAAAAATTTATAATTGTAACTTCAAATTATAGAACAAAAAAAATTAGAAATCTATTTTCCGTTGTGCTCGAAAAATACTTAAACATATCTACTAACAAGGTTTGAACTTTATAATATTTTTATTTTCTTAAAATAATAAGAATATCAGATTATCAAATAGCATATAGATCTATAATTACTAAATCCAAAACAAATAAAAAATACATATGTGCTGAAAATGTTATCTGATAGATCCAATAGAACTAATTCTAATGTAATATATTTTTTAAAATCTATATTAGACATATAAAATATAGATAGTGATATTTTAAAAAAAATAGATCTTTAAAAAATAACAGTTAGAGTTTTATCCATTTAGTTGCTTTTTTTTTTCTTAAAGAGTATCAATAGTGGTTCCCCACTTACCCCTATCCATTTGGTTGCTTATTATTATTATTGTACAAGAAATCATATTTTTTGTAGGTCAAGTTAAATCAATCTCGAACTCTTTCGCATTAGGAAACTAATTTACCATAATAATATAAGGTAGAGTCCATATAGGCGGATGTAAATAATCGGACAACGAGTCCAATTACTAACATTTTCAATTCGGACATATGGTCTCACCTCTCTTACCATATTGTATCATAAAAACCCGTTAAACACTACCTCTTTTTACTAGAAGTGAAACGTACGACCTGACAAGAAAGATAACGGGTATAATCTAGTCACACTCATCTTTAGCCAATTAATTCAGTGAATCTTACGACTAGCCAGATGGATTGACCCGTTTACACGATATTAAGGCCATATCTAATTTGGATGTGAGTTGAGCAAACTATGGAGTACTAATTTTCACAATATTCAATTTAACTGTACAATTTGATATATGAATTTGTATATTTATTTAAAGGATTTTTAACTATCTTCGTACTTGACTTGGAACATAGCTTATTAATATTTAAAGGTAAGATGGAGTTCTGCTATGTCATAGCTCAATCCATCAACATACAGTGAGTTGGGGAAGAAAAATATGTTTTACAAAAAATATTCATAAGACGATCCTACCCAAGTTTTTGTCAATATTTACTAGGCTGTATTTTGTCCAAGTCTAGTTACGGTTTAGTGACCGGTGTGTACTTTGGTATTTAGAATTTTGCAAACGAGCTTAGAACGATTGTAGGTGTTTCGAGCTTATATTTTGCTATCAATATAAGGTAAGTGATTAGAGGCATGATATTACGAGCATGAACTTGTGATATTACTACAATGTTTAGTGTCGTTACATCAAATCTACTTAGATTTAAACAATTAATTAGATCAAATATGTTTTATTTTTTAAGTAATAACATGTACAATCCAAAATTTTATTATTGCATTTCTTCCAAGAGCCTTGGCCTATTCCTTTGATTCCATTTCTAAATGAGACCGCTCATCATGTTCTTTTTTGTTTTGGTCCTAGGTTGGAAACTCGTGGGACTCCTCTTATTCCTTGTCTTTTTGAGCTCTGGCCCGGTTGACGATTTAAGTGAAATCATTGGTCATTTGGTGTACTTAGAATTTTTATTTTAATGATGGGTGAGCTCGAGAATACTATATTGTGGATCCAGGGAATGCGGAGTGCACATTTACACAAGAATCTACGTGGTCCCTGATGAGGGTTCAGGGGCAACGCCTCCGAAACTTTTGGTGTGAGTTGTTTTTGCTATTAGAATTTGGTTGTGACAATTTTTTTCCTAGCAATTATTTTGGTAACCGCTGAAAGGACACAACCATTAAAAGGAAACTTGATTATCTGCAAGAGACGCATATATACTCCGATATACTTCCATCATCTTCGATTGTGTCACAGAAAAATAATACTTTATAAGTAGTCTTTTGCTTCAGTGTCATAAGAGGAGGACGATTGTAGTCTTATCCCACAAGAATATCCGTACAACCTTGGGCATGAAATAAGAGTCGAATAATTAATCTTGCATGAAAGTGTGTTGGTGCATGATTCTACATCATATCCAAGTTCTGTAATCTTTATTTTGTATTTCTATTGTTTTTCGACATTGTTGTAAATCACAAATTCTAACATGTCCCCCCCCCCCCAAAAAAAAATAATAATAACTAGACATAGCCTAAACCTACTTCAAGACTTTCTTAGGTCTCTCCAAACTGCTGGAAATCCTTCTACAAGCCTCAATTGCTAGCGCTAAGATTTACTTCCAAGCACCTAATTGTCTATGGTTAAAGGAATTGGTCTTTTCTTCACTAGTAGAATTAGAAAGCTTGATCCTACCTGTAGGTATGCCAATAAGTCTTCTGGGTATAATCTAGTCCCACTCATCTTTAGCCAATTAATTTAGTGAAAGGGGGGCCAGTAGGAAGTGGCAACAGTCAGCTCAAAATCTAATCTACCAAAAAAATTGAATATATAATCCCTCTATTCCGGACAAAGAGTTTCAATTATACCCTTCACATTCAATATAAGAAGTGAAATAGACAAATGAGCTTAGAACAATTGTAAATATACTAGTCTGTTCTTTGTCTAAGTATAGTTACAGTTTAGTGACCGGTGTGTACTTTGGTAATTAGAATTTGA
Source organism: Codonopsis lanceolata (assembly GCA_013146195.2). Taxonomy (NCBI): domain Eukaryota; kingdom Viridiplantae; phylum Streptophyta; class Magnoliopsida; order Asterales; family Campanulaceae; genus Codonopsis; species Codonopsis lanceolata. Next base: position 21,826,043 of record CM028384.1, on the reverse strand, counting down.
CAAACGAGCTTAGAACAATTGTAGGTGTTTCGAGCTTATATTTTGCTATCAATATAAGGTAAGTGATTAGAGGCTTGATATTACGAGCATGAACTTGTAATATTATTACAAGTTTTAATGTTCGTTAGATCAAATGTAATTAGATTTTACACTGTTAGATCAAATATGTTTTTTTTTAGTAATAACATGTACAATCCAAATTTTTACAAACTTAATCATCTAACGATTTTAACATTAAAACTCATAATAATACAACAAAGTTCTAGCTCGCAATATTGCAAATAGATTATATATCTCGTTTAGGTTATTTGAATTCTTGTGTTTAACTTGTTAGATGCAATTTAAATTCGAAAAGGGAAAAATGGCTTAAGAATGAAGATGCTAGTTGTTTCTTTTCGATCTCCGGCATCAAAGGTCTTCAATCCGGTAAGCGGGAAGAATCAAGTTGGTGTTGATTTTGAAAGTCAAAATTCCAAATTAATTGGGAAAGTTGCATTAATCTCAGCGGATTCCGGCTCCAAGGGCGTTACTATGAATTCTAAGGAATCCATAATGGATTAGTATGAGTGTGTGACAATGATTACGAATTCGTTACATTACGAGGAAGAGGATTTTGGGCTTGATATTGTAAAGGATTGAAAGAGGAGACGTTTCTAACGCCATTAACATGTAACTCAACAGTGGTGTTACGGAAGAGCCCACTCCTTCTTCCGGTACAGATGCAGTCCTATTGGCAAGCTCTGGTTCCCGGGCCTGCCAGAACCATGATTATCTTAAGTTGGAACTGTAGGGGGCTCGACCAATTTGATTACTCCCTTGTGGGAAGGAGGGAGTGTAATACATAATGGATCAAAATTATTAATGGGTATCGGTTAGAAACTTAGAATACCCCTTTGTTATAGTTCTCCCTACATCGATATCCCATCCCAAGAGTATGCTTTAAAAATCAAAATTTTAAGAATCTGTGCTTTAATCATTGAGAATAATCATTAGAATAAAGATCTCATTAGTAACCAAACTTTTTTCTTTTTTAAGCGAGGGCTAAAATAGACATCTGACTTAAGCTTTGATTTGGATAGGAACTCTCCAAGTAAGATCTCTAAAAATTAGAAAAAGGGACCGTCAAATCATATTATATTAAGCTTGACTTGTGCAACCATTACCCTGTTTGTTTTCTGGTGTTATAAAAATCGGTACCATATATTTTGTTTTTCCTTGAGATCTCATTGGATCAAATCTATATCTCATTGGATGATGTTTTCCCTTTTATATTATATTATATTATTATTATTATTATATTATTATTATTTATTTTATTATACTTATAAAAGATTAAGTGCTCGTTTGTTGCAGCTTATTTGGAGTGATTTTTGGCTTTTGGCTTTTGAAAAGTCATATTTAAAGTGTTTGTTTCAGCTTATAAGTCAAAAGCCAATAAGTAAGGTACAACACTCTTTATCTCTCTTACTATAAAAGTCAAGCTTGTTTCTTACAATTTAATAGATGGACAAAAATAACCCTTCACCAAATAAACCACCCACCATTTAATTAAGGACAAAACAAGTAAATTTACCATGATAACAAATGATGTTTGGACAAAAATAGTCTCAAATATAATAAATCATCTTCCATTAATTAAGGTCAAACAAGTAAATTTATCAGGGACTAATTAATTCCATTAATAATCAAATAACAATTTCATCCCTTGACTTGTACATGTTTTAAAGTTAGGTCCTATGCTTTGAATTCTATTTATTTCGTCTTGTATTTTTAATTTCTTATCGGTTTCCCTCCTACCATTATCGTTACAAATGTCGTCAATATTTTCTAAAATAACAAAAATACCCTTACTCAGTCGATGATGGGGTTGACGAAAGAAAGTGAGAGCTAAAAAATAAATTTTAAATTTCATTTTTTGGAGTAATGCATTTTTTAACCTTGGATTTAAATATCAGACAAAGTATAACTAATTTTAGATTATTTAAATAATTATTTTTTAATTAAAAAAATATTTTAAATATTAAATGGCAAACTAAATGATGAAATTATAACAAATCCCACTTTGAGCCACAAGCAAAATGACCAAAATAATCCTCATGTACACGATTTTCCATCACTATTTTTAATGCCCATAGACGGGAGAGGACAAATAGAAAAAACATGTCGGAAAGTGAGACATCATATGTTGGGAATGACATTATTAGAGGTTTATGAAAAATTGTAACTATAATAATACATTGGTTGGTGAGAATCGAGATATTAAGCAAATCTATAGCGTGCTTAGTAATTGCGTATGAATAAGCTAAGAGAAACGTGTTAAGGAAAGGTAATATAATGTCAAGAAGATAAAGAAAAATTGAGAACTTAGTTGACAAATCTGTGCGTTTTGTTAGAGAAGAGATTAAGTTAGAATCGATAGGAAAGCCGTTTAAATAAAGTAGTTCCACTTAACGGAAGCTAAAGATATGTTATTTTTCCATTTCAAGAAGGCAAGGTGGACACGCTTTCTTGGTGGTGGTGATAGTCGGCGGCATTTTGGGATGCCGGTAGTGGTGGGGGCGATTTTATGCTTGAAAGTGGTTATTTATGTGGAATACGACATTAAATAAATGAGTAAGAAATTAAACAAAGAAATAAGATAAAATTAAAAAAAATTGATTTCTAAGCTAATAGTGTTATTTGAGGTGGTAGTGGTGGTAATGGTGATTGGTGCATGAATGATCGGTGTATAATCTAAATAAATTCTAAATTTAATTATGAGACAAATTAAAATAACAACATTGCTAGCCTTACAACTAATTTTATAATTTTCCTTACTACTAAGCTTTCAAGCTCAAAAATGTCTTTGTTCAAAACAACTTTGCACTTCTTCAAAGCATAGCATTTTCCTTACCATTTCTCTGCATTCAAGCCCGTCTCTCTTTCCGATGAATTCATCGATAAGGGTTATGTGTTTTTTGTTAATCGCATGTTTTTACTAGGGTTTTTAGTAAGTATAGTATATACCCTCTGATTTCTACTTTAGGCCCGAGTTTTGCATGAGATAGAATGAGGAAGATCAGAGATGGAGTTTGGCTAGAATCGAAGAAAGACAGCGCCAAAGTTGTGATAGGCGTGACCGAAGTGGGAAGGGTTTAGGCTGGAGATGGCGACTATTTTGGTGGAGCGAGAGATGGGCACTTGCATCGGGAGAAGAGGGAAGGAGAGTGTGTGAGATTAGAGTTTTTTACTTTTAATACATTTATCCCTAAAGCAGATAATGAAAATGTCATTTTTACCCCGCACGTGGAAGACCATGTGCTATTTAACATGAATATTCTAGCGTCCATCACAGATAGGTTGGAAAATGGAAAAAAAATGTAACGTTAGATATCATTATGGAACAAACCTTAGGTTGGGGTACATTATACGATTTGGTGGATACCTTGGGGGAAATTGTAATTTGGTCATATAATTATTTTTAATTATTGAGACAATTATTTATTATTATTTTTATTTAAAAACGTATGTTAAATACTAAATGGTTAATTATATAATAAAGTTATAACTAAATCTTATTTTCCACCCCGAAAATGATCAAAATAATATTCATGTGACATGCACATATCATTTTCCGTACGTTACTATTTTTAACACTCATAGACGGGAGGGAGTAAAGTGAGACAAATAGAAAAATAAGGTATGAAAGTGAGACACTTCGTAGGTTGAGGTCAAATGTGAGATTTATTGTGTAATTTTGGGGGCTAATCATATGTTTGCCCCATCAAAATTAGTCCAAAATACACATTGTCTCCTAAGATATCCACCAAATCCACTTTGGCCCTCAATGTAATTTTGTAATATTTCCATATTCCATATCAAATTTGGTGATTGTGATGTAACGTGTGGTGATCGTAGTGATAAAAATGGTAGTGAATAATGTTTAAAATCGAGCATTTGCTCAATTCAAACCATAAACCATATCAATGGTGCCAAGAAGAAATTTGTTGAAGTTTAAGCTAGGGACGATGAAGACGGATTGAATCATGACGTGCCTCATCATTGTCGTATGCATCTGTGATGAATTCAAATATGAGTTTTGAAATTCATCGTGTATGCTTATGCATTGTGTTTGTGGCTTGGTCATTTAACATAGGCAGCTCTGACAACTTTAATTTTTTGTGGGTTCTTATTCATGGCGGCTTTGACACCTGAATGTGATCATCTTCTTGTGTTTTATCTCTCTCTGATATGATTCCACACTATTTTTATTTATTTTTCTATATAAAAATTTGAATAAAAGATTTATACACTCTTGAGTTTTATCTCACTTAAAATTTAAATAAGATGTCATTGTTGGAGAAGAAGCAGAGAAAGCGTTGTCGGAGAATAAGAAAATGAAGTTTTTTTTGGGTAATAAAAGCACAGAAAACATTGTTAAAAATGACCAAAATGTCCTTCACGTGAAATATCATGTGCACCTTAACGTCATATTGGTAACCTTAGTAGTGTCTAGGGGGCAAACTAGAAAAAAACTTATACAATGACATATGAAAATGACACAAAAGTTAGGTTGGGTGGTAAAGTGAGACTTTATAGATACTCTGGGTGAATTTTGTATTTTAGAGTGTAAGTATATACTTTGGGATTGTCAGTTTGATTTCTATAAAACAGTTTATTATTTTCCAAAGAGAGTCATAAATTTCATAAACGACATAAGCTAAGTCTCCAACAACAATGTGCTTATCTAAGAAAGTAAGCTTGAATTGTTTTCAATTCCAACACCGATAAAAGTGAATGAATTCATGTTTGATATTAAAAAAAGATTTGAAAATACCTAATAAAAAGACAAATGTGTAGGATAAGTTCCAATATAATGACTCAAAAAATCAAAATATCAAAAAAAATCTAAACACACAACAACACAATTTATAAGTCTCAAAACTATAAATATTAAAACACAAAAAGAATCCAATAATTAAAAGTAAACAAAAAAGTTAAGAAACTGACAAATCACTTTAAAAAACCATTAACACCAAGTGCGTTAACCACGTGCAACGCACGTGAACCTTACTAGTGCATTGAAAAGCCAAAAGCCAAAAAGCCAAAATTTTAAGCTTTTTTGATTTTTTTTTAAACATGAAGACAAACTATTCATTAATAAATATTTGATTGTCTTCATTTCATCCTTTTATGAAATATACATAAAAATATGAATACTAATTTTCAAGTTTTTTTTAAAACAAATAATTATAACGACTCATAAGCAGCTTTTCAACAGTTGTAACAAACAGTTTATCATCCAATCAGCCAAAAGTCATTCAGCTACCAGCTTAAGCTATCAGCCATATATAAGTCATAAGCCATCAGCCACAACAAACGAGCCCTAAAATGCTCGTTTGTTGCAGCTTATTTGATGTGACTTTTGATTTTTGGCTTTTGAAAAGTCATATTTAGAGTGTTTGTTTCAGTTTATAAGCCAAAAGCCAATAAGTAAGGTACAACACCCTTTATACATTGAAAAGCCAAAGCCAAAAAGCCAAAATTTTAAGCTTTTTTGGTTTTTTTTTTAAACATGAAGACAACTATTCATTAATAAATATTTGATTATCCTCATTTCATCATTTTATTAAATATACATAAAAATATGAATACTAATTTTTAAGTTTTTTTAAACAAATAATTAATTTTAACAACTCATAAGCAGCTTTTCAACAGCTGTAATAAACAGTCTATCATGCAATCAGCTACAAGTCATTCAGCCACCAACTTAAGTTATCAGCTATAAGTTATAAGCCATCAGCCACAACAAACGAGCCCTAAGATGTCTCTTACAAATTAATAGAAGGACAAGTCTATCCCTTGACTTAATACATCATCTATCGTTTAATTAATGACAATAAACATAAAAATAATTTTACTCAAATATCCTTCATCTAATACCTAACCAAAACTTTAAATGAGGTTACTTAAGTAAAATTCCTACTTTTTTATTACCAAAAAATTGTGTGGGCAGCTCTTTAGCCGATCTCCCCATCTCTCCATCTCCTTCTCTGTAACTGTTGTTCCCCATTTCCATTTCCAGCTCTAAAATATAATTTGGTCCCACAATTAGGTTGTGGCATTTTGGTATCCTTAATGTTGGAGTAAGATAATGTATATCATTTTGGTATCCTTAATGTTGAAGTAAGATTATGTATATCATGTCCAAATTCCTTTACAAAATAATGGAAATGATCCTGAAAGAAAGTTGGAATATCTTGCAGTCTTCATCTATTCTTAATTCTCTGTTTCATGCTACTCATCTTTTTTTTTCTTTGTGACACTTCCTGATTGACCACTCTTATCATAATCAATAGCTGAAATTATCTTCGACCTTAAATTTCATACATTAGTTATTTGCTTTGTGAAAATTTTCTAATGGAGTAAATTGTTGGTCTAAATTTCTGATCTAATACCAAAATGTTTATTTTCCGTGGTTTGATAACACGCTGAAAATGGAATAAATTTGTCAATACCAAACTATACATATACCCACATTACTTATCAAAAAAAAACATATACCCACATTTTGAACTGAGTTTTGATTTGTCTTAGGTTGATCAGACATTAACTTCTACTTTTTTTTAGCTTTGTGGTTGTAGAAAGAAGCACGTTGAAAAAATAAAATAAAATCATACATAAGTGTTTATTGTTTGTAAAATAAGACCCTTTAAGGTCATAATCCTCAATCCACATGCGATCATTTGAATCTTGGATAGGGTGGTATGATGACGGGTTGCTATTTCAAGTTGAGAGTTCTGAATGAAATTAGCATTTTTGGAAGTAATCAGATTAGAAGTTGTTGTTAAAAGACATATGATGAACCTTGATACACAATATAAGGGAGAAGAAACAAACAGAAAGAGGTGTTCTCCGTTGTATTTTTATGCAATATAATCTTCTTTATCTGTGTTGTTTTTCCTTACTGCGATAATGCACTCTTGGTTTGATTAAATCAGGAATTAAAGAAACCTGAGCGTATAAGTCATCAAACTTATGTAAAGTGGAGGAATTGTATTATACTTGCCATGACCTGTTCAATCCAATATCCATCAGAATAATGCAGCAACTTGAAGGAGGCCTTTTGTTTATTTAAAATTTATCTTCTTTTTCTTTTCTCCTTAAAGCTGAAGCGGAAAAGAACACTACAGAATGATCCAGGAAATTCTATGTGCACAAACAGTCAAATCTTTTATCGCTTGGGACTGTAGAAAATATGTTATTTAGAGGCACAAATGTCTTCAAAGAGCCGAAACATGGAGTAACAGACCATGCACTAATATTTTGGTGCAGACGCCTGTGTTATGAAGGAATATGGGAAGAGGAAGACCAAAACTAACATGGATATCCGTAATAAAGAGAGATATGGAGGATTATGGTGTGCTTGATGACCTTGCTTTTCCATGTGAGCCAACACTAAAGTATTTTTGTGGATGACATTAATAAGATGTACAGTTACAAATGGCTTCACTGAACAGACGGGGAGTAACAATTGATGAACTCCAATTATTTTCTACGGATGGCCTTATTTGCCATGAAAATCATGGATTGTGTTCATTTTTCATCTAAGAAATGAGTGCGTGAGGGTACATAGTCGATCATTTTCTTAGAAATAAGGCATTGCCAGCGACTAAAATTCACAGGCGTCACAAATTCGGTCCTTCGGCATAAAGGAATGTAAGAGCGCTAATTGGGAGGCGGCTTGAGTAGGATGAAACCTGTCCCAGAACAAGTAGTCATTGCGATTTGAACAAAGGTTCTAGCCGAACTAAACTATCTTATATACTTTGTAGGCTTTCAAGGCATTAATCATAATATTAAGGGTTGGGGTAACGTCAATGCTCTTTCTAACCTTTTTCAAAAAAATAAAAAAAGGATAGCAGAAGATATGCACTTCATAATTTTATTTCATATTTGAGTTGTATGCATATTATAATTTAATGGTGTGATTGTTAATTTGTTATTGAATTCACCATTATCCAAAGACCTCTATAAAAACATAAACTACTCTTCCTATCAATTTTACAGTTGTTCTTTGCAACGAAACTTTGATAAAATCTCTATCTTCGGTTTATGTGTAATACAATATAGATATTGGTAGTTTACAACATAAACAATATTTTATTTCCCATAGTGTACTATGTTGAACAACTTTCTTTTCATGTCCATTATCTGACAATGATTGCCTAGGAAAGTGCCTTTATCACACTCTATTGAAGCAGAGACAGTCATACACACCTGGAAATTAATATAAGTTTGTTCTTAGTACCTATGTATCATTAGGTCTATTTGTCCATCTTTGATGATTACATATAATTTACATGGGATGTTACAGGCCAGGATGTTGGGATGAGGCCAAAGAGGCTCGGGTGGGTGTCAAAGTCAAGTTAGGGGAGAGAGCAATAGAGGGGTCAGAGTATATAATTTCACCGGGTTATTTGAGTGGGTGTACAAAGGGCTTATCAGGGTGGGTAAGGCCATAAGGGACTCTCTGTATAAACACGAGTGAACTTTGTTCAATGTTTTTCTATCATTTAGTGAAATTGGTCGCTCTCCGTGGATGTAGGCTGGTTTTTTCGAACCACGTAAATATTGTGTGTTCTCTCTTGTCATTATTTTTTTGGCTTTGTTTATTTTTTCCCGGTACCATATGGTTGTGGTGATGGAAATCTCGAACAAATTGAGTTTCAATTTTTTCCGCAGCACCACTTTCCCCAATATATTGTATATGTGTGTTGGCACCATGCCCTGTCTCTCCTCCTTCCCTAAGTACAAAAACACCAGCACACACCCTTAGCATGTCCAAATACATGCTTGCAGTATAGAGTCTGAACCTTTTTTTCATGGCAGGATGAGCTCTTGCCGATGGTGCAATCTCAGAACTTAATGCTTTCCTTTTCCTCAGAAAGTTCTGCTGAGGAAGAACTGAAAAAAGAGAGTACTGCAGATGCTATAACAATTTTGGTGAGGATCATGAACTTCTTTGCTCTCTCTCTCTCTCTCTCTCGATGAAAAACTCTTGTTTATCCACTTAAAAAATCTATTACCAGAAAACAAGCAGCCATTGTTTTCTTGTTTATCCACTTAAAAAATCTATTACCAGAATTTTTTGTATTTTTTAGTGCTTACCCAACTGCTTGTTAACTTTGATATGTTATCTGACATTGTCGTAGATAAGCTATCTTGTGATGTTTGCTTATATATCTTTTGACATTGGGTCATACACCGCGGTTCACCTCCTTCTATGTTTCATCTAAGATATATCATCAGTCAGTAAAGTCATGTTGTTTTACATGTATTTCTTAAATAAATTTTTGCACATATAGATACTAGGGGTCAGGAAAGGTCAAATTTGATTGGTGGAAGGTAATGAAGGAAATAATTACTTGTAATTTGACAGAGTCCATGTCTCTTTAGTGAAGTGAGTGGAAAAACCATGAATTAGCTGCCCCTATTTACTTGGGGTTAGTCAAATTTCGGATGTGCTGAATTTAGTATAGTTTCACCAATTATTTGCCATAAAAATTTCCTTTCCTATGCCCTCCCCGCAACATTAAAATAATATTCTGCTGTTTACATGGTAATAGAAGTATGCTTGTCTGAATCCTGAAATGTTGTCTGAAGACATCATCTTTAAGTGTGGTTAGTTAGTGACAAGTCATCCTTCATTCTTGATTCTCTTTTGGAGGCTCCAAAACTGTTATTCCTAAGTAACATTTTGATGACAGAATTACTTTGAATGGATCAGATTAGATTGTATGGCAGTTGTTTCTCTGTTGGGTGGTGGACATTGGGAAATTTTTGATAACTTCTACTTCTATTTCCCTTCTTGTTTGGACAAAAAGAAAGGTAGCTAGATCATTATTGCGTAAGAAAGAATGGAGAAAAAGAAAGGTAGCTTGAATGGACTCGATGGGAATTGATGTTTCTTCATATAATTTACATGGAATCTTAGATTGCTGGAAGAGTGTCAGACTCATTGATGAGCTTGAGAGATTGGCAGCTCTTGGTATTTTAAAGATCTCTGTTGATTGATCTAAAGGGTACACTCAATGGAAACTGATGGCTAAAGGGTACATACCTAAGAGGAAAGGTCAACTCGGCTTGGAATATTGATAGGAGGAAATAAATTTAGGTCCAAATTATTTTTAGTTCACAAATTTATAATAATAAATGAATTTGTGTATTTTTAAATATTTAAAATTAAATTAGGGTAAATTGAAATTTTAGTTGACACAAAAAAACATTGATTATTAAATTTAAACTTTATTTCTTTTGGGATGCAAATTTTAGTTGACACAAAAAAACATTGCTTATTAAATTTAAACTCTATTTCTTTTGCGATGCTAGATTATGAAATTGTGAAATATTACCTTTTCTTTGCTCAAAAATATGTTTTGGTCATCTATTCTCTTCCAAAAAACATTACTTCGAGTATCTACAAATACTTTAGGCTGTCTTTGTAGGGCTTTCTCAAATCACAATAGCTCGAATGCAGGATTTCTTTGTAAGATGCTAAAGTATCGACGATCAACCAAATCAAATTTATCATCAGGTAAAGTTTATTATTTATAAATTCATATTTTAGAGAGAGTAATTACTATTATTAACTTATACTTAAATCTAAAGTTCCATTCGCTTTTTCATCCCAGCAGATGATGTGTATAAAGAGTGACACCGCGATATGATGAAAAGAAAGTACAATAATATGAGCACGTCAGAAAGACATGATCTATTAAAAAAAACAAGTGGAGCAGCGTAGAAAGAAAAAGAAATCATCACTGCTTCTAAAAGCTCAAATGATACATAGTGAAGCAGAAGGTTAGTATAAATTTTGTTTCATTTATATATAGACAAAAATACATATTGTGAATGAAAATCTTCATTTCAAATCTTGAAAGCTTTAGTTTTTTTCCCTTATGTCAGCTACGATACATTATGAACCTTTATGCTCTGAGGCTCACGAATTGAAAAAAATGCCAAATTGCAAACATTGTGGTGCTGCACGATTTCAGTATGAGCCTCCAACATTTTGTTGTGATAACGGAAAAGTAAAATTTGCACAATTTCAAAGCCCAGATGAATTATATGAATTGCTTACTTCACAATCAGATGAGGCTTCTGGATTCCGGAAAAACATTCGAGCATATAACTCCATCTTCTCTTTCACTTCATTCGGTGTGAAATTAGATAAAGAACTTGCATCTGCGAGGCGGGGTGTATATACTTTTCGGGCTCAAGGAATGGTTTACCATGATCTCCCGGGTTTAGTTCCAAGCGAAAATGGGCCTGGTAATTTCCAATTGTATTTTGTGGAGACTGAAAATGAAATTCATAATAGAATGAAAGTAATGAACAACTCCATTCTATGTGAGGCAACCATTAAGAAACTCATGGAAGTGATGGAGACAAATCCGTACGCAAAAATCTTTAGAAGATTGAAGGATTATCCCTCAATGGATGATATTAAACTCCATATTGCAAAAGATGTGAAATTAGATCAACGCATCTATAACTCTCCAACAGCTGATCAAGTGGCTGCTATTTGGGTTGAAGGAAACAACAAGATAGTATACCATATGAGCGGGACATTGTAGTCCATGCACATTCAGGTCAAAGACATTGGATAAAGCATTATTATGGATGTTATGACCCTTACAGTATCCGCTCTTCCCAATGGGTGAAACAGGATGACATCAGAATATTAGAAAAATAATCGCAAATGAAGTAACTACTTCAAGCCAAGCTATCTTTTCTGAGGAAAGATTAATTGGACAAGAGGAAGGTAAATTCTATAACCACATTATTAGATTAAACTAGATTTTTTTAACTCGTGCGTTAAACGCACGTCAACTAAATAATACATAAACAAAATAAGGAGGATTAGTTTATTAACAATTACACATAAGTATATCACTAATCATTATATATTCTAAAAAAATTCTTATACACAACATTTGTTGTCTTATTAGTTGGTTTTTCATCTTCACCACGTATCAATATCTTCAAATCAAAATAATGTATTACTCTAGAAACTACAACATATAACTGTCCATGGCTAAATACTGTTTTTTTTTTTCAAATAGAGACATACATGCAATTATTGACTTTGACACTTGTTAATTGTCATTGCATATGATACCCTTAATGCAAATTATCTTCTCTGGAACTTGAAACACAGTATTACATCGGATAGAGTTAATGACAATCTTGGGATAAAAATATTTTCTCCAACATTACTTCCTATCGAAATTCTTGTTTCAACAATATGATTCCCAAGATATATGATGATTAGTCTTGTTTCATTGCACAACCTCGCAAAGATGGTCAATTATTCTCAATAAGATTATCGAACACTAATTTTAAGTGTCAATTCATGGCCCGACAACACCGAACACTTTATACTATTCAAAAACTATGTATAATAAATGTTTTCGAACAAACTTGAATTTTTTCCGCCTTCAAATAGAATATGAACTCAAATAAGTTCTTCCTTTTGAATGATTATTTTTATTAAATTATATATGTATTTTATGAATAAAGAAATTTCTGAGAAGAAAATAAGCTAAAATCAAAATAATGAAATTATTTTTACCGTTAACTACTATTTTTGTTTTATAAATTATTTTGATTTTAATAACTTCCATTATATTTTTTTGTTTTATTGACTTCGTAACTATCATTTTTGTTTTATTTTTAAGAATTAGTTTTACGGAAAAATTTTGTTCCGTAATTTTTTATTATTATTTTGCTATCCTCAGTTTAAATTGTTTTGTTTTATTGACTTTGTAACTGTTATTTTTGTTCCATCAAATATTTTTATTTTACTAACATATTTTTGTTTTACATAACTATTGTTAAAATTTTGTTTTAAACTTTTGGTACAAGAAATTATTTTTATAATTTTACTAAGAACCTCAATTTAATTTTTGTTTTATTGACTCAAGTAACTATTATTTTTGTTCCATCAAAATATTTTTATTTAACTAATGTATTTTTGTTTTGCATAGCTATTTTTAAGAATTTGTTTTAAAATTTTGTTCCGTTAATTATTTTATTATTTTAGTAACTTCCTAGTTTAATGTGTTTTTGTTTTATTGAATATGTACCTATTATTTTTGTTTTATTCAAAATATATTTTTATTTTACTAACGTATTTTTGTTTTACATATATTTTTAAAGAATTTGTTTAAACTTTTTGTTTCAGAAATTACTTTATTTTACTAA
>CM028384.1:21772097-21812695 GCA_013146195.2 Codonopsis lanceolata | reverse complement strand
GCCAGGCCCGACCCCTTGTTCGTCGGCTAGCAGGGTTGGCAGTGGATAGGCCTTTTTTGGATCGGCCTTTGCATCCCTCAACGGTTGGCGACGGTAACACTTCTCTCATGGACTGATTTGCACGTGAGGCGTGCATATCGATCATATCTTAAGCGAGTAAAGGAATTGGTTAGCACGAGCGCGAGATCTATCAAAGGAAAGCTAAGAAAATAAAGCTCAAATAAAAAGCTGAAAACAATGATATATACTTCCGGTAGCCGAGGAAGAATGTGTTCCTTGGCACGGAGGGCGTCCGACCGAACTTATTATCCTCGCAGACGACCATCCGGGATACTGGATGTACTCGGGGACTTCACATCGAACATCCAACCCCTTAAACCTCTTGGTCGTCATCCCGACCATCCTCAACAGAGTCTCATCTACACTTATAGAATTCCAATCAAATACCCGGGCAGGCCCCATCCCTCTTACTCCGAGGAAGTCCTCGATAGCCTTACGAGCAGATTCTTCATACTCGTCCAAAGTCCCGGCCGGGGAGAGTGACTTAACCTCCTCATTAGAAAGGCGGGGTACGGGGAAATTCCACCCATATCTACTCTCCACCAACAGAACCTTCTCGTCCCAGTGCCCTATTTTACTCGGAGGCTTGGCGAACAGATTTATTCCTCGGTTGTGATGCTTGCATTAGAGGCGCTTCAGAGATTTTGTCACCGCAAAATATGTTTTAAAGAGAGGCAGAGTCGGCTCAAATCCGAGCATTCGGACACAGGCCGCAAAGGAGATCAAGTATCGAACGAGGTTTAAGGAAAGATCGAGAGGGTGAGCACCAGCTTCTTCTAGAAGTTCGCACAAAAGAGGGTCGAGAGGTAGTCGAAGACCGGCCTCAAAGAAAGAAATGTAAAACCCTACTCTATCCGTCCTAGCCCTCAAGTCATCCGTGCTAATCAAATTGTTGGGGGCGTATCCCCGGAAAGTTTTCCGACTGTGATTGTACTGATCGTCCCAGATGTCAACATCGGGAGGATAAATATTATTCCTCCATTCCCTCAACACCCTTCGAGCAGGGGAATCGTCGGCCTCAGCCAAAACTTCTTCAATCAAGGGCGCAATGACGAGCTCTCGAGAAGCCCTCGCTTTCTCGGCTGCCGTGGCCTTGTTCGCATCGACCATTTCCTGGGCAACTATTTCTCGATAATATTGATTGAAAAGATATCTCAGCGCCGTGGTCGTATTCGAACATACCAACATATGCGCCCCAGCCGGGATGTCCTCACTGGCATATTCTTCGTCAGACAGAGTGGGTAAATCCTCCATGCGATAACCACCGTTGACCTTGCTTGGCTCGGCAGCATCAAATACTGTCCGCTGGCTCGCAGCTCAGCCACTGCGATTGTCTGTCTTCGTATAGTAGTCTTTGCCGGAGATCGGGCATACACCGGCTTCGGGCTAACGTGTTTAGTCCTCATACTTCTTTGAAAGACGTTTGAGTTGGGTGAGGATGAAGAAGAGGTTTCGCTCGGGGCAAACACAGAAAGGGCAGATACAGGGCTCATAAAAACCTAACCCTAGAAGCCTAGCAGATCGAAAAGCGAGTAAAAAGGAGAAGGACAGAACAAAATACATGTGTAAAGGGTGAGATCAAGGACGAGCAAAGAAAAAGCAGGAGGTTGAGCGAGGACTGGGAAGATTGACAGACACCCAGGAATGAAATTCCGGTGTATCGGGAAACGCAGAAACCACCAGAAAAAACTGCAAAAACCAGAAAACGCTCAATACAAAGTTAAAAGTCACAAAATTCGTATCAAAAGGAAGAGGAAGAAAGGGCGAACCTAGAAACTAGGAATTTAGAGCAAGGGAACGGCTGGAATTGTCAGAAATAAGAAAAATAGCAAGAGGAGTTTTCGCCCGTTTTGAATAGAAGAGGTTGAAGAGGAGTGCAGAAGAAGAGTGAAGTGTAAAACCAGGAAAATCGTGCTTTTATATCAACCCGATTTACCCGGGTCGACCCGACCAAAAACACACGGACCCTTACCAAACCATCCGCTGGTCGACACATGGCGGGCACTATGCACAAAAAGACTGCAAACCGACAACGTTTCGGTAATTGGACGTCGTCGCATTTTGGGAAAAGTAATTATGAATCATTACCTAGGACCCCTCGAAAACCGTGCATTTAATGCATACGGCGGACCAATTTCCTAGGAAAATTCCACTAATTACTCCATCATCCTCGACAGCAAAGTGGTCGACTACGAAAGAACCGAGCGGCCAAGTGAGCAAATCAAAGTTAGCGACTACACAAAAACAAACAGAGAATCGAGGAAGCCTAGCGAAGATCAAAGACAAACAAATCAAGCATGATATTCGATTAAACTTTCCAAGCTAAGGATAAATCCTTGCACTTGGAAACTCGGGGGCTATTGATGGGACCCGACTTGGGTCCCCCTACGTGGAACGACCACATGGATTCCAGCTAGACTTGGGCTGATCCCATCCAGGGCCGAAGACCATTCCCCGTCAGTCACCATCCACAATCACTAACCAGCCGATGAAGTACCGACAACCACAACCTGACGAGCACAATAGGCGATCAGGAATCAACACCTGACCATATGACCGAGGATCACCTATGCTCGGCCGACAGCTTCTCTGGGATAAGACAGGTTTAGCCCGTAGCCTGTACATAGGATCCAGATGCCTTCCCCACGAGAGCCGAGCAAGCCATGCAATCCGCTATACCTTATCGGCTTACTCAACCGCCTATGATCAATACAACACACGCAACCTGTTGACCACTCAGGAACTGCCAGCAAGCCGACCAGGGAACAAGTCCCACTAGTTGGGACCCTCATACCAATCATGAATCCAAATCTAAGCTACTATAAAAGGAAGCCTTTCCCTTCAAGAGAGGTAGGATAACTTAACATTGCAAACTGACTATATTGCTGGTGATAGACAAAACAGACAAAGATATTACTCTCTATACACTCACCGGAAGCTTAAGGGTTCGCCTAGCTCCGGCATACCACATATTACCATTCTTGACTTAGGCTGAAACCCCACTAACGGTAGTCTTCCTTTCAGGTACTTATCAACCAAGACCAATCATCAAGCCCAGATATCCTAGAAGAATTGGTACCACCGGTACCCACTACACCGACGTGACCCCAAAGAAGTCGAACACGTCAGCTCAGGTCCATTACGTGGACTGCCAGCTCAGTCACCCCGTCTTCGTGGCGTGATCACTTCCCATCTTGCATTTTCAGCCTCCAGAAACACATATAGGACATAATCAGGCATGTCAAGTCTGTGCTACATTTGCTCTTCGATATGTGCCTTGCCTGCCTGCCCAATTCAATGTTTATATTATAACCAAAGATGTGTATTATTGAAAATCTAATTGATTGACTTTAAGCATTCAAGATATGATATACATGAAATTATGATTATTTCCTCTATCACAGAACAAAGGAAAATCAACTCACCAAATCAATGCTGCACTCTCTGAAATTCAAGATTTGCCTCCTGGTATATCTCATGATAAAATTCAACAATTGATGGCCATACTCAATAAGTCCAATACTGCTGCTTCTGCAAATTCTGTAACTATTCTTGATAGGCCAGCAGATCACTTAGCTGGTAGCCTGGTAAGCATCATATATGTTCTGCATTACTTGTTCTTGTATCAAGCTTCGCCTACTACATTGTTCCCAACTATCTCTTTCAATCCATAATAGCCATCTATTTGTTTGTTTGATTTGGAAGGACTCAGTCACAACTCAACAAATCAGTTCAGGTCTTCGTGGCCTAGCCATTGGGTCATTTCCCCTTGATTGGGCAACTATGGCTGGTTTTCTTGGAAGCCCATTAGCCACACCTGGATTTTCTATTCTTGACATATTCGGTGGTTATGTCATCATGATTTACTTAGTCATTACACTAGCCTACTGGACCAACGTGTATGAAGTCAAGCCATTCCTAATTTACTCTTCTCATGTTTTTTATTTTAATGGAGGAAAGTACAATGTTAATAAAGTTTTGAATGCGACGTCCTTCTCATTCAATCGACAGGGATACGATAAGTACAACAATATTAATCTTGGCATCTTATTCGTATTCGTACCTTAGACAATATTAATCTTAGCATCTTACATTCAGATGCATTTCATCATTACACAATCGTTATTTATTTAAAATGTTTACTTTCTCAGAATTTGAATAACTATTCATAGCTTGCATTCATATACATTTCATCATTCGACATTTTTAACAAAATTTAATATGTTTACTTTCTCTAAATTTCAATAACTATAACTTAGCTCTCTTCCCCATAACTTAATGAATAATACATTTCACAACCAATGCAATAAATTTCTGTTTTAAGCAAGACCACGTGCAACGCACGTGCCTTTTCCTAGTTTATTTAAAAGGGTCAGGATAATGGAAAATGGATAACCCCATGATTGCCTAACCGATGCCCATAGGATAGATAATCTTTGGATTCAATTTTTATGGAATACTTGGTGTGATTTTCCTTTGTGTAATATTGCTCTTTTCCTGCTAGATTCATCTCTTTCTTGAGATTTGTTCCAAGTTGCTTGTATACTTGTAAGAAGTATGGATGAATTTTTTTGTGATGTTCTTGTGCAATGGACACTGTGCAAAGGATACATTTGTCTAGACCCTATTATTTATATCTGTGTCTTTCAATCTTTTGTGTGATTTGACTATTATTGGAAGATTGGATGTCTAAACTCTAAATTATAGACAAATGCATCATCTAGGATGGGTGTAGCTGATCACAGCAAAAGCACTTATCTCGAACTGCAGAGGAAGAAGGTGCATCGATATGTAATCTTTATGATCGACGAGAAGAAAAAAAGAGGTTGTGGTCGAAAAGACTAGAGGTCCAGGTGAGAGCTATGACGATTTTCTTTGCAGCTCTGCCCGAAAATTTGTCGATATGCGGTATATGACTTTGACTATGTGACCCCGAGAACGCGAGAAAGAGCAAGATATTCTTCTTTACGATCGGTTGTTTATCATCTTTTTATTGTTCCTTCGCTCTTGTGGTTTTTACATTTCAATACATTTAAAACTTCATTATATGAATTCAGGATTTTAAACCAATTATTATACTCAATTTGTTGTTAGAACTCCTTTTTGCACTTCTAGTTTGTCAGTTGTCACTCATGTTCAGGGGGAAATCATCAGTGAAAAAGATGTTTCGGAAGCTATATTTGTGACAAAGGTGTTTTGGAAGTTATATTATAAGTTGGTTTAAGGCTCTTTAAAAGGGAATGTAGTTTCAGATTTTATGCTTATGGACATTAATTACCTTGGTTGTCCTATTGTTTGTGCTATTGAAAGTTCTCTTATCCCATTTGTCGGTTTAAATGGGTGTTTACTGACTTGTAAATTCTTGAGAATTTTCTCCTTTTCTCGTGATTGAATAAAGATTCTTCATATGGACTCAAATCCTAGTTTGTTCTACGTTGTTGACCTTCCTTTTCTTCCATTCCATCTCCCTGCCTTTTTAATGTATTGAGTGTTTCTGTCTTTGGTCATTATTTGTTGACAGTTGACACACACACACATACTTCTCTTTATTGATGGTAGTTATTTCTTCCCCTGAAAAACTTTCGGATATAGAAATGCTCTTTGGGGTACTTTAGGTCATCATCTTTGGTGTTGATCATCTCCATTTATTTTGTTTTTATTAATGTTCCATCACCATAATTTTCAGGTCCCTTTCTGAGTCACGAATCCGTGCAAAAATGATGTACGCCACGTCAAAGGATAGGTTCAGAAGGGAGCTGCAGGGCATCCACTACGAGATTTAGGCAACTAACCCCACCGAGATGGAACTTGATGTGCTCAGGGAGTGTGCTAACTAAACCTACCCTCTCTGTTTTGCAAAGCCAACTCAGATTCGAGTTGTGGATGCCTATACCGTAGTTTCATATTGTGCTGCAATTTGCTTCTACTGTATATAAAATGTGGTACTATTTTCTGACAAGAATATAGTTTAACTAGTAAATAGTCTAACACCTGGGGAGGCTGATTAGGAGCTTTTGTATGAGATCTCATATGTTCCTCGGGTTATCTGGGTTTCCTTACTCATGATGCTTCCCTGGTGGAAAGAAATAGTTTATGGCTCGTTGACTACTAATTGTGCAATGCTGTAAAATGCTATTGTATACTCTATGTTAATGTTTTGATTGGTAAGGCTTGGATTTTGTTTGTGTAATTCAAAGACCAATCCTACTTATAATCAATCTGGGGAAAAGAAGTTGTTACGAAGAATCTGATGCCCAGCTAGGATGAAGGAAGATTGTAAGCATGTTCTATTTGTTAGGAAGCTAGGAGCCCTGTAGTTGTGGGTATAATCTGGCCATTTTTGACACATGTTTTCTTGGATAATCTTTTCTAGTGCAGAGTTTTTAGGAGGCACGGAGATTAGGAAGTCACCTCCTTATCTGGGATGTTAGCTTCAAGTTTTACTCTGAATATAAGTTATTGAAGTAAGCGTTGAGTCAGTCAGGAGTGGTCTTTGAATTAAAGTTGTTCCATTAGGGTTGTAGTATGTTTCTGTGTGTAGTTCTGTCCATCGTTTGGTGCTTGTTGCTAGCGGGAGATTTGGGAGCTAGCAGGTCTTTGGTTATGGAGGTGCAGAGAGCTGGCGGGTTGGCGGCTGGCCTACCTGGATCCACACCAGCTACTTCTTGAGCCAAGTGCTCCCCAATGGACATAGGGGGAGGGGAAGTGAGGATCCACATACCGAGCCAACGAAATAACCTTGCCTCCGGCAGCAGGATATGATAGGAACATATCTTAGCAGGACCTCCTTGGGAAACCTTGACTCAGCCAGAGCCAAGTTTGACGGATCTTAATGGACTTTAACGAAATGCTAAACTACACGTTTAAAGCCAATCGTGACACATTGAAAAAACAAAAGTGACACATTTTAAAGTTGAAAGTGACACTATAAAGGAAAATTTATTATAATTCTCATTAAAATTCAAAGTAATACTCTTAATGCTAAAAAGTGACACTCTTAATACTGAAAAGTAACACCCTTAATACTAAAAAAGTGATACATTTAATACTAAAAAGTGACACATTTAATACTAAAAAGTGTTACTCTTAATACTAAAAAGTGACACTCTTAATACTAAAAAGTGACACATTTAATACTTAAAAATGTTACTTTAAAACTAACGTTGATTGCTAAAAGTGACACATTTAATATTAAAACGTGACATTTTCAATGCTAAAAAGTGACACTTTTAAGGTCAATAACGACGATTTTTATTTATAAGGCAAAATGACACTTGTACCGTTAAAAGTAACACATTTAATGCTAAAAAGTGACACTTTTAATGTTAAAAAGTAACACTTTAACGTCAAACGTAATGATTTTTATTTATAAAAAAATGAGATACTTTTCAAAGTGAAAGTAACACATTTAAGAGTAAAAGTGACACATTTAATCCCAAAAAGTAAACACTTTTTAAGGGAAAATTTATAATTTTCATTAAAAATGCAAAGTGACACTTCTTAGGCCAAAAGTGACGCATTTTATACTATAAAATGACACTATTAATAGTAAAATGTGACACTCTGCATATATAAAGATGCGGGGTGGCGCTGTAATTTTCAAAAACTAAGGGGTTGCATTGAGATTTTTGAATTTTGTCTCATTTAACCTGGATAGATCCGTCTTACGGATATGGATCTGTAAGACCGTCTTACAAGAGACTACCTCTTCTTTTAATGCCCCTGTGTATGTGGTCATAATTAAAGTACGTAGAAAAGTAAAGGTAAATTGGTAAAAATGTTTTTTCTTAAAAAATAAAGTTCTAAAAGAAACAATTATTTTAGAACGAACAAAAAAAGAAATGAAGATAATTATTTGAAAACGGAAGGAGTATTTCTTTTGTTTGTATACTTGAATTTTACAAAAGAAATTCAAAAAAATAATCCTTCTATATTTCTTATTCGGACCAAAAAGAAGATATTGGAAATTCAAAAAGTAATCAATACCTACTATATTATTATTATTAAATTTAGTTTTTATAAAAAATAATTCTTAAATTAAATTAATCTTTTTTATAGTCATAATTTTGGTGGATAAATGCTTTAATGAATTAATTATCTTATAATGAAATATGAAACGAGGCACAAGCATGATCGAAGGTCGTGGGTTCGAGTCACCAAGGGGGTAAGTGGGGAACCACTACTGATCCTCTTTAAAAAAAACATGATCGAAGAGATACTATGCTCAGTTTCAAATGACAAGTTATTAATCAAGGGGTAGTTTTGTCTAAATATGTATTTAATTTAGGTAATTACAAGATTTTCGTACCCGTGCCTAAGGCACAGTGCCAGTATATCTAATTTCGTCAATTGAAACGCCAACATCTAAATAAAATGTGCGATTTTCTTAAAATGTTACAACTGAAGGGAACATTACTTCAAGTGATAGTTGAGGGGCACTATTCAAACTCGACCTATTGTAAGACCCCGAACCCTCGTGTAATTGACCTTATTGTTTTGCGTGTCGTTTAACCGTAACCTCGTTTACTTGACTGGAGGTAAGAACCTTGATTAATATAGGTAGGCTATATAGGAGCCAATACATTAGTTCCATATATTCCATAGACCTTAACTAGTTAAAGTTACAAGTCGCATATCGACGCTGTTCGTTACTTGACTCGGTTTAGTGTTTCCTCGCGTAGTTCTTTCGTGAGACCTCGATTTTACTCCTGATCATTCCTCCACTTGTCTTGAGAGTTATTTGAGTCTCATAAGGCCTTGGTACACAAGTTTTATGCTTGTTTGTTGAATCGCCAGTTCGACCGTGTTGATTTTGGCCTTAGCGATTCCCCTCGTTGCTCGTATTGCCTCTATTTCGTTGTACGAAGTGTTCGTTGAATTCTTGGCTTTATATTCAGGTCTCAACCATGTTTAAACAAGTCTTTTTCATGCCCAAGTCATCTTAGTTTGATTGGTGTTTGTTTGTAGTTTGATTTGTTGATCATTCGTCGCGTGAGTTGAACCTTGTTCTATCCTGTTCCGGGTGTTGTTCGGGTGCGTTTCCGACTCGTTTTGAGTAGGGTTAGACCTTAGAATGATTGCCCATAAGTTTGGGATCATTTAGGACAAGTTTAGACCAAGTTTTAGAGGTTACGGAGCCGAGGCGGCCATGGCACCTTGCGGCGCCCGCCTCGATCTTTGGGAGTAATTGCAAAGTGGTGCGAACTTGGGGAAGCCTCTGCCGATTGAGGCGGCCGCATGGGCTTGGGTGAGCGCCCGCCTCACCTGCTGATGTGCAATTCGGGATTTCTTTCCCTGTTTTGATTTTTGGCGTGAAAAACCTATACTACCCCCATTTTAACCACCCCCCTTTGCCTTGTTCACAGCTAGGAAGGGCAGGATGGTCATCCCTAACCCTTTATAATCCAATCTCTTCCTCTTCCTCCCTCATTTCTTCCATCAACCGTGAGTTTTAGAGAGAGAGGGAGGAGGAGCTTCCATGGGAGATTTGACGATTCCCGGAGTTCCGGCCATCGGATTGTCGAGCCGCGACCGCCATCGCGAAGCCCTCGCCGAGTAGAGTCTTTCCCCTCGGTTTGTTTTCCACTTCCTAGACGTTTGTGGCTCGATTGAGGTACGTTACTTAAGCCCTAGTTTCTCTCTCTACATACCTCTTGATGATAGGTTGTTAGAGATGTATTCCTTGTGATGTATTGTTGTTATACATGTCAAAATGATATGTTTCCATGGATATCAATAGATTTTGGTTAGGGTTTGAAACCAAATGGGTTCATTGAGTATATTGGAATTGTTATGATTTAAGATTTATTTTTGTTGGGTTAGAAACCCGGATAAATTGTAAATCCCGAATTTATGCCTCGAACTAGAAATTTAGAACTTTGTAGTTTGACCCAAATGAAGTCAAATTATTTATAAAATTTGTTATTCGAACCTTAGGATAAATTCCTATATCTTCTTGTGTTCATTGAATCTCAATTGCGAAATTTTGAGAATTTCTCGGGTGAGACCAAATTGGTAATAAGATTGAGTCTTGGCTTAGGACTCTAATTGAGTCTCTTGAATGATGATTAAGTGCGAGATTATCGCTAATTCTTGGGTGGTTTATGTGGGAGTCGAGAATGCGTAACTCGAATGAAAGACGTTTTGAATGGGTTCAATTATGAACTAGAACCAATAATACTAGTGGACTTTTAATGAAGTCCCAAGATTCGTAGGAATGTAATATGTGACTTACTTGGGAACCTTGTTAACATCCTTGGAAAATCCGGGATTTCTTCGTGACAATTCTCCCTTAGGAATGACATTTGAATCGTGTATGCCTTAGTACCCTCTATGATGAGAATCTTGAGTTGTCGTAAAGATGACTGAATAGCCATCCAAGTCATGTGTGGGGTGATGGGCTGGTGAAGTACCATCACATGGTTAATTGATGAATCTTGAGTTGTCTTAAGCCTTCTGTCCCTCAAGAGTGCATGCTTGATCTTTAGTTCTTTGGGAACCTCGAGAGGATTTATAATGTTATCTATCTTATGATTCTATGGAACTGAGCGTGATAAGGTTTGTTTGTGAATGATGCATGAACTTCTATGTCTACTTGAGATTATGACCTTTAAGCATATTGTGTGTCTTACCTTCATAATTATCTTCCTATTGAGTATCAACGTGCTTTGATTGATGATTCTATGAACGAATGGAATTTCGAACTTGAAATTGAACTAAGCTTGGCTTGACGATAATCAACTTAGGTTTCCGCCTGTTATACTTGACTTAGTAATTTTGAACTAAGATTCCTAAATGGAACGAGAACCTAGCTATGCCTCAAACAAGAACCTAGAAAGGAGTCTTGGAACACATATAGTGTTCGAACTCTATTTGATTGGAATTATAGAAATGGCTCGACGGAGTCGATGCTAGTGAGTCATTTAACAATATCGACTCAACGATAAACCCCTACGATGCTTGAAATCCGTTTAACCAGAATACTAGTTTCGAGATTCTTAATTTAATTCATGCTCATGCTTGATTACTAGCTGTAAAAGAATAACATGCCCACCTGACTTGAATGCGATCGTTGTTACCGTACTCGTCCTTGCTTGATTTCTTAAATAAGTAAACATTACTTGTTTTCCCCAATAAGTCCAGCTGGCATACTTGTCTTGTCCTGTCTTGTCTTCCCTGGTTGAAAATTCGTCTACCGTTACGAATCATGAGATTCGTGATAGTGATGGGTTCGAACCGAAACGCGTGCAAACCCTCCATTCTTGATCACTTTGGAGAAGAGTACCTTGTGTAACCATTAGAGGCGCTTGGAATAATACTATCCTTGGTCGATGTACCATCTCGTACATCCAACAAAGACGTTCTGTTAACATTTTATATTGCATGAGCTACATTGCGGTACCAGATTTATATCATATCCTCTTATATGTGGATTTCTTCTAGCATTTGTGAAAACAAAGTGCTATCATGAATATGTAAACTAAATGCCCGTATATACTTGTTCTTGATCGCTTGACTTTCGTGATAGGCACATGAATTGTATGATACGTATATATGTAGATATACATATTCCTACTTGATTTCCCCTGATTGCCTGCATATGTATATATATGTAGATATACATACTCCTACTTGATTAACCTTGATTGCCTGTATATGTATATATGTGTAGATATACATACTCCTACTTGATTTACCCTGATTCATCTTGGTAGTCCGGTAAAGGAACGGTTTTTCATACGATTGGCAACCCGACTTCTTGGGTCTCAAAAGCGATATCATTTCCTCTCATGGCAATATTCAATTTATGTTATATTGTTTAGTAGTAACGCATCTTGGGTCATTATGACTCATCCCTGTACTTTGTTTTCTAGTTGATTCGGGAGTCGTATTGAGGGCGCATAGTGCGTGACCGCGCACTCACGTTGATCGACTCGAGCTTAATACGTGTGTTCGTGATTGTAATAGTCGTTATTTCCGAGCAATAGCTTGTGGACTCCTATCTTATCTAGCATCCTTGACTTGTATATCATATTTTAATATTCTTGTGAGCTCGTTGTATTGTAAGGTTATTTAGACTTTACAGTCGGGTAGAATACTTGGGTTTTGATTGGTTCTCCTTTGAGCCGACGTGTTGTGTCGTTGCTCATAGCCTTGGTTTTTATATTCAGTTGTATCCCAGGCACGCAGTAGCCTTGGGACTTTTCTCTATCTTAGTTGTTATCATTGTTGGTTAACCCCGGTATGCTTTAGCCGTGGGTAAGTGTTATATCAGGTTGGTCCCTTGGCGCCTGGCTGGAGTGCCGATGGTTTGTCCAGCGTGGCGTGCGCAATGTTGCGGCACGCGAGTTTCTTTTTCTTTCCTTCGTGAGATTTATGTCTCTCTTGGTATCCTTGGCCTTGGTTTCGAGCTTCATCGCTCGGGACTACTTTTCCATGTCGCTTCCGCATTCTGAATTTTGTAAACCCGTATTTTTAGTACGGCCTTATATTTGTGTTTCGAGCTTTTGTTAGCTCGACTATCCGACTCGCACTATTAATGTATAAGTGCTTGCCCTCTTCTTGCCTTGTCCTAGCGACGTGACCTTGGGATTCCGTTCCGGAATCCGGGTCGGGTCGCCACACCTATAGTTGATGAGGGTTATTTATAAGGAGTTATATGTAACTGTCCTATGAAGGTTTGATTTTGCGGCAGAATCAACCCCCATGGCCAGATAGTCTCAGTCAATCAATTGAACTCTATTGTCAGATTATATTTAATGTAAGGTTGATGTTTTGTAAGTGGTAATGGTTTAGAATATTAATCTCAGAGTGTGACTACTCATAATATTTATTGTAGGAGGCGACTTCGCAATATGATGAGAGAAAATAGAGAGTTAAAGGTGGATAGTTACTGTCACACATGTGAATGTAAGAGTGAATCCCAACCATTAAATTTTTAAAGATAATTTAATATCAACCTCTAAATAGCTTTAATCAATTGCACATGTGTCAGAATGAACCCTATTGTAATAGAGATTGGTAATGTAATGGATAATTAAAAAAATGTAGTGGAAATAACCTCTCACTAGTCACTAATAATATTATTATTGTTATAACAACAATAACAATAATAATATTCAATGCAATTTTTATCATTACTGTCATAAATGAGAAGAAAAATAAGTTTTCATCTAAATAAAAGTCTTTTAACATAACAGTGTTCGTTGATACGTTAATTTTGGACATTTTAGTGCTAACATGTTAACTTTGAGACTTAAGATAAAACAATTATTTTTGAGATTTTTTGGTTATGAGAATTTTTTAGTGTGACTTTTTGATATTTTCCCAAATTATTAATAATCAACCTTCACCCTCCAACCTTCTCACCCTACCCTCAAAAAAAAGAAAAAAAGAAGAAAGATTTATTCGACCATTTGATTTATTCGACCATTTGGAAGGCAATACATATTTAGTAATAAAGAAAAATATTTATAAGCAATATATTTAGTAATAAAGAAAAATATTTATAAGCTATTCCAAAATAAACGTCTATTTAATAAATATTATCTCAAAATGAGCTTGTCTCATAAATCAACCATAGATAAGACGGAGCTTGTCTCCAGATGATCCTGTTCGGGGCGACCTTTTTTTTGATCCCTGTATCCCATGTGACTATCACGTGAAAGCACATGTGATTTGCTCATGATCAAGATTTGGGCAGAGCTCATCAGGTCATTAGTTGTATTAATAAGTCATTTTGATAGAGAAAGTCTAATGGGTTTTCATTTTTTAATTTTTCGTTTTCAAATAGATTATTATTTTTAGTTTTTTTCTTTTTTCAAAATTTTGTACTAATATTTTTTTACATTTTGGTGTTAGATTTGATTCATTCTTGCTTTTTCTTAAAATGATGATTTTGATTTATTTTTGCTTTTGGTTGATTTTTTTCTAACCTTAATTCAAGTTTGAATTTGGTTCTTGACTAAAATTTTATATTTCAATTTTTTTCTTTTAATTTTGTGCAGTGTTGGTTGATACGTTAAGTTTTGGATTTTTTAGTACTGAAAGTTAAATTTTGGGGTTTTAGGATAAATAAATTATTTTTTGGATAGATATTTAAGGGAATTAATTTAGTTATTAAGCAATAGTTTATGGCTCGTTGACTACTAATTGTGCAATGCTGTAAAATGCTATCGTATATGTAATTGTTTGTGCAATTCAAAGACCAATCCTACTTATAATCAATCCGGCAAAAGGTTGCATTATGTAAGATTTGTGATGAAGACCCAGCTAGGATGAAGGAAGATTGTAAGCATCTTCTTTGTTAGGGGCTGAGGAGCCTCTGTAGTTGTGGGTATAATCTGGGGACACATATATATATATATCAATGGATTTGACTAGCTTTATATATATAAATGGATTTGAATTTGATCGCATCATCAAATTAATTAAGGAATGATATGATATGATATGCAGTAATTAATGAATCTAACATCCTACCAATTTTGATTGTATGCTAATGCTAATGCTAATGCTTGCATTCAAAGAATTACTCTAAAGATGGACCAATTTTCATTGCTGCTGTTAGCTACTCTCCCACTCATTCATCTAAAAAAGCTAAGTAAAGTAAAACATATAACAAACTACACAAATTCATTACTCCTATTCCTATTCAAATCAATTAACCAAAGCAACTCCTTTTCAATTATACATCTCAATCCTTCCACACAATTCAAAATGGATTGTACGTTGACAATTAAGACGGAGAGGTAAATCTTGAGATTGTAGCATATCAAAAGCATATAACAAACTACACAAATTCATTACTCCTATTCAAATCTATTAACCAAAGATATCAACGTCACACACGTGTCGGATTTTGTAGAAGTCAGCTCCTTCTTCTCCTCCGTCCACCACTTTTTGAATTCTCTTTTTGAATTCTTCAGGCATACACCAAATAAGCAAGCGAGAGAGATTCTTCAGGTATTTCAGCCCATCGGGAAGCATCTCTAACTTTGAGCAATCCCATATAGTTAACCAATAGAGATTGCGCATGGCTCCTTCTTCTACCCTCCACTTCTCCAAGTTTTTCATTTTGTTGATTTCGGAAATCCCATTGTGGAGCAAGTCATTTCCTTTCCCTTCAGTTCCACATTCTTTAATGCGAGATCTCTTAGATTTTGGAGCTTCTCCAATGTGGTCATAGGGTCTTCTTCAAGGCAAATATTCTCCATGATTAATGACGAGAGATTGTGCATGGCTCCTTCTTCTACCATCCACTTCTCCAAGTTTTTCATCATTTTGATTTCAAGTCTTACAAGTTGAGGAAATCCCATTGTGGAGCAAGTCATTTCCTTTCCCTTCAGTTCCACATTAAAAAATTTGAGACATTTTAGATTTTGGAGCTTCTCCAATGTGGGCATAGGGTCTTCTTCAAGGCAAATATTACTCATGGAAAATGACGAGAGGAGTGGAGTGAAGTTGAAAATTTCTAGCAATATTCCTTCACACCCTTGCAGTTGTTTGTTTAAGTCATCAATCATCATTGGACCATTTAGAAAATTTCTAAGGGACGATCGTCGTGATGAATCTAGATCGACTTTTTTCATGTAGTCGATGAGTCCCTTCCAGTCCTCGGCATCATCTTTACTTGAAATAAAAATCTTCCCTTCAAATCTTTTGAGATTGCCAACTTGCATGACATCTTTCATCTCACACTTTCTTGAATCAAAGTTTACCAGTGTCTCCAACTCTCTCATGCCCTCCAGCCTCAATCTTGACAGTTCAGGTGTCACTTTAAACCAATATGGAAGAAACAAATGCCTCAATCTTTTCAAATTTATTAGAAAAACATTCGGTATATCAAATGATTTGATATTTCTAAACCGTAAATCAAGACTTTGCAAATATCGGAAGTCGCCCGTCAGTAACATTGGTAACTCGAAGTATATATAGCAATCGTTGAAACTCAAGTACCTCATGTGGATGGTTTCTGTCATCACGTTTTTCTTCATATCACTCACTTTATAAAAGTCAAGAACTCTGAGGAATTTGATCTTCCTTAAGTTGCATAATTTCTTTGAGTACCCTCCAACAAATCGAAGAGAACGCACATTCTGAGTCGCACCCTGTTCAATCTGAACATCGAAATTGGAGTAATTAGGAAAATAGAACGCATGTCTAGGTGTTGTAGTATCCACCACAATGTTTTTAATTTCGTGGGTATGATAATGATTGACCTTAAGAAACTTCTCCTTTCTAACTATCGACAAGCATAGTTCTCTCATGAGATCATGAAGGCGACATGATTTCAACCTTCTCGAAGTATCAAATTCTGCTTCAACCATGCTTCTTCCCACGAGTTCACCCAAATAACGCTCTGCTACATCCATCATGGTCTCTCCTTCCTTTCTGTCCTTGGACAATAGCATGCCTTCTGCATCCCATAACATATACAACTTCTCAGCCTCAATCTCCTCATCTTCAAGAAAATATCCCAAGTAAAGGAAACATGGTCGTAGTTGGTACGGTAACTCGTTGTAGCTAAAGAACAACTCTTTCTTCACTTCTCCGTAGAGTTGTTCATGCTCTACTTCCATGGGTCTCCTTTCGTAGAACCTCTTCCACTCATGTAGGGTTGCCTTTGTCACCAAAACCCCTCGGAGCACAAGCACAGCTAACGGAATACCTCGACACCATCCAATCATTTCTCTCCCTAACTCCTCCATCTTTTGATTTACTTCTTCTAAAAAACAGAAAAAGAATTATTAGATAGACAAAAATCTCACTACTTATAAAAGTCAAAGGTAGTTTCTTACAATTAAATAGATAGACAAAAATAACACTTCACTAAATAAATCACCCACCATTTAATAAGGAACAAAAGAAGTAAATTTACCATGATAAAAATAATGATTGGACAAAAATAGCACAAAATTTAATTAATCACTCACCATTACTTAAGGGCAAACAAGTAAATTTATCATAGACTAATCAATTTCGTTAATAATAAAATAATAAGATGGTGACGAGATCTATTTCCATTAACATGTTGACGAGTATACCATACCAAACAACCCACTCAACTATTGTGACTTGTCTTGATCTTGCATTCCCATTGGCTCTTTTTAAATTAAGCTCTTGTTGTACCCTAAAACATCATCTACACAACTCCTAAATCTTTTTAGAGACCTTTTAAAAAAAGTTTCAACTCCAATCAGCACCCTCTATAACCTTCTAAATTATTGACATTGTTTAATTAACAACATAACTATCAATATATTTCATTCTTTTTTATTTATATTTTCCTACCGCAATCGGAATAGAACATATACATACATATATATATATTACCAATATATTCTTTTTTATTTATGTTTATTTTTATTTAAATGAAGTCGTGTCACGCTTTTTAATATTACCAATATATTCGTAATTTTAAGTTATAAATAATAGGAAAGGGGAATGATAAGTGCCAAAAAAAAAAAAAAACACACACACACACACACGCACACACCCTAGCTAATTCAATAAAAATTGGGAAATAAAAAAAGATTATGAAAGCAAATCATCAAACGAGATTGTCAGATTATCATGTACACAAATATCCACTAATAGGAAGAATCCAGTGTTCCGTAAAACTCACCCAATATTTTGGCAGTTAATTTAGCTTATTTTAGAGATAAGGTGTTTAATAGGGTGCCCACTGTGGGTCTCAAGGGAGGTGAAAAACAATAAAAAAAAGTTTTTGGGTGGCGGTAAAGGGAACGACTATGGATGCTCTCGTCTTTTCTTACGGCTAGAATTTGTTACGAATTCATTGCTGATTGAATTGAGTAAGTGTATCTATCCTGCTACTTTCTCCATTTTTATCATTTTCTAATTTACGATTTTTTTTTGTAAACATTATTTATAATAAGAGGATTTTCCAAACTAGTAATAAATAATTAAAAATAATTTTAATTAAAATACTTTGAAAAAATATATATAAATATTAAATTTGACATATGAATACAAATCAGAATATATATATATATATATAACCAGTAAAATGCATTTTTGGGACGAAATAACGAATATATAAACTGGTAGATGGAATTGTTGGGAATAAAGGAACACAACCGGGCTGGTCCCTTTTGAACAATAGTTAACTTCAAAAATCCTCTATATTTTTATTTAATCGGTAAAATAAATTTCGGGGGCAAAATAACGAATATACCCTTAATGAAATTGGATTATACGTGTTGCATCGGAATCCAGTTTTGTGCTCTAATTTGTGCATCAAAAAAAATTGTGCATCGTAATATAAAAATTATGCATCATAAATTTCTTCCGAGGTAATCCAATTTGTGCATTAGCAAAAAAAAAAAAACAATTATGCATCGTAAATTCAAAATTGGGCATCGTAGTTTTGTTTATGGGTAATCTAGTTCGGGCATCGGAAAATAAAAATTGTACATCACGATTTACTTCTGTATAGTAATTCTAAATTTGGAATTTAAATAAGCAAAGGAGAGTCCGAATTAGAGTCTTGCATTATATTCTAACTAGACTACCCAAACTACTACTCCGTATTTTAGGTCAATATGGTTGGCACTGATAGACTTCTGTGGGAGAAGAAGAAAAAGATCAAAGTAATGGATAAAGATTCAAAGAGATATTTTTTGTATATTCTGTATTTTCCTTTCCCTTTCTCGAATTTTTGTTGATCTCGCCTTTGTGTTGCTAGGAAATGGCTCTAAGCCTAGTATATGGTGAAAGCAAACTCGAAGGCCCGAACACAAGCAATTGCTGACCTTATTATTATGAAAAGAGGAAAGGGGCTAAAACCAAAGCGTCGGAGTTGAAAAGGCATAGCATTGGCGATTTGGGAATAATATTCTATAATAAGAGGTTCTTTCAATGGAATCTATTACAAGCTAGACAATACCTTTTTTCTTCGCTTGACACTATTAGGAGAATACAATTAAAGTCCACAGAACGGAGGAAGTCAAAGAGAGTGATGAAGTGAGAGATGGAGTGGCTGGTCTCAAGAAGAGGAAGATGAAGATTTGACATTATTAGAACAAAATTATGAAAGTGGACTTATGCGGTTGAAAAAAAATATACCTAAGGGATTAAATATTTTGAAAAGTGGACGGACCTACAATCAGGAATAAATTCTTGATAAAGTGGCATAATGACATGTGACATTAAGCCCATGTGCATAATGGACACCTTCACTACAAGTATGGGCCTAAGACAATTTCAATCCAAACGAATTACTAAGAAATCTATATATATATATATATATATATATATATATATATATATATATATATATATATATATATATATATATATATATATATATATAAAGTTGGTAAGCATTATGATTGTGTCACCTCACCACCTTTGGATAAATCATCATTCTAAAGCATCCATATGAAAGTTTTAAAAACCTTTGGTTTTTTAGCCATTAGCTAATAATAATACATTATAATAATCAATATAATAAGAGGTATTAGTATTAGTATATATAACTTCTTCTATTGTCAATAGTAGAAGATTTAAATTTAAAAACGTTTACAACTAACATTACTTCTAACCAATGTGAGATAAAACTCTTCTAAGTGAGATATTACTTCTAATGACTCACTTAAAAAAAAAAAGACTCACTTTTAACACCATACTTTAAACTTTGATATCTTATTCATCCAAAACTTGATTTGGACAAATACATATATCATTTAGATATTCTGGTCGAGTTGAACACATTTGCATAATTACTTTTGTCAACAAACAAATGACACGTAAAGAAATTTGTGCCTTAAGTTGCACAATTTCTTTCACTAAAAACACTAATTTTTTAATTAGTATTATACTTTAAGTATTGATATCTTATTCATCTAAAACTCGATTTGGACAAATAAATATATCATTTCGATGCTCTCACAAAGTAGAACACATTTGCGCAATTACCTTCGCCAACAAACAAATGACACGTAAAGAAATTCGTGCCTTAAGTTGTATAATTTCTCTCACTAAAAACACTAATTTTTTTAACAAGTATTATATTTTAAGTCTTGATATATTATTATCGAAAACTCGATTTGGACAAATAAATATATCATTTTGATGCTCTCACTGAGTAGAACACATTTACGCAATTACCTTCGCCAACAAATAAATGACACGTAAAGAAATTTGTGCCTCAAGTTACACAATTTCTTTCACTAAAAACACTATTTTTTCAACAATAGAAGAGATGTATCCCACATTGGTTAGAAATTGATGTTGGTTTTAAAAATACTATTATTAAGCATCAATTAAAGAAATGCATCATACATTGGTTGGAAAGTGATGTTGATTTTCAAAGTCGTTTGACAAAAGATTTTTACCATTATTACCAATAAAAGATATATATCTCACATTGGTTAGAAAATGATGTTGAGTTTAAATTATTTTATATTAGATTTTAAAGTCTTTAGACTAAAGACTTTCACTTTTACAAGAGATGTATCTCATATGGTTACAAAATATTTTATTATTATTATCAATAGAAGAGATGTATCACACATTGGTTAGAAATGGATGTTTGTATTAAAAATACTATTATTAATTACTAATTGAAAAGATGTATCATACATTGGTTAAAAAATGATGTTGATTTTTAATTATTTTAGATTATATAAAAGACTTACTATTGTTAGCAATAGAAGATATATATATATATATATATATATATATATATATATGTGTGTGTGTGTGTGTGTGTGTGTGTGTGTGTGTGTGTGTGTGTGTGTGTGTGTGTGTGTGGCACCCTAGCCATTCGTTGCTTGCGTTCATGCATTTATGTTGCCTGTGAGCATGTTTACTTAGTTTATAAATGTTTTAGAATCATTGATAAGGCATTCATAAGGCTCTTAACATGTTTAGAATCATGTATGCATGCTTGTTGTATCGCCGGTTCGATTGCTTGTTTAGTTCTCCTTCTTTCCCTCCTTCGTTTGGATTGTTCGGGTGTTGTTTGAGGGTGCTTGTGATAAGTTTTAAACTCATTTTTGTTGGGGTTTGAAACCCCATTGATTTGGCTAAGTGTTTGGGGTCTTTTAGGTTGAGTTTTGAGCCATTTTGGGTCCGCTGGGCTTGCCCTCGCAAGGTGGAATGACCTTACCCCCGCAAGGTAACCAGAAATTGAGTGTTGAGCATCCAGGGAGGATGCGGTCGCAAGGGTATGGGGACCATGCGACCGCAAGGTCCCCCGACTGCTTTTCCCCTGTTTCTTTGCTTACGATTTTTGCTCCTAAACCCCTATCCAAAACCTTTTCTAAACCCCACCTAAACCTCCTTAACCCTCCTTACTTATGTCCTAACATCTCTAACAAGTTTTAAGAGTGGATTAAGAGGGCTTTAGTGATCAATTAAGCTACAAAAATCAGATTTAAGGAGACCACATTATGTTGATACTTGTCCCACTCAGTTTTTAAACCAATATACACCACATCTGTAGATTTTGACTCTCATTTCTCTCCCTCACTCTCCAAAAACGGGATTCATTTCCCTCAAGACTCTCCCATGGCTTCTTGAAGCATTCATCTTGGTCTTCCTTCATTCTTTCTTCCATTGCTCAAGCCACCACCATAGAAAAATAGAGCTTGAAGAGTAGATCATTTCCTACCGAATAGTTTTCTTCCTTGCTTTCTTTGATGTAGAATACATGTAAGTTACTTCTTTTCTTTTTGTTTTAGTTCTCATTGACCCTAAGGAAACAAAGCTTATGATGTATGAGGTCAATGAGGACACATATATGCTTCCTATGCCTTCTTATTGTGTTTTGAAAGTATGAACTTGCTAGGAGCATGTATAGGAGGATTTTATGCTTAGTAAAGTTTATAATACTCTTTCATCTTGCCTATTTAAGATTATGAACATGTTAGAAACATGTATTATATGTGTTGCTTGAATAAGTGCTATATGAGAATGCCCTAATTTAAGCCTACATGATAAGTTGATTTGTTGTT
Organism: Codonopsis lanceolata; assembly: GCA_013146195.2. Classification (NCBI taxonomy): domain Eukaryota; kingdom Viridiplantae; phylum Streptophyta; class Magnoliopsida; order Asterales; family Campanulaceae; genus Codonopsis; species Codonopsis lanceolata. Next base: position 21,790,652 of record CM028384.1, on the reverse strand, counting down.
ATGTGTTATATCCTCAAAATTGGACCCTATGATGAATATGAATCACATTGTAATACCTTGGTGAATTTATAACCTAGTTGGACTTAGAAATGGCCTAGGTTGGGTTATGAAGCACATAGCTTCAATTTCTCCAAAATTGGGAATTTATAGTATAAACTCAACGGAGTCGACTCTAGGGAAGATTTGAACATGTTGAACACTAATTTCAATCCCTACGAAGTTTGGACACCGTTTGATTTGGTCTACTCAAATATGAGCTTAGCTTAATTGTTTGCAACAAGTTGTTATGTATGATTGGTTTTGAGCAATTAATTGCCTTGACATGATTTATGGTAGAGATTAATAACCTACTTGGTTGGATGAGTTTGCTCTTGTCGAATTCGATCCTTATTTGGTTTATGACGAGTAAATATCTACTTGTGCATCACATTGAGTCCAGCTGGCATTATTTGGTTTGTTTATTACGTCAGGGTGGGACGATGCATCGCCTTCACGAATTGTGAGATTCGTGCTCGCTATGGATCGCCGCACCTGGGACCTCACGCACACCTCCACTGTGGGCCGCAGTGGGGAAGTAGCCCATTTGCCGTATCAATACGTGCGCCATTGGCTGCTAATTAAATCGAGTAGGTTCTCTGTATGAGTCGATGAATTCACAAAACATCGATGGCACGAACCAGTAACAAAGTTTATTGCAGGAGCTACGAAGCGGCCGTGACTATATCATATCCTACTTGTATGATTTATTTTCCGCACTTATGTGAATAATGTGTTAAGTGCTATATGATGAACATGAGCCATAATTATGATAAATGCCATGTTATAACATGAACATGCATTTTTAGTAACTTACTAAGTCTTTCGACTTACCCTATTTGTTTGTTTTGTTTCCTTAGATCGGAGCCGAGGAGACGGTTCACGCTAGATTCGCCTTACCCGCGTTGGTTGTTGCGAGCTAGAAGGTTGCTCTTTTGGGACTTTTGGTAGTTAGTCTTTCATTTTGGCAAGGACGTTGGGAAGCAAGTCACTTAGACTTGTCTTGGGATTTTGTTGTTGTAGTAAACTTAGTTACTTAATACTCATAATCTTTTGTATGCTGACTTATATGTCGAGCTTGTTTATATGTTAATGGTTCACTACAGTTTCTTTCGCTAAAGCTCTTTTAAATATTATTGTCGTTGTTGTCTCCGGCATGTTGTGGCCGTTGAGGATATTATATGCATGTGTTAAAATTGTAGGAGTAGTTGTTGGGTTCCAGCTGTAACGTCGCCGATGACTTGTTTATTTTAAGTTATTTTCCGGCCAAGTGTAGCCGAGTTGTTATTTGTATGCGATGTTGCGCTACATGAATTTTATAATCCTACTTAGCATGCTTACTTGTGTATATTTGGGCGGTCCGACTTGGGGTTTCGCATTGGAATCGGATCGGGGTGCCACGGTTGGTATCAGAGCTATAGGTTAGCTGTCGGCCAGGATAGGTTCCATGGCCTAGGTGGGTTGGTTATTTGTGTGTTGATTCTAACGTCGAGTGAATTCTTGTAGGGGTTCGATGGAGAATCCTAGGGATGGCAATGGCCGTGGTAGAGGTAGGCCCAAGAGAGGTCGGGCAGAGGTGAGGTAGCCGCCACATAATCCGGTGGGTGCGGATATGGCGAGTTACCGTAGGTTGATGGCTTTTCGGGGGAGGCGGGCCGGGGAGGTCAGGCGGGGAGCACCACCACTACCACCTCGACAGGGAGGAAGTTGTACCACCAGAGACCGAGAAATGACACCACTCTTCTAGAGATTCCTTAAGTTGAAGCCTAGTGCATTTCTTGGGGAGCCGAAACCTAGGGAGGCCGAGTTGTGGATGGAAGAGATGATTAAGGTGCTATCTATGTTGGGATGTACCGATGAGGAGAGAGTCATGCTAGCGACATTTAAGTTCAAGGGAGCTGCCGAACATTGGTGGACTGTGTTGAAGGAAAGCTGGGAGATTCAGCAAGTTCCTATTACTTGGGCTAATTTTCAAAGGGAGTTTAAAAATGAGTATGTGCCGGATGTGGTTCGCAACAAAAGGGAGAAAGAATTTTATGATCTTGAGCAGGGTAGCATGACTGTAGCGGAGTATTCCGCGAAGTTCACCGAGTTGAGCCGTTATTGTACGTATTTGATTCCTACTGAAGCACGGAGGACACATAAGTTTGTTAAGGGGTTGAGAACTGAATTTAGGAAGCAAATTCTAGCACTTAAGCTCACTGATTATCGGAGTGCAGTTGATAGAGCTTATGAGGTGGAGCAGGATATTGAGGAGCACCGGGGCAAGAATAATTCGGGTAATGCACGACAGTCTGTTCAGAACACTAATCAAGGGAATAATTCAGGTAACAGAAGGGGATACCAAGGAAACCGAGATAGGAGAGGTGGAGGCCAAAGTAGGCCACAGACTGGGAAGCAGGGCAACAACACTTCTTCTACTCAGGGGCAGCAAGGATCACGTAACGAGACTATGATTTGTTCGTTCTGTCAGAAGCCTGGACACACAGTTGATAGGTGTTGGGGAAAGACTGGGAAGTGTTACATTTGTGGAGACGGGACTCACTTGAGGAAAGATTGTCCAAAGTTTAAGGCCAATCAGTCGGGTAGCACCGGTCAGCAATCTGGGGCTAAGAGAGATGGGGATGGTAAACCTAAGGTGCAGGGCCGTGTGTTTGCACTTGATCAGCGCGAGGTTCAGGGGTCTACGGCCGTGATAGGAGGTACTCTTTCTATATTTGATCATAAGGCTCGAGTTCTCATAGATCCAGGGTCTTCACATTCTTATGTTGCTTCGCACTTTATTGAGAATTTGTGTGCTGCCTCAACCTTTGCCATATTTGCTTGAAGTGTCTACCCCGCTCGGGGAATATATGCTCGCATCTGAAGTGTTTAAATCTTGTGATGTATTGGTGGGTGACCACACTTTGCATGCGGACTTGGTAGTTCTACCTATACGTGATTTTGATGTGATTCTTGGTATGGACTGGTTATGTTCTTATCATGCTTTAGTTGACTGCCATAAAAAGCGGGTTACTTTTTCTATGCTTGGGGTGTGCTGAGTTTACATTTGTGGGTGATCATGCATCGGAGTGGCTTGCATTTTATTTACGCGCTCTAAGGGCTAGAAAATTATTGTCTCAAGGGTGTACGGGTTATCTTGCATGTGTTGTTGATAAGAAGAAGTCTTCACCGAAATTAGAAGAGGTTCCGGTAGTATGTGAGTTTCCCGATGTATTTTCTACCGACCATGGTATGCCACCCGATGGAGAGTTAGAATTTTATATTGAGCTTATTCCGGGGACTTCACCAATTTCTAAGGCACCATATAGGATGGCGCCCGCGGAGATTAAGGAGTTGAAAATTCAGTTGCAGGAACTTCCATAGATCGGCTTTATTAAACCGAGTGTGTCGCCTTGAGGCGCACTGGTCTTATTTGTGAAGAAGAAAGATGGGAGTTTGCGGTTATGCATAGACTATCGGGAATTGAATAAGGTGACCATTCAGAATAAATACCCACTACCCCATATTGATGATCTGTTTGACCAATTGCAAGGGACGATTGTGTATTCTAAGCTTGATTTGAGATGGGGTTACTACCAATTGAAGGTTCAAGAGGAAGATATTCCAAAGACGGCTTTTCGCACTAGATATGGGCACTTTGAATTCCTTAAGGAGGGGAGAATGTGGCACCCTAGCCATTCGTTGCTTGCGTTCATGCATTCATGTTGCCTGTGAGCATGTTTACTTAGTTTATAAATGTTTTAGAATCATTGATAAGTCATTCATAAGGCTCTTAACATGTTTAGAATCATGTATGCATGCTTGTTGTATCGCCGGTTCGATTGCTTGTTTAGTTCTCCTTCTTTCCCTCCTTCGTTTGGATCGTTCGGGTGTTGTTTGAGGGTGCTTGTGATAATTTTTAAACTCATTTTTGTTGGGGTTTGAAACCCCATTGATTTGGCTAAGTGTTTGGGGGTCTTTTAGGTTGAGTTTTGAGCCATTTTTGGTCTGCCGGGCTTGCCCTCGCAAGGTGGAATGACCTTGCCCCCGCAAGGTAACCAGAAATGGAGTGTTGGGCATCCAGGGAGGATGCGGTCGCAAGGGTATGGGGACCATGCGACCGCAAGGTCCCCCGAATCTGTTTTCCCTGTTTTGCTGCTTTACGATTTTTGCTCCTAAACCCCTATCCAAAACCTTTTCTAAACCCCACCTAAACCTCCTTAACCCTCCTTACTTATGTCCTAACATCTCTAACAAGTTTTAAGAGTGGATTAAGAGGGCTTTAATGATCAATTAAGCTACAAAAATCATATTTAAGGAGACCACATTATGTTGACATTTGTCCCACTCAGTTTTTAAACCAATATACACCACATCAGCAGATTTTGACTCTCATTTCTCTCCCTCACTCTCCAAAAACGGGATTCCTTTCCCTCAAGACTCTCCCATGGCTTCTTGAAGCATTCATCTTGGTCTTCCTTCATTCTTTCTTCCATTGCTCAAGCCACCACCATAGAAGAGTAGAGCTTGAAGAGTAGATCATTTCCTACCGAATAGTTTTCTTCCTTGCTTTCTTTGGTGTAGAATACATGTAAGTTACTTGTTTTCTTCTTTGTTTTAGTTCTCATTGACCCTAAGGAAACAAAGCTTATGATGTATGAGGTCAATGAGGACACATATATGCTTCTTATGCCTTCTTCTTGTGTTTTGAAAGTATGAACTTGCTAGGAGCATGTATAGGAGGATTTTATGCTTAGTAAAATTTATAATACTCTTTCATCTTGCCTATTTAAGATTATGAACATGTTAGAAACATGTATTATATGTGTTGCTTGAATAAGTGCTATATGAGAATGCCCTAATTTAAGCCTACATGATAAGTTGATTTGTTGTTATGTGTTCTATCCTCAAAATTGGACCCTATGATGAATTTGAATCACATTGTAATGCCTTGGTGAATTTATAACCTAGTTGGACTTAGAAATGGCCTAGGTTGGGTTATGAAGCACATAGCTTCAATTTCTCCAAAATTGGGAATTTATAGTATAGACTCAACGGAGTCGACTCTAGGGAAGATTTGAACATGTTGAACACTAATTTCAATCCCTACGAAGTTTGGACACCGTTTGATTTGGTTTACTCAAATATGAGCTTAGCTTAATTGTTTGCAACAAGTTGTTATGTATGATTGGTTTTGAGCAATTAATTGCCTTGACATGATTTATGGTAGAGATTAATAACCTACTTGGTTGGATGAGTTTGCTCTTGTCGAATTCGATCCTTATTTGGTTTATGACGAGTAAATATCTACTTGTGCATCACATTGAGTCCAGCTGGCATTATTTGGTTTGTTTATTACGTCAGGGTGGGACGATGTATCGCCTTCACGAATTGTGAGATTCGTGCTCGCTATGGATCGCCGCACCTGGGACCTCACACACACCTCCACTGTGGGCCGCAGTGGGGAAGTAGCCCCTTTGCCGTATCAATACGTGCGCCATTGGCTGCTAATTAAATCGAGTAGGTTCTCGGTATGAGTCGATGAATTCACAAAACATCGATGGCACGAACCAGTAACAAAGTTTATTGCAGGAGCTACGAAGCGGCCGTGACTATATCATATCCTACTTGTATGATTTATTTTCCGCACTTATGTGAATAATGTGCTAAGTGCTATATGATGAATATGAGCCATAATTATGATAAATGCCATGCTATAACATGAACATGCATTTTTAGTAACTTACTAAGTCTTTCGACTTACCCTATTTGTTTGTTTTGTTTCCTTAGATCCGAGCCGAGGAGACGGTTCACGCTAGATTCGCCTTACCCGCGTTGGTTGTTGCGAGCTAGAAGGTTGCTCTTTTGGGACTTTTGGTAGTTAGTCTTTCATTTTGGCAAGGACGTTGGGAAGCAAGTCACTTAGACTTGTCTTGGGATTTTGTTGTTGTAGTAAACTTAGTTACTTAATACTCATAATCTTTTTTATGCCGACTTATATGTCGAGCTTGTTTATATGTTAATGGTTCACTACAGTTTCTTCCGCTAAAGCTCTTTTAAATATTATTGTCGTTGTTGTCTCCGGCATGTTGCATGTGGCCGTTGAGGATATTATATGCATGTGTTAAAATTATAGGAGTAGTTGTTGGGTTCCAGCTGTAACGTCGCCGATGACTTGTTTATTTTAAGTTATTTTCCGGCCAAGTGTAGCCGAGTTGTTATTTGTATGCGATGTTGCGCTACATGAATTTTTATAATCCTACTTGCGCATGCTTACTTGTGTATATTTGGGCGGTCCGACTTGGGGTTTCGCATTGGAATCCGGGTCGAGGTGCCACTATATATATATATATATATATATATATATATATATATATATATATATATATATATATATATATATATCACATTTGTTATAACTTGATGTTTGTTTTAAATTACTATTATTACCAATAAAAGAGATAAATCTTATATTGGTTAAAAATAATGTTGATTTTAAAAGTCTTTAAATGAAAAGACTTCTACTTTTATCATTAATAAAATAGAAGAGAAGAGATATATCCCATTATATAAAAAGAGATGTTGGTTTTAGATAAATTTTTTTATATAAAAAACTTCTACTACTATTAATACCAAATGATGAGATGTATTACACATTGGTTAGAGAGTGATATATGTATTAAAAGAATTTTTATAAAAGATTTAATACCAATAGAAAAAATATGTATTTCACATTAGTTAGGAAAAGTAATATTGGTTTAAAATGTTTTTAGATAATGTACATCACATTTGTTATAAAGAGATCCACATTATTTAGAAACATATATTGGTTATAAAATTCATAGATAAACGAATTTTTATGTTATTTTTAATACAAAAGATGTATGACACGTTGTTTACAAAGAGATGTTGGTTTCAAAACTATTTAGATAGAATATTACTACTATTATTATTTTTATGTTATAACCAATAAAAGAGATGTATCCCACATTGTTTAGAAAGAGGTGTTGATTTCAAAAGTTTTTATATAAAAGACTATTCTTATTACTATAGAAGAATGTATCTCACATTTGTTAGAAATTAATGTTGGTTTTAAAAATACTATTATTATCAATAGAAAAGATGTATACCACATGGTTAGAAAGATATGTTTCTTTTAAAAGTCTTTAGATAAAAGTCTCAAACTTTTATTACCAATAGAAATAGAAAAGAAGTATCTCACATTGTTAGAATATGCATGAAAAATGTGTATCTTACATTGTTTAGAAAAAGATGTTAGTTTTAAAAGTCTTATAGTAAATATTTTTACTCTTATTACCAATAAAAAATATGTATCTTACATTGTTTAAAAATAAATGTTGGTTTAAAAAGTCTTTAGATTAAAGAGTTTTTGTTACAAATAGAATAGATGCATGTATCTCACATTGGTTACAAAGTATTCTACTATTATTATCAATAGAAAAGATGTATCACACATTGGTTATAAATTAATGTTGGTTTTAAAAATACTATTATTACCAATAGAATAGATGTATCATACATTTGGTAGAAGGTAATGTTTGTTTTTTAAGTCTTTAGATATAAAACTTCTACCATTATTATCAATAGAATATGTATATCTCACATTGGTTGGAAAGTGATGTTGATTTTAATTTTTGATAAAAGACTTTTACTATTATTACTAATAGAAGACATATCCTACATTTGTTTAAAAAATGATGTTGGTTTAAAAAGTCTTTAGATAAAAGACTTTTACTTATATCATCAATATAATAGAAGAGATGTATCCCACATTATTTAGGAAGAGATGTTGGTTATAAATTTTTTAAAATAAAAGACTTCTACTATTATTACCAAATGAGGATATGTATTACACATTGGTTAGAGAGTGATGCTGATTTTAAAAGTCTACAATTATTAGCAATAGAAGAGAAGTATTTCACATTGGTTATAAAAGTGATATTGGTTTTAAAAAAAATTGAGATAGTGTATCTCACATTGGTTACAAAGAAATGTATCTCACATTATTTAGAAATGAGTATTGGTTATAAAAGTTATTAGATAAAGATCACATCTTTTGTTATTACCAATAGAAAATATGTATCCACATTGTTTAGAAATGAATATTGGTTAAAAAGTTTTTTTATCTACTACTATTATTACTAATATAAAATATGTATACCACATAGTTAGAATGTGGTGTTGGTTTTAAAGTCTTTAGATAAAAGACTTAAACTTTCATTACCAATAAAAATATAAAATAAATATCTTACATTGTTTAAAAATAAATTATGATTTTAAAAGTTTTTAACAAAATGACTTCTAATATTATTATCAAGTCAAATGTTAATTTTAAAAGTCTTTAGATAAAAAAAATTACTATTATTATTAATACAAAATATGTATCTCACCTTAGTTAGAAACTTATATTGATTTTAAAAGTATTTAGGTAAAAAAATCGTTTAATATTAGTAACAATAGAAAAAAAAATTCTTACCATGGAAGAGATTAACAATCTAATTATAATGTCCAAATGTTATATTATTATTACAAAATATATATATATATCTCACATTGTACCCGTGCAGAGCACGGGCTAAATAACTAGTCAAGGGTAAAATCAAGGGTAAAATTTTGTCTGGTCCCTTTTTTAAAGTTTTTACTCCCAAAAGTTCACCATTTTTTTGTACAATCGTAAAAAACTATTTTTCAAAATATTGTTCCAAAAATGTCATCGTCTTCTTCAACAGCTCCGACAATACATTTTGGATTCAAAATCACGATTGTGTGCAATGAAACGGGGATCGAGCTGCCCGATCAAGTCGTGAGGTTTCGAGGGCAACACCCCCGAAAGGTAAACGAGTTTTTTGATTCATGAAATACGAAACTATAATGGACCTATGCTGGATTGAATGATTTTTTAATTGGGACGAAGGCGGAGAAGGAGAAGGAAGAAAAATGCTTACGACGGAAGAGATAGAAGAAGAAGGTAGAGGACGTAAACTGGTTATTTATATTTTTGTATCGTGGTGCAAAAAATTAATTAAATAATATTTTTGCACCACGGTTCAAAGTTTAATTTCCTAGTCTATTTTTGAATCGCAGTTCATAAATTTCATTGCATTAATTTTTACACCGCGGTTCAAATTTTAATTTCCTAGTCTATTTTTGAATCACGGTTCATAAATTTCATTACATTAATTTTTGCACTGCAGTTCAATGGTTTAATTTCATAGTCTAATTGCACTACGGTTCATAAATTTAAATAAATTAAGCGCATCGATTAAATCGCAGTTAAGTGTTCTTTATCGGACTAGATCGGGGTTATAAACTTTAAAAAGTTGACCGACCCGCAATTTTACCAGAAATCAATATAGACGCTAGCTCTATAAAAGACATAGGAATAATTATGGACCAGTACACTTTTATAAAATTGTAACCGCTTCACTCCCCTATTTTTTATTCAACCGTTAAAGTCCACTTTTATAATTTACCCATCTTCCTCTCACCTATCCTCTCTCTTCCCCGTTTCCTATTCCCTTCTTCCCTTTTTTTTTTCATTCCACCGTCTCACCCAAAATACAATTCCTCCATGCCTCCGTAACATGAACAAAATAACCAACTTAGACGTAAAAGCGGTTGAAGAAGACGACAAACCCAACAAACCCAGTTGCGATTCAAGCGTCGGAGCTGGCGATTTAGGCGTCGTAGGTTTCGATGTGGGCGTCAAACAACAAACTCAGTTGCGATTAAAGCGTCGGAGTTGGCGATTTAGGCGTTGGTGGTTGCGATGTGGGCGTCGGAAGTTTGATGTGGGCGTCGAATAACAAACCCAATTCGGGAAAATAGACTTTCATTAATTTAATCTTACGAGAAAATCGTACATTTCTTACTCTAATTGTTGGGACTTGGGACTAGCCAAGAGCCTGTAATTAGTAGGTGAAATGGAAAAGATCTTCATTTCCCATTTTTGGATACTGCTGGGATTCCTAAAGAGAAGAAAATAAGAGCTTTTGGAAGAAAAAAAAAAGTGATTTTGCTTGGGGAGGGGCACATGGGAGATTCGAGAGGCTCCAAGAGGTTGCAAGGGGAGGGGGAGCGGCTCCTGGGCTTGGGGTACGGCTCTCATAGGCCTTTTTGAGTGCCCAAAATTGATGAACGATGCCCAAAAAAATTGATGACGCCTAAATTTTTTTACCGACGTCCAATTTTTTTTTCCGACCCACAAATTGGGACATTGACTTCGTGTGTGCGTATTTTCCTTAATTTAGGGTATTTTTGTCGTTTTCCTTCCAAAAAATAAACTGTAGCGGTTTCAAGAATTAATGATGGACTTTTGTGGTTATAATTCCACCGTATGGTACCGGCCCGGTTATCACCCAAAGACATAAGCATGTGACTTCACACGTGCATGTCATATCAAAATGAGGCATTTAAGGGAATAAAAATTTTGAAAAATGGATCGGACTGCAATTTTTCCAAGAGTAAATTCTTGATAAAGTGGCATAATGGTATGAGACATTAAGCCCAAGTGCATAAGTGCATAATTAATCTTTAAGCTCTTTTATGATAGTGTAATGTGTAAGGCTCATTAAGTCACAAAGTATATGTAACATTCTTTTTACGATTAAAGAAATTATTTTGCACGGTTATTACTTGATGTAACAAAATTCAACTAGAGTACAGTTGTGCAAAGACAACGGTCATACCACAAAGACTCAAAGTTTTGATTTAAGTAAATTCAACTAATTTAACAAAACAAAAGACAAATAATAAAAAGCATGCGTTTTGTGGTTTTTGCTTTTACTAATAGAAAGCAATAAAATAAACTAATTAACAAAACAGATAAATATGAGATAAATCAAGGTTTTGAAAAGGCCTAAGAATTATGATTCACTTGTATATCCACATTATATCCATGCAAATAATGTACCAATCAATATCAAGGATTCGTTCACATAAGTAAAGATTGATACGTTTTGGTCACGGTTTGCAATCTTAGTATTCCTAACAAATTATACTTTCTTGGTCCATCCATATAATTGTCAAGAACCCATTAAGCACATGAAAAGCACATGAACATATATAAATCCTATCTTAGTAACATCATGAATCAATAGGGTTTAATTATCACAAAAGATGGCAAAACATATAACCTATGCACTCTGGTCATATAGCTCATCATACCCCGATAATCTAAGCAGATACCTTAACGTATAAACTTCTAGAGAATATTCGATAATAATGCTCTTGTAATAAACAAAACAATTGAGTGCATAAAAATATAAATTAGAATAAAAAATTTCAATGCAAGTTACCTCCAATTCCTATATTTCATTAATATCACGTGCATTGCATGTAACTTTACTAGTTATACTAAAAGTACTTTGAATCTCTTGTTTTATACTTTTTGAAAGAGTTAATGTCACCATTCGTCCCTATACTTTTTAACGTTCTAATATTAGTCCCTATTTTGGAAAAGTGAAAAGTTTGGTCCAAAGTAAAATTTTATACACACTAGTGGTCCCTCCATTGGATGCCGTTAGGATTTCAGCCGTTAACTCACCATGTACTTTTCACTTGAGTTTTTAGAGAAAAAAAAATAAAAACTTTAGACCCTAGGCAGAAAAAGTCTTGAGGTAATTTTTTTCTCGTTAGTTATAGCTTTTGATTTTCTTTAATTTTATCATCAGTTGACTTCAAAATTCCCAATATATGAATTTCAGAATTCATATCAAATCTCTTTAACCATTCTAGTTTCTCAAATCCTCCATCTGTTTTGGGCCTCGATTTCTTGATTTCATGAGTTGGTGAAACTTAAAAAGAGAGGAAGGGTGTCCCTTAAACCAGTTCCTTGGTTCGACAAATTAATTTGCCAAGTTGCAGAGGGCGAGTGGAAAGTATTCATCGGTGATGGCGGCACTGATGGGCACAATTTCATTGATGGCGGACGAGGACGAAAGAACGAAATGTCGATAGGACTTCGACAAGGTAGAATGTCACTGTTAGAAATCAGAGGCCTAGTATGTTAATTATTGGGCAACTTTCTATTCCTCCTAAACCCCAAAAGACAGCTTGGCCCATCTCTTGAGCGGCCCATTTGTAGCTTGCGCAAAATCGGAAGACTCTTAACTCTCTTGACTGCCTTTGTGACTTAGCTTACTTTAATATATATACTCCTCTTTCTGCCTTAGCTGCGTAAGAGAGATAGATATTAGATATTGTGAGATCTTGGTAGCAGCCGCATACCCCTTTCTCTTTCTCCTCTATCATGTACCTTTAACAACAATCTAGGGTAGATTTCTCTCTTCCGTCATCCAAATCCTTGGTGAGTTTGTGAGTAAGAGAGTGATATAGATTGAGGTGTTCTTTGTGACCATGGACTGTTGAGTGCAGAGAGTTGAGAGATTGGGTTGGGTCTCGGGTTTGGGGCTGGGTGAGTTATCTTCTCCGTTCTCGGTTGCCGAAGATAGCGAGTCGAGCTGGGTCTTTGTGGCTCTGTCCTTGGCTGTTAGTGGACTGGTTTGTGGACTCTTTGGTGGACAATGGTCGGTGAAAAGAGAGTGTAGCCGAGTTCTTCATGACCGATATATAGTGAGTCGTGTTTTGGAACACGACGGTTACACACTCTCCTTCGTTGCCTCTTTGGGATATGTTAGCTTATTGCTTTGTTCTTGATTATTTCCGCCTAACATCTCTTCTGCAGGTATAAACTTTGGGCTATTGAAGTCTATGTGACTTCATACGGAATATATATATATATATTATACACACACACACACACACACATATATATATATACAGTAGATCTTTATGTCTGTGTCTGTGGTACGATACCAGTATATCTGATTTCGTTAATTGAAAAGAGAGTGCCTAAATAGAAGGTGTGATTTAAAAAAGTGTTATAGTTAAGGGATGCATTGCTTCAAGTGATAGTTGATGGATTGATGTTTTATAAGGGGTGACTGTTCAGAAGATTAATCACAGGGTGTGACTTTGTAATGTGAAAATATAATATAGGGAGTTAAAAATGACTAACTACTCACACATGTGAATATGATGATGAATCCCAACCGTTAAATGTTTTAAGATAATTTAATCTCAACCTCTGAATAGCTCTAGTCAATTACCTAGTTGTTGTATAATATAGATTACTCTAACTTTGTTGTCTTGTGCAGATCTTGTTGGCTAGGCAAAAAGATCTTTAAGCCTTGTTCCCCCTAATATCGGATATCTGTTATCCCCCTCCCCCATCTGTAATAGTGTGAGTGTGCCAGTTTATTAGATAATCTATTTAATCTAGGCTAATATTAGTGGTTGTAATATTTGTATTTCAACCTTCGATTTTGTACGTGATCTTGGCTATAATAGTCGAATGAATCCACAACAGTCACCCTCAAAACTTATAACCTCTCATCTGTGTTGTGTATTTGGACCCGGGGGAGGCTCCCCTTCCATACTGTTAAAATTGGTCAAGGAAATTATCGGTTATCAAGGAGTGTATGTTGTAACTTAGAGTAGCTGTAACCACTCTAACCATTGTAACTTGATCAGCGCTTTGTCAAAAATGAAGAACTTGATATATATAGTGGGAGGGAGAGAGAGAGAGAAAAAAAAAGGGAGAGCAGAACAATCAAGAAAATGGGGTAGTTGTGAAAGGCTAATAAAATTGTAGATAAAATGTATCTACCGATTAGTGGCCTTTTTGCTGAATTTATGTAGTTGGCACTTGGCACTAAACTTCATCAAGATCGGGCACTACCTCCGAAATGGATTTACTTTGATTCATAATATTTCTAATTTTTATTCTTTTTTATATTTCACATATCAATTGGGAGATTTGTTCGATATCTTTATCAAGATTTTAATTGCGCATGTTGGTTTCGCTATAATTGTATATCTCGTATAAGCAACATATGGCAGTAGTTACCGACGAAGGTGCGAGGAGGGCAAACCATTTTTGCCGAGAGAGAGAGATGGTGGGAGGCTAACCATTTTTACCGACTATGATGTTTCAAATTGAATGGGTTGAGGTTGAGGAGAGAGAGAGAGAGAGAGAGAGAGAGAGAGAGAGAGAGAGAGAGAGAGAGAGAACGCATGCACTTTGAGGTTGAAGATGAAGGTAAACTCTCTCAAATGGAAATGACCTTTTTTCCCTAAAAAAACTGATCATGTGAAGAATACATAGTGAGTTAACGACTGAAATCCTAATGACATCCAATAGAAGGACCACTAGTGTGTATAAAAATCTTACTTTGAACCCTACTTTTCACTTTTCCAAAACAAAGACTAGTACTAGAAAGTCGAGAAGTACAAGGACAAATGGTGACATTAATCCTTTTTGAAAAAACATGTAAGCTTTCATTTTACATTGTCTATTTTGTGCATTAACAAAGTATAAACATTCATGAAATTTAATATTTTTAATATATGAGTTCACTAATACTTGTGACACAAAGCGGGAAAATCACTTGCGATAAAGTTGAACAATGAATTCATTCACATTATTATAAGAAAAGAATTAAGCCAAGTTGTAAAATCAAAGATAATTACTAGTGTATTAATTAGTTAACTCACCAGAATTCTCGCCTTGGTAGAAATATTTTCTTTTGAATTAGCTTCCAACCCTCTTCTTCCGTTAAGCAATCCGGTTCATAGCATAATCCCTCCTCTCAACATCTTGATTACGGGTCGTAATTATTACTCGCTATTCTTGTTTCCATCAGTAAGCCACGACATAGGCTTCTCCAATCATCCCCCGGAGGTCGCCAATGACCACTAAGCAACTTTTCTCTCTATAAACAATCCAAGTTGTTCAATCACGTCGGTCTCACTCATGCTCTGATCTGTTCTTCCTTCTTCGGTGCAAGTTGTTGTAGGATATGTTGCAAGATTGCTTCTTGACATTGTTGGCTCACACAAACAAATGCAAAACCTTGAAAATGGCTTACAACTCTCTTGTCTTTGTACACTTTTCTAGCAAGTGTAGTCTTGCCAAGACCACCCATACCTTTTATGGAAATGATCCGAATCTGATCATCGTTGATCAAGTAATTCACCAATTTCTGTCCTTCTCCCTCCCCACAAAGTCGCTCGTTAAGATAGGAAAGATCTTGTACCTTATAAGCTTTCAAGCTCAAGAAGCCCGAATCGCCTCCTACCTTGATTGTTTCACTTAATTCATCGACAAGATCGGTGATTTTGGTTGTGATCTCCTGAATATCCGAACGAACCTTTCGACTTAAGCTTAGCATACGTTCTCAAGAAGCCCGAAACACGAAGAACGGCGTAACTTTTAATGGAGTCGATCAGCTTATCGGCTAGTTCTACGACTTCTTTGTACGCTCATCTCGTCTTGTCTCGGCATATTCTAACCAACCCTCCATTATTGTTAGCTTTTCTCAAGCTCATCAACCGGGCTTCGAAAGCATACAAATATTCCCCTTCGCAACCAAGAAATCACTCGAAGCCCTCCTATGCCGAAAGAAACGACAGCTCCTGCCATTTTTACAAGCCTTAGGTCACTAGATCGCTTTTAATTAATTTTCACAAAAAACGATTTGGAAGAGAGGGAGAGAGAGATGGATGGTGTGTTGTTTGTTTGGATTTTGGAAGAGAGAAAGAGTTGAATTTAAAGAAAGAGGAAAAGAAAAAGGAAAGATGGAAGGAGAGGAAGTGAGAGCGAAAGGGCGAGAAAGATAAGAGAAAGGGGGCAAAGGATTAAATAAGAAAATATTTTTTATTCAATTATTGCTCATTATTATACTGTAATTTTTATTAAACTTTTTGTCCGTTTCTCGAAAGATATGTGAAAGGATTACATTGGCAAATATATATATATATATATATATATATATATATATATAAACTTGGTGAGGAGCACTATGGTTGTGCCACCTCACCCACTTTAGATAAATATTGATTCTTAGGCATCCATGTAAGTCTTTTTATCTTCCAATCATTACCTATTAATAATATCTATTAATATTCAATATGATAATGGGTATTATCATATAGCTATATATAACAATAGATATAACTTCTTCTATTGTCAATAGCAGAACACTTATATTTAAAAACTTTTACAACTAACATTACTTCTAACCAATGTGGGATAAAACTTTTCAAGGTGAGATATTACTTCTAATTACTCACTTTTAACACCATACTTTAACTTTTGATATCTTATTCATCCAAAACTTGATTTGGACAAATAAATATATCATTTCGATGTTCTTGCCGAGTAGAACACATTTGCACAATTACTTTTGTCAACAAACAAATGACACGTAAAGAAATTTGTGCTTCAAGTTGCACAATTTCTTTCACTAAAAACACTAATTTTTAATAATTATTATACTTTAACTCTTGATATTTTATTTATCAAAAACACGATTTTGACAAATAAATATATAATTCGATGCTCTCACCGAGTATAACACATTTGCGCAATTACCTTCGCCAACAAACAAATGACACATAAATAAATTAGTGTCTCAAGTTACACAATTTCTCTCACGAAAAACACTAATTTTTTGAACAAATATTATACTTTAAGTCTTGATATCTTATTATCCAAAATCGATTTGGACAAATAAATATATCATTTTGATCCTCTCATCGAGTAGAACGCATTTGCGCAATTACCTTCGTCAACAAACAAACGACACGTAAAAGAAATTCGTGCCTCAAGTTGCACAATTTCTTTCACTAAAAAGACTAATTTTTCAACAATTGAAGAGATGTATCCCACATTTGTTAGAAATTGATGTTGGTTTCAAAACTTCTATTATTAAGTACCAATAGAAGAAATATATCATACATTGGTTGGAAAGTGATGTTGATTTTCAAAGTCACTAGAAAACCAAAAGTTTTAAAGCTTCCACATGGATGCTTTAGAATGAAGAAGATTTATTCAAAGGTGGTGAGGTAGCACAACCATAGTGCTCCTCACCAACTTTATATATATATATATATATATATATATATATATATATATATATATATATATATATATATATATATATATATATATATATATATATATATAATATAATATTTTACCATTATTACCAATAAAAGAGATGTATAACACATTGTTTAAAAAGAAAATGTTAGATTTTAAAATTTTTAGACTAAAGACTTCCACTTTTACAAGAGACTAGTCAGGGTTCACGGCGGCGCTTGCACGTGGTTAACGCCGATTGGTGTTAATGGTTTTTAAAGTGATTTGTCGGGCTTAACTTTTTGTTTACTTTTAATTATTGGATTTTTTTTGTGTTTTAATCTTTATAGTTTTGAGACTTATAAATTGTGTTGTTGTGTGTTTAGGTTTTTTGATACTTTGTTTTTCGGTAATTTATAATATAAGCTTTTAGTCATTATATTGCAACTTATCCTACACATTTGTCTTTTTTATTAGTTATTTTAAATCTTTTTTAATATCAAACATGAATTCATTCACTTTTATCGGTGTTGGAATTGAAAACAATTCAAGCTTACTTTCTTAGATAAGCACATTGTTGTTGGAGACTTAGCTTATGTCATTTATGAAATTTATGACTCTCTTTGAAAATAATAAACTGTTTTATAGAAATCAACCGACAATCCCAAAGTATATACTTACACTCTAAAATACAAAATTCACTCATAGTATCTATAAAGTCTCACTTTACCACCCAACCTAACTTTTGTGTAATTTCCATATGTCATTGTATAAGTTTTTCTAGTTTGCCCCTAGAACACTACTAAGGTTACCAATATGACGTTAAGGTGCACATGGTATTTCACGTGAAGGACATTTTGGTCATTTTAACAATGTTTTCTATGCTTTTATTACCCAAAAAAACTTCATTTCTTATTCTCCGACAACGCTTTCTCTGCTTCTTCTCCAACAATGACATCTTATTTAAATTTTAAGTGAGATAAAACTCAAGAGTGTATAAATCTTTTATTCAAATTTTTATATAGAAAAATAAATAAAAATAGTGCGGAATCATATCAGAGAGATAAAACACAAGAAGATGATCACATTCACGTGTCAAAGCCGCCATGAATAAGAACCCACAAAAAATTAAAGTTGTCGAGCTGCCTGGTAAATGACAAAGCCACAAACACAATGCATAAGCATACGATGAATTTCAAAACTCATATTTGAATTCATCACGGATGCATCGACAATGATGAGACACGTCATGATTCAATCCGTCTTCATCGTCCCTAGCTTAAACTCCAACAAATTTCTCCTTGGCACCATTGATATGGTTTATCGTTTGAATTGAGCAAATTCTCGATTTTAAACATTAATCACTACCATTTTTATCACTACGATCATCACACGTTATATCACGATCACCAAATTTGATATGGAATATGGAAATGCTACAAAATTACATTGAGGGCCAAAGTGGATTTGGTGGATATCTTAGGGGACAATGTGTATTTTGGACTAATTTTGATGGGGCAAACATATGATTAGCCCCCAAAATACACACTAAATCTCACATTTGACCACAACCTATGAAGTGTCCACTTTCA
>CM028384.1:21707603-21771997 GCA_013146195.2 Codonopsis lanceolata | reverse complement strand
AATATATATAACATTGACTGGTTTGTTTGGGTTCTCTATATTAGTGCTATTCATGATTTGAGTTATTGAAGTTTTTGTGTTGCTTTGTGCCAACACCATGAGGAAGAAGTTGGGAAACAAAAAGACTAAGTGATTCAAGTACTAATTGAATAGTCAACTGGCACCTGAGTTATGCCATTCTTGATGTTTAGTTGATAAATCCGACTAACGTGGAAAATCATCCTTTCCATTTTATCCGTTTTTCTGCGAAACCATTTTACATTGAAACTTTATAAAATGGCACTGAAAATGGCTTAATCTTCCTTTTGTTTTTTCTTCTTGGGGGCAGTTTGTTGACTTCAGCTTACGCCACCTTAACTTAATCCACCCCTTAGGCGAGTCAAAGGGCGTGCACGGAAGCTACACACTCTTTAACTTAATCCACCTCTCGTACAAGTTCAAGGCTGCACCCGTGATGTGAACTATGCATCAGGAGTTTCCTCAGGTGTTGGCCTCAGAAATTAATCAAATCGAGGTGGATACCCAAAGATTCCAACTTGTCTTGGGTGCTTGTTGGATGGAGCTTTACTTAGTTTCTTTTTCTCGATCTTCTTTACATGTCTTAGTTCCTTTCCTTTTGGTTAATTCAAGGAAGAAGCAAAAATAAATTAATTAACAAAGTGATTGGACAAGTCGCCATATTTTTGGATTTTTTGAGATTTATTCGTTCTTTTCAGCACGTGTCGAAAACGCCCGCCCAATCACCGAAAGTGATCATCAATTTCCGTCGTTTAAATGTCGTAACAAATTTCTTTGCCATCGATGTGGGATAGTATCTATCATGTCCATATTTCTAGCACTATTATAGTTTCTAAATCGAAAAGCTAAATATGATCATAATATCATCTATTGATTGCTCTAATCAGTTTTCAAGCAGAAAGCATATTTGGTATGAGATTTTTTACAAGGGTGTCACAAAGTTTAGTTGTGGCATCATGCACTTGAACAACAGACTTCAATTTTAATGCATATTTGGTATGAGATTTAGTAGGCTATAAACTATAAAGGTTGTTATGGGAACCAATTAGGGCAGTCTCAAACAAGTACCATTTTCTCCTAATATAATGAAGGGTAAGATATATCCCATAATTTGTTGAAATGGAAGTGTGTTATAGAAAAATTGGTTTTGAAATGCATAATCATATTTCTTTAATAGGGTTTATTGCCTTTTTATCTACCTTTGTTTATATAAGTCCTATTGACATATGAGAAAAGATGGCAATAAGCCTTACCCAATTTTAGGTTTTCATGTGGAAACCTAAGTGGATGCTAATAACTTGATTCATAATGCTCTTGTAACTAATGAAAGTGATGGTAATAACGAGATTGCTGAGTACACAAAGGGTTAGGAAAGTGATTATGCCCCAAATCTTGACCATATCAGTGATAACGAAGACAGGATTTAGCATCTTATTAATTAAGTTTTTGTATGGAAACCTAATGGGGCAAGGCTTTTAGCTAAAAGAATTCAAAAAAATTACGCCCCCAGTCCCAAAATTATTGTCCTGCTCTCCTTTTTCACTGGTCCCAAAAAATTGTCTTGTTTGTGACTTTACTGACTTACCTTTTCAGCACAAGACTTACCATTTTACCCTTACTTTTTCTTTCTACTTTCATTATAGGCCACATGCACATGAATTTTAAAGAAAGCTACACATTATAACAATATTAATAATCAAGTCAATTATTTTTCTTTTAGTCTGTGTGTGGGGGCCAACACAACAATAATTTTGGGACGGAGGGAGTATAACGATAGGCTATTTAGATCGTTAAGCAAAGTTTAATATGTAAAAAAGTAATTAACTCTATTTTCACAACAGGTCACTTTATAGCCTAGATAAATTTACATAGGCATCGAAGTAAATCCCCTAGGGAGGCCAACTTCGACCACTTTTGTAGTATTTTTCCTTTCTCTCATTTTTACTTGTGTAAGTCTAAGATAGATCACTCCAAGGTCTAGAAATACGATTTTTTACTTGTGCAAGTCTAAGATGGATCACTTAAAGGTCTAGAAATATGATTTTCATTCAATAGATGCCTTACGGCGTGAACAAACTTGATCCGGGGACTTGGAGTCACTATATATGGTGCAATCTTCATCCCCATAACTAATTTTCAAACGTAGCTGTTATCATGTAGTAGCTCAGAAAGGTTGTCATAGTCGGAAGCTTGGCAATACTTGATCTATGTTTGCCAAATAACTTTTCCATATTCTTGTCTTTTCTCATCTTAAATCTCATAATTGTATTCAATTAACAAGCTTTTGGGTATCATATGGCCCCTTATATGGGAAGACTCTTACCTTTTAAACTATCTAGCAACCTACTACACCATCAATGTGTGAAATGTGTACAAATATGTTTCATCCTAACGGCCTCAAAATTTATATGAAGCCATTCAAGATAATCAGATGAAATTGTTAATATTGTAAATTCAACTATAGATTAACTATTCTTGGAATTCGTGGACCTGCTTGAAACGTGTTCAACCTCTTAGAGCATCCACAATGGGAGATTTTTTGAAAGTCTGTGGTGATTTTGGAATGTTCCGCAAGGTATTGTCCGCTGTTGATGATTAAACTGTTAACGTGTAAAAGCAGTACCACTATAAGTCCTTGTGCATAATTTTTTCTCCGTAGTAGATGTAATGTAACAATGCCCATCCTTTAAGCTTCATAAAAATATTAGCTCTTTGGTTGGTGTGTAACATGGACTGGTTTGTTTGGGATCCGGATATTAGTGCTAAACATGATTTAAGTTATTGATGTTTTTGTGTTGCTTCTTGCTAACCTCATAGAATGAAGAAGTTGAGGAAAAAAAATCAGGCAAAGTGATTCAAATGCTAATTGAACTATTGAATCATCAAATCAAACGGCTTTGATAAGCCATTCTTGACGTGTAGTTGATAAATCCAACTAAACAATGGAAAATAATCCTTTTATTAATGATTTCATCTATTTTCCGGAAAAACCAATTTACACCGTAAAGTATTTTATGTTGAGGTAACACAGTTTTCTGATAAGCTTCGACTCCCTAGAGGTTAAACAGCCTCTTAGCCGATTCCCAACAATTTGCTATTGTGCTTCTCACTTTGTGGAAACCCCTTTAGTTTCATAATATAAACGTGTCTTGGGATTGTTCCTTAATTTTCCTTTTAGTGCTCCTCATTTATTTGTTTACCTTCTATATGACATTCTTAAATAGGTTTTGTTACTGATATTAATTCCCTTCTTTATTCAATTTGTTTGTTCAAGTTCTCGACTAATATAGTTTTTGCATTCCTATATATCTGAATAAGCTGGCTTCTTAAACACTCTGGAACCTCGAAGCTCATTAGAATCTAGACATAATTTTCAACTAGGCCATCCCGTCCATAGCGCGCTCATCCATCGCAACCGAAAAGGAAGAAAGTCATGGGTGCTCACTTGCTATCCCCTTGGAGCATAATACTTTTTTATTCAATTTGTTTGTTCACTGTTCTTTTACATTGTGATAAGTAACACGTGGTTGGCAAAATAACATAAACAAGTTCATCTAATTCTGGTAGATTATTCTCTTAATCTTATTTTGCACAGGATGGTTGATCATTATTATTGGATCTTAATACATAGGGCATTGAATTTTACCTAGTTTTTCCTTATCTTGTATCACTCCAATGTCAACATTGTCAAGGTTGATGAGCCTCTCCCCACCCCCGGCTCTTGAAAAGCCAAAAAGAAAATAAGAAGAAAAAAAGAAAATGAAAAGTCAATTTGGCAAGTAGTCGTTTTTGGGCATTTTATGTTTTTCTTTTTTCTGGGCAGTCGTGGTGGACACTTACCCAATCACCTGGCCTAGGCACACATAGTCTGACCTTTTAAACTACGTTACGACTACTACATTATCAATGTGGGACATAAGAGTTGTATGGTCCATTTTCCAACATAATTACGGCATCCACACATGAAACCATTCAAGAAATTCATACGGAGCTCTTCATATTGTAAAGACAACTATCGTTTGTTTGGAATAGGTAAAATACGGTGGGATCTTAGAGATCTTGTTCGGCCTCTTAGCAACCAGTATGACATTATAAACAGAGAAAATAACTCATTATGGTTTGATAATAGATGTTTGATTACATATACACATCATTTTGATTCGAGTGTAAATCGTGCATTGAACCACAGGGTCCAATTTAAGTCCTCGCATGGAAGGAAATTATGATTAGAAATCTGATAAACATGGATATAGGCTTGTATATATGATATTCTCCAGGTAGGAATAGTTTCTTTTGCCTTGCGTTTCCTACACACAGGTTTTTGTTTGTTCTTTATTGTTGTTCATTTTCTTTAAAGGGGGGGGGGTTGGAATAAAACATGGTCCTTGAATTCCAATTGGGAAAATTCTCCATAATAATCTCTTTTATGATTGAACAATGGTGCCGCTATTCAGCTTTGCATTTTTCTCGAAGAAGGTGAGGTTGCAAACACATTTTTGGATCGAAGAAGGTGAGGTTGGGAAAAGCAAACACAGTGGATGTTATGGGAAAAGCAACGCTGAGGCGACAAATATTATGTGAAGCTCGTGGTATTCGACTAAATTTGTGGTAAAGAAACTACAATAGTTCCTGTTTTTGCTTTATATAGTAGTTTAGTTTCTAACTTGTCTTGGGTGCTTGTTGGATGGAGCTTTAATTAGTTTCCTTTTCTCCGATCTTCTTTACATGTGTCTTAGTTTAATTCCTTCTCTTTCGGTTAATTTAAGGAAGAAGCAAAAATAAATAAATTAACAAAAGTGACTGGACAAGTCGCCATATTTTTGGATTTTTTAAAGATTTATTCCAGTTCTTTTTCAACGTGTCGTGGGAAACGCCTGCCCAATCACTCGAAAGTGATTGCCAAACTCCGTCGTTTTATATGTAGTAACAAATTTCTTTGCCATCCATGTGGGATAGTATGTATACTGTCCATCTTTCAAGCACTATTCTAAATCGAAAAGCTAATTATGAAATTAATATCATTTATTGATTGCTCTAATCAATTTTCAAGCAGAAAGAATGTTTTGTAGTACTTAATTTTGGATTATAAGTTCTGAGTTTTTACTAGGGTGTCACAAAGTTTAGTTGTGGCATCATTCATTTGAACAAGAGACTACAATTTCACTGTATTTTTGGTATGAGATTTTGTAGGTTATAAACTATAAATGGTTGTTATAGGAACCATTTTCCTCGTGAACAGTTAGTACTGAATAATAATGCCTCAAACAAGTACCATTTTCTCCTGAACAGTTAGTACTGAAATATTCAGCTTTGCTGCTTTATTTTTTTTTGAAGAAGGTGAGCTTGCCAACACAGTGGATGTTATGGGAAAAGCAATCACTGAGATGCTGACGAATATTATGTGAAGCTCGTGGTATTCGACTAAATTTGTGGAAAAGAAACTACAATTTGGATGAAGCTTTAATTAGTTTCTTTTTCTCCGATCTTCTTTACACGTGTCTTAGTTTTTTTTCTCCGATCTTCTTTACACTGTCTTAGTTTCTTCTCTTTTGGTTAATTCAAGGAAGAAGCAAAAATAAATAAATTAACAAAAGTGATTGGACAAGTCGCCATATTTTTGGATTTTTTGAGATTTATTCCAGTTCTTTTTCAACGTGTCATGGGAGTCGCCTGCCCAATCACTCGAAAGTGATCACCAAACTCTGTCATCTTATATGTAGTAACAAATTTCTTTGCGGTCGATGTGGGATAGTATGTGTACTGTCCATCTTTCTAGCACTATTATAGTTTCTAAATCGAAAAGCTAATTATGATAATAATATCATCTATTGATTGCTCTAATCAATTTTCAAGCAGAAAGCATGTTTTGTAGTACTTAATTTTGGATTATAAGTTGTGTCACAAAGTTTAGTTGTGCATCATTCATTTGAACAAGAGACTCAATTTCAATGCAACTTTGGTATGCGATTTAGTAGGCTATAAACTATAAAGGGTAAGGGTTGCTACGGGAACCAATTTTCTCGTGAACAGTTGGTACCAAATAATAATGCCTCAAACAAGTACCATTTTCTCCTGAACAGTTAGTACCAAATAATAATGACTCTCTAGAGGTTAAGCAGCCACTTAGCTGATTCCCAACAATTTGGTTTTGTGCTTCTCAATTTGTCGAAACCCCTTTAGTTTCATAATATAAGCGTGTCTTGGGATTGTTCCTTAATTTGCCTTTTAGTGCTCCTCATTTATTTGTTTACCTTCTATATAACATTCTTAAATAGGTTTAGTTGCGGATATTGATTCCCTTTTTTATTCAATTTGTTTGTTCAAGTTTTCGACTGAGTTTTTGCGTTACTGTATATCTGAATAAGCTGGCCTTTGAAGACTCTGGAACCTCTAAGCTCACTAGAATCTAGACATAATTTTTACACTTGCCATCTCGTCCATGGCGCACTCATCCATCGCTAACGAAAAGGAGTCATAGGTGCGATAAGTGACACACGGTTCGCAAAATAACATAAACAAGTTCACCAAATTCTGGTAGATTATTCTCTTAAAACTTATTTTGCCTGGGATGTTTGATCATTATTATTGGATCTTAGTACATAGGGCATTGAATTTTACCTAGTTTTTCCTTATCTTGTATCTCTTCAACGTCAACATTTTCATCCTCCCCACCCCTGGCTCTTGAAAAGCCAAAAAGAAAATAAGAAGAAAAAAAGAAAATGAAAAGTGAATTGGGAAAGTAGTCGTTTTTGGGATATTTATGTTTTGTTTCTTCCTGTGCAGTAGTGGCAGACACTTACCCAATCACCTGGCCTAGGCATACAGAATCCGACCTTTTAATATATGTTAAGACTACTACATTGTCAATGTGGGACATAAGTGTTGTATGGTCCATTTTCCAACATAATTACGGCTTCCACACATGAAACCATTCAAGAGATTCATCAGTAGCTCTTCATATTGTAAAAAGGCAACTATCTGCTTGCAGCTGGAATAGTTAAAATACCGTGGGATCTTAGAGATCTTGTTCGGCCTCTTAGCAACCAGTATAACATTAGAAACATAAAAATAATTCATTATGGTTTGATAATTGATGCTTGATTACACATAAACATCATTTTATTCGAGTGTACTCGGTGCATTGAAGCACAGGGTCCACTTTAATTCCTCGTATGGAAGGAAATTATGATTAGAAATCTGATGAACATGGATATAGGGTTGTATATATGATATTCTCCACGTAGGAATAGTTTCTTTTGCCTTGTGTTTCCCACACACAGGTTTTTGTTTGTTCTTTATTGTTTTTCATTTTCTTTGGGGGGGGGGTGTAAAACATGGTCCTTAAATTCCAATTGGGAAAATTCTCCATAGTAATCTCTTTTATGATTGAACAGTGGTGCCGCTAAATATTCAGCTTTGCTGCTTTATTTTCTTTGAAGAAAGTGAGCTTGGAAACACAGTGGATGTTATGGGAAAAGCAATCACTGAGACGCAGACGAATATTTATGTGAAGCTCATGGTATTCGACTAAATGAGGTAAATAAATTACAATTGTTCCTGTATTTATTTTATAAAGTAGTTTAGTTTCTAACTTGTCTTGGGTGCTTGCTGGATGGAGCTTTAATTAGTTTCTTCTTCTCCGATCTTCTTTTCTTGTGTCTTAGTTCCTTCTCTTTTGGTTAATTCAAGGAAGAAGCAAAAATAAATATATTAATAAAAGTGATTGGACAAGTCGCCATATTTTTGGATTTTTTGAGATTTATTCCAGTTCTTTTTCAACGTGTCGTGGGAGACGCCTGCCCAATCACTCGAAAGTGATTGGCAAACTCCGTCATCTTATATGTAGTAACAAATTTCTTTGCCATTGATGTGGGATAGTATGTATAATGTCCATCTTTCTAGCACTATTATATAGTTTCTAAATCGAAAAGCTAATTATGATAATAATATCATCTATTGATTGCTCTAATCAATTTTCAAGCAGAAAGCATGTTTTGCAGTACTTAATTTTGGATTATAAGTTCTGAGTTTTTACTAGGGTGTCACAAAGTTTAGTTGTGGCATCATTCATTTGAACAAGAGACTTCAATTTCAATGCATATTTGGTATGAGATTTTGTAGGTTATAAACTATAAGGGGTTGTTATGGGAACCAATTTTCTCGTGAACAGTTAGTAGCAAATAATAATGCCTCAAACAAGTACCATTTTCTCCTGAACAGTTGGTACCAAATAATAATGCCTCCCTAGAGGTTAAGCAGCCGCTTAGCTGATTCCCAACAATTTTCTTTTGTGCTTCTTACTATGTGGAAACTTCTTTAGTTTCATAATATAACTGTGTCTTGGGATTGTTACTTAATTTTCCTTTTTAGTGCTCCTCAGTTATTTGTTTACCTTCTATATGACATTCTTAAATAGGTTTAGTTACTGCTATTAATTCCCTTTTTTATTCAATTTGTTTGTTCAAGTTCTCAATCTTGAAATAAATTTTTTTTGATAAATAAAGTATATATTAATACCCATATACAAGGATTACTCCAATAATTACAGATTAAGTTCGCTACAAAGTCAGTTGACCTCAGACCTTAGACCTTTCCTGTTATCAAATGCTCTCCTATTTCCAAATCAATCTTGAAATAATTAAGAGTATCCACATTAACTTCGATAAATTCTAATACTTCAATACATTATCAACCTTACGAAAGATCCCCCCAAAAAGCTGCATTACTTTGGACCATTAATTCATCTATCACCCTACTTTATTAATTGACAGATTTCGCCCAATGTCTATTTTAGAAATATCAATAAAAGAACAATTATATTTAAAACAGGTATCGGATAATCGAAAGAAAAGAATTGACGCTCAGCTCCACCTAAACCGTCACACATCCTCAAAAACAAAGTCAGAAGAAGTTCATTCTTCAGCAAGCAAAGAATCTTCCTCGTTATCAAATGCTCTCCATATTCCTCTCTTTCTCAAAATCACCTAGCACATAACAATTCCGACAATAATTAAGAGTATCCACATTAACTTCAGGGATAAATTCTACGGTTCCTCTCACGTACTTCAATACATTATCAACCTTACGAAAGATCCCCCATGTAACAAAAAGATCTCAATTTCACTTCCATTCTGCATATATATAAACAACGAAAAACTATCATTATAGTACTATATCCAACAAATAACCTATCATTATAGTACTATATCTAAGAAATAACCTATCATTAAACAATAGCATACTATCATTAAAGTACTATATCTAAGAAATAACCTATCATTATAGTAGTAAATCTGAGAAATAAACTATCATTATAACCTATCATTACACAAACAATGGCACACTGCCTATATATAAACAAAATATATTATTGCAGCTAAAATACTATAATGGGACCACAATAGTGTATACAGACAATGGCAACTGCATACTAAATTGTTAAATATTCCATGGACCACAACTATGTATATAAAAATGACAAGATTCACACTTCTCAAAACAATGGACCACATAAAGTACTACAATGTTAAATAATCTGTAGGTGTAACATAGTACATATGAATTCCCACTATCATTATTAAATAACATGTAAACATTGAAACCCTACCATTTTGGAACCACAAACCGATGTAAATTCAAACCCTATCATTAACAACACACACATTGACCACGTAAAGTATAAATTGTAAAACCATATGACAGAAACATGGATGAAATAAAGAACATAGACATTGTACAATTAGAGTGTATTCGTCTCGTCGCTTTGATTTGTTGCTATATCCTTTGAGCCACCAAATTTCCAAAACCTTTCGTTATTGATTGATTGTTTGTTGTTGATTTTTGAATACGAGATCGAAAACCATATTATTTGGGGTTTCTTTCTTACCGCTTTCTCAAACCCTAGTATTTGGGGGTTTTTTCCTTCCCCAAATCGCAAATTCTAGTCAATCGATTGTTGATTGTCTAACTCCCTTTACTTATATATTATGTAATAATTGTCCATACCTGGGGTTGGGCAAAATAGGTATTTAACTCAACCTGAACGTCTGAACAAACGTTCGTCCACAAATTGGGCTCGGTTGCAACATAACTTTAGTTCAGTGGTAAGGATAACAATTCTAAAGTTTCGGTGGCCACATTGCAAGTTGTTTAACAGTTGGGTGGCCCAAATATGGGTTTTTGCCATATTATAACCTACAAACAAGTTTGCTCGATCATTATTATTGAATCTCATATATAGGGCTTGAAATATTATTTAGTTTACTTGTCTTGGTTCTCATAAACATCAAAGTTATATTTCCTTGTTCCATTGGATGTTGTGTCACGTGATAGTGTGGAGCTAGTTCCTCCTCCTAAAAAGAAAAAGGAAAAATAAAATAAAAAGTCCTGAGATAAGTTGTCGATTTTTGGTTTTTCAATAATTTGTTTCAATTGTTTTTTTTTTGCCTTTTGTGTTTGTTTTTGTAGTCCGTGGCACATGCCTTACCCAGCCACCTGCGCAAATGGACAAACTCCGACCTTTTAAACTATGTTACCAACTGCTACACTATCAATATGATGTCGGACAAGGGGTGGGAGAGATGGCAAGGGCACTCAAGCAAAGACGTTGAGGTCTTTGGTTCCAATCTCCATACCAACAAGGGTTCACACTTACCTATCAAAAAAAAAAAAGATGTCGGACAAAGGTGTTTTATGGTCCATTAATTTCCCAACATCATTACAGCTTCTTAATATGAAGCCATCAAAGATATTCATCAGGATTTCTTAAAGCTGTGAATTCAACATTTTGTTCGCTGGTTCCTTGAATTGGAAAAATTTGCTTCGATATTTTTGATCTTGTCCAACCTCTTCGTACCTATAGCAATGGAATGGAAGATAAGAGCACAATGTGGTATGATAATTGACATATGATTGGCCTTCTGAAATCCAAGTATGCTTGTAGGACCTCAGTTCAGTTTCAAGCATAAGCTGATAATTAAATTCTTTACAAATGAGAATTGTGTATTAGCGTACCACATGAATGCAACCTACATTATTTGATTCAAGTGCAACTCATTGGCATCTGAAGCAGAAGATCCACCTTTAGGTCCACATATGGAAGGAGATTACTAGTAGAAATGACTTGAGTTGTAAGCCTAGTGTGATACTAATTAATAAGATATAATTGCTCACCTTCCAGTTACCTTTTCGAGTTTCCACATGTGTGTAAAACAATTCCCTAGATATGCAGAAGATACATTGAAATCAATTCCTTCATTGGTGAGTGAGATGCCATGTAGAGGGACATTGCTGGTGCCGTGTGTAACATCTCATTACTTTCTTCAGTATGCCTTTTCATGTTATGCCTTTTCAGCTTAGCTTCTTCTCCAAATAGCACTTAAAAAATGGGTGCCGCAATCGAGCAATTCTGTTATTTTGTGCCATTCTTCCTATGCGAAAGCCCAATGGAGAAAGGCCTTTTCTAAAAGATGGGACCTAACTTTGTCCTAGTCTCTACCGATCAAAGATGCTGCATTGCAGTATGAGATTTTTCCAGAAGGGTAGAGGGGACACGACTGGAGGTCTGTCTTGCTTGGTTTGTTAGTGCTTGAACTTAGCGAAGATCCATGGAAAGGGAAAGATGATCCCATGCGGTACAAATCTGGTACCACAAAGTTGTGGGAGAAAATCTTTCGGAAAGGATAAATTTATAAGAAAATAGATTGTGGGCAAAATATTAATTTCTAGCTTTTAATATTATTTTTTCATTTTGCTAGTTGCAGTTGATGGGAATTTGACCAATGATCAGAAAGTGAGTTTTTGTTTTCATCTGGTATGGAATTCAGTGAAACATCCAATCATCATCGTAATTCCTATTACAAGGAAATTTAGTAAGTGGCAGAAGAAATTTAGTAAGAAGGAATACAAAAATGTGCAATGTTAAAAATTTATAGTTCCTTTTTCTATTTCATGTTGTGACATATATTTTAAGGTTGAGGAGCCTGTTCTCTCTCATCCTTAAAAGAAAAAGGAAAAGAAAATAAAAAGTGGCTGGGTAAGTCATCGTTTTTGGGTTTTTTATTTTCTTTTTCATATTTGTTTCTTTTCTTGTTTTTCTTTTTGTAGCTGTGATGCACGCCTTACCCAACCACTTGTTGTAAACGGACGAAATCTGACTTTTTAAAATTATGTTACCGGCTGCTACATTGTCAATGTGGAACCAATGTGTTTTGCAGTCCGTTTCCCAACATGGTTACATCTTCCTAATATGAAGCCCCTACAGATATTCATCAGGATTTCTTGCGAATTGAACTATATGTTTGCTGTTCCTACAATTGGGAAACTTGCTCAGATCTTAGAGATTTTGTCCAACCTCTTAGTAACTATAACATTGAAAAGTGTAAGATCATCGGCACCTGATAGGCCTTCATATTCGAAGTATGGCTGTAGGATCATTAGTTCAGGTTCAAGCAAGTAGCTGTTTTGATTTTCTTTACTCGCGAGATCTGGGTAACAGTGCACCACATGAATGGAACATAAACTATCTGATTCGAGTGTAACTTAATTAACTCTTGATGTTGCTTCACAATTAGTTGCTTGAGCCGTAGGTTTAGTATGATACTCTAGCAAGGAATAATATCTTACCTTCCAAGTTTCCAACTATCATTTCAAGTTTCCGGATGTGTACAAAAACAATTCCCCCCATAGGAATCTTGAACCTAAGAATTTTTTCCCACATCTAGCGAATACGATAAAAGCGCTTCCCTTATTGGTAATGGAGAATTGGAGACACCATATAGAGAGAGTGCCAGTGCCATGTGTTACATCTCATTATTTGCTTCAGTAGGCCTTTTCACGTTGTGATTAGTGACACATGCGTTTCATTTTAAATACAACCACTATATGAAATTCACCTAGATTGTTTTCTAAACATACAAATGTTCTGTCATTATTATTAATCATATATGTAAGATATGTAATTGTACTTTCTTTTAAATCTTATTATGATTTTCAATTCTTCCTTCTTTGAACATAATTTACTAGATAGTGAATTTACGCTCTGATGTACTTAGTTGCTTGCTCCTCTTCATTTTCTTGGACTTCAACTGTCTGTTTTATTTCAAATCTGGTAATACTTTTGAAGTATGATTGGCTTGAAGTTGAATTTTATTTAGCTTACTTGTCTTTGATCTCTTCAACATCAAAATTATAGTCCCAGTATATCCTTTTTCCATTTCAGGCTGTAACTATATATCACGTTTTTTGAGCCCGTTCTCACTTCTCCTAAAAAGCAAACAGAGAAGAAAATAGAACGTGCTCAGGTAAGCAGAGTTGTTTTTGGACTTTTTTTAAATTTCGTTTTGAGTTTTTGAAGACTGTGGCACACACCTATTCAGGAATCTCATCTTAATATCCTGGATCAACTATCTGTTTTCTGTTCCGGAAATTGGGATACTCTCTTGGATCTTAGAGTTTTGTCCAACCTCCTAGCAACAATAACATTGATATTACTGCTAGAGTGAGTGCTCTGAATTCTGAGTTGGGAAAAGTGGTTCAAAATGCATGAGATCTTGATACGTTCATTATGAAAATTTTCTTATGCATTAGTTTCCTCCTTAGACCACAGTGCCTCTACCTATAAGCTTTACATAAGCTGTAGTTAGTCTGTATGAAACATTGACATGTTTGGTTTGGGAATATAAGTGCCATAGTTTCGAAGAAGTTTGGGAAAAAATCAAATGAAGGAAACAGAGTATTCAGTACTAATTCAACACTAATCAACTGGCCACTGAAATATGCCATTTTTGAAGTGTATGATATAATCAACTATAGTGGAAAATCATCCATTATTTTATCTGCTTTTGGTGAAATGATCTTACATTGGATATTAATGTTTGTTAAGGTAACAGAACGGCATGATAGGCCATGACTCATCCTAGGGGTTAAGCTGGCTTCTTAGTCGATTCTCACAATTGCTTTTGCGTTTCTCACTCTTTAGATTGGTTTTCTTAAGTTTCTTCTAAGTGCTCCTCATCATTTGCTTGCCTTCTATAGGACTTTCTCAAAGAGGCTTGATTACAGTTTTAATTCTCCTTTCAACATAATTATTGATTAGATCTTTGCTTTGCTGATAATTGTGTAAGTTGGCCTCTTGCATTTTGTACCTCCAATAGCTCTTTGATTGCTTCTGTGTCTTTTTACATTGTGATCAGTGACATGGATTATATATTAGCACAAAATTTTACCAAATCCGGTAGATTACTCTCTTAATTTCTTTTGTCTGGGATGTTTGATGAACACTATTGGATCTTATACATAGGGCATGGAATT
Organism: Codonopsis lanceolata; assembly: GCA_013146195.2. Classification (NCBI taxonomy): domain Eukaryota; kingdom Viridiplantae; phylum Streptophyta; class Magnoliopsida; order Asterales; family Campanulaceae; genus Codonopsis; species Codonopsis lanceolata. The sequence goes on along the minus strand of CM028384.1, from coordinate 21,757,669 downwards.
TTACCTGGTTTCCTTGTCTTGAATCTCTTCAATGTCAAGGTTTTCAAGATGGATAAGCCTCTCGCGCTCTTAAAATGCCAAAAATAAAAAAATTAAACTTAAAAAGTGAATTGGGCGAGTAGTCGTTTTTGGGTTTTTTATATTTTTTTCAGTTCATTTTTTTTTTCTGTACAGTCGTGGCAGACACTTGCCCAGTCACCTGGCCTATGCAGACATACTGCGACCTTTTAAACTACGTTACGAACTACTACAGCGTCGATGTGGGACATAAGTGTTGTGTGGTCAGTTTTCCAACATCATCACGGCTTCCACATATGAAACCATTCAAGAGATTCATCAAGAGCTCTTCATATTGTAAAAGATAATTCCTTTAATCAGTAAACTTGCTGGGATCTTCAGGATCTTACCCAACCTCTTAGCAACTATATATATATATATATATATATATATATATATATATATATTGATAGATAAGTTTGGCCACTCGCTATGGGTATTGGAACCAAATACCTCAAAGAGTTACCATTTCTCTTAGTAACTAATATAACATTGAAAACAGAGAAAATAACACATTGTGGTATGATAATTAATGCCTGAGAACATATATCATTTGATTCGAGTGTAACTTGGTGCATTGAAGCATATGATCCACTTTAAGTCTTTCTGCATAATTTTTTCTCCGTAGTAGATGTAACAATGCCCCTCCTCCATATAAATATTAACTCTTTGGTTGGTCTATGTGTAACATGGATTGGTTTGTTTGGGATCCGGATATTAGTGCTAAACATGATTTGAGTTATTGAAGTTTTTGTGTTGCTTCTTGCTAACCCCATTGAGTGAAGAAGTTGGGGGGAAAAAATCAGCGAAAGTGATTCAAATGCTAATTGAACAATTGAATCATCAAATCAAATGGCGTCTGATAAGCTATTCTTGATGTGTAGTTGATAAATCCAACTAAACAGTGGAAAATCATCCTTTTATTATGTTTTGTGTTTTCCAGCGAAACCAATTTACACTGTAAAGTATTTTATGTTGAGGTAACAGTGTTTTCTGATAAGCCATGACAGAGTTTAGCACTTAGCAGTGACTTAGCCAATTCCCAACAATTTACTTTTGTGCTTCTCACTTTGTGGAAACCCCTTTAGTTTCATATATAAACAACCTGATTGTTCCTTAATTTGCCTTTTAGTGCTCCTCATTTATTTGTTTACCTTCTGCTTGGCATTCTTAAATAAGTTTAGTTACTGATTTTTTAATTCCCTTTTTTTATTCAAGTTCTTTACTGATCGAATATTTGCATTGCTGTATATCTGAATAAGCTGGCCTCTTAAAGACTCTAGAACCTCTAAGCTAACTAAAGTCTTGTCAAATTTTTTCACTGGCCAACCTGTCCATAGCGCACTCATCCGTCGCAAATGAAAAGGAAGAAAGTCATAGGAGCTCACTTGCTATCCCTTTGGAGCATAATGCTTATTGAGCTTGCTAAGGTAACCCATCTCTAAAGTGGTAAACCATCCCTAGTTTTATCTACTTATAGTGAAATGATCTTACATTGAATTTTAAATTTTGCTAAGGTGACGGAACAGTTTGATAAGCCACGACTCATCTTAGGGGCTAAGCTGATCGCTTAGTCAATTCTCAAGAACTTGCTTTTGTTTTTCTTACTTTTGGAAACAATGTTGGTTTTCTAAGTTTTCTTTTCTCATCGATTCTTTACCTTCTATGAGACATTCTCGAAGAAATTTAATTACTTATACTCCCTCTGTCTCTCATGCAAAGAGTCCACTTTTCTATTATGGCATGTTCCACTCAAATATTTCACTCTTGAAAATATTGTCTACAATCTCCATAACTTTTCTACTTTACCCTCATCATATGTTATAAACAGCTTGGGTATACTCAAGCATTTTTTTAATTATAACCAACTTGAATGAAACTTCTATATCTCTTAAATATTAGATTTTTCAAACTTGGGACTCACTGTTCTTTTTACATTGTGATAGTCTGTTAGATTGTTCTCTTAATTTATTGTCTGGGGATGTATGATCATTATTATTGGATCTTAATGCATAGGGCATTGAATTTGACTTTGTTTTTTCCTTATCTTGTATCTCTTCAACGTCAACCTGTTCAAGGTTAATAAGCCTCTTGCCATCCCCTGGCGTTTGAAAAGCCAAAAAGAATAAAGAAAATGAAAAGTGAATTGGGCAAGTAGTTGTTTTTGGGCTTGCTATGTCTTTTTTCAGTTTTTTTTTTTCCTGTGCAGTCGTGTCCAACAGTTGCCCAATCACCCAACCTAGGCTGATAGATTCTGACCTTTTAAACTATGTTATGATTACAACAGTGTCGATGTGGGACATAAATTTTGTACAGTCCATGTTCCGACATAATTACGGCTTCCACATATGAAACCATTCAAGAGATTCAGCAGACGCTCTTCAAACTGTAAAATGTAACTATCTGTTTGCAGCTGGAATAGGTAAAATACCCTGTGATGTTAGAGATCTTGTTCAGCCTCTTAGCAACTAGTATAACATTATAAACAGAGAAAATAAGTCATTGTGGTTTGATAATTGATGCTTGATTACATATAAACATCATTTGATTCGAGTGTGACTTGGTGCATTGAAGCACAGGGTCCACTTTAGTCCTCGTATGGAAGGAAATTATGAATAGAAATCTGATGAACATGAATATAGGCTTGTAGATATGATATCCTCCAGGTAGTAATAGTTTCGCCTTGCGTTTCCACACAGGTTTTGTTTGTTCTTTATTGTTTTTCATTTTCTTTAAGAGGGGGGGGGGTTGGAATAAAACATGGTCATTAATAATCTCTTTTATGATTGAACAGTGGTGCCGCTAGCTGAAATATTCAACTTTGCTACTGTATTTTCTTCGAAGAAGGTGAGCTTGCAAACACAGTGGATGTTATGGGAAACGCAATCACTGAGATGCTGACGAACATTATGTGAAGCTCGTGGTATTCGACTAAATTTGTGGTAAAGAAAATAGTTCCTGTTTTTGCTTTATAAAGTAGTTTAGTTTCTGATAATTTCCATGGCTGTGAGATTAAGTATAGATGTACGGTATACTTCTAATTCGCAACTTGCGGTCATTAGACTTCTTCCATTTTAATTTCTACAATGTTTAATCAGGTGAATGCATCAGGTTATCTTTTTATTTCCCTGGAAGCCACTTTTCTTTGTTTACAGCAAAACATCCAATCCACTTGAATTTTGCGATATACTGCTTTTAGTCTTGCAACGAGTTCTATGAATCCATTTCCTACAAACTGAATTTACATTATAACTTAGTTGCTCCTCTTCCCTTTCAACTTTGTAAAATGGCTTGATCTTCCTTTTGTTTTTTTCTTCTTGGGGGGCAGTTTGTTCACTTCAGCTTACGCTCACCTTAACTTAATCCACCCCTTAGGCGAGTCAAAGGGCGTTGGCATGGAAGCTACACACTCTTTAACTTAATCCACCTCTCGTACAAGTTCAAGGCTGCACCCACGATGCTTGAACTATGGCATCAGGAGTTACCTCTCAGTCTCAGGTGTTGGCCTCAAGAATTAATCAAATCAGAGTGGATACCCAAAAGATTCTAACTTGTCTTGGGTGCTTGTTGGATGGAGCTTTACTTAGTTTCTTTTTCTCTGATCTTCTTTACACATGTCTTAGTTCCTTTCCTTTTGGTTAATTCAAGGAAGAAGCAAAAATTAATTAATTAACAAAAGTGATTGGACAAGTCGCCATATTTTTGGATTTTTTGAGATTTATTCCGGTTCTTTTTCAACATGTCGTGGGAAACGCCTGCCCAATCACTTGAAAGTAATCACCAATTTCCGTCGTTTTAAATGTCGTAACAAATTTCTTTGCCATCGATGTGGGATAGTATCTATCCTGTCCATATTTCTAGCACTAGTTTCTAAATCGAAAAGCTAAATATGATCATAATATCATCTATTGATTGCTCTAATCAGTTTTCAAGCAGAAAGCATATTTTATAGTACTTAATTTTAGATTATAAGTTGTGATTTTTTACATGGGTGTCACAAAGTTTAGTTGTGGCATCATGCACTTGAACAACAGACTTCAATTTAATGCATATTTGGTATGAGATTTAGTAGGCTATAAACTATAAAGGGTTGTTATGGGAACCAATTAGGGCAGCCTCAAACAAGTACCATTTTCTCCTAATATAATGAAGGGTAATATATATCCCATAAATTGTTGAAATGGAAGTGTGTTATAGAAAAATTGGTTTTGAAATGCATAATCATATTTCTTTAATAGGGTTTATTGCCTTTTTATCTACCTTTGTTTATATAAGTCCTATTGACATATGAGAAAAGATGGCAATAAGCCTTACCCAATTTTAGGTTTTCATGTGGAAACCTAAGTGGATGCTAATAACTTGATTCATAATGCTCTTGTAACAAATGAAAGTGATGGTAATAGCGAGATTGCTGAGTACACAAAGGGTTAGGAAAGTGATTATGCCCCAAATCTTGACCATATCAGTGATAACGAAGACATGATTTAGCATCTTATTAATTAACAGAGTTAAGATCTCCTGTACCATTTGTGTGTACCACTTTTCATCTCCACCATTGCATCCCAATCATTGCATCTCAACCAATGGTTGAGAAAATGTAAGTACAGAGATCGGACTCGTGTGGGGGCCAACACAACAATAATTTTGGGACGGAGGGAGTAATAATATCATCTATTGATTGCTCTAATCAATTTTCAAGTAGAAAGCATGTTTTGCAGTACTTAATTTTGGATTATAAGTTCTGAGGTTTTACTAGGGTGTCACAAAGTTTAGTTGTGGCATCATTCATTTGAACAAGAGACTTCAATTTCAATGCATATTTGGTATGAGATTTTGTAGGTTATAAACTATAAGGGGTTGTTATGGGAACCAATTTTCTCGTGAACAGTTAGTAGCAAATAATAATGCCTCAAACAAGTACCATTTTCTCCTGAACAGTTAGTACCAAATAATAATGCCTCCCTAGAGGTTAAGCAGCTGCTTAGCTGATTCCCAACAATTTTCTTTTGTGCTTCTCACTTTGTGGAAACTCCTTTAGCTTCATAATATAAACGTGTCAGGATTGTTCCTTAATTTTGCTTTTAGTGCTCCTAATTTATTTGTTTACCTTCTATATGACATTCTTTAATAGGTTTAGTTACTGATATTAATCCCCTTTTTTATTCAATTTGTTTGTTCAAGTTCTCGACTGATATAGTTTTTGCATTCCTATATATTTGAATAAGCTGGCCTCTTATAGACTCTGGTACCTCTAAGCTCATTAGAATCTAGACATAATTTTCCACTTGGCCGTCCCGTCCATAGCGCACTCATCCATTGCAAACGAAGAGGAAGAAAGTCATAGGTGCTCACTTGCTATCCCCTTGGAGCATAATGCTTTTTTATTCATTTTGTTTGTTCACTGTTCTTTTACATTGGGATTAGTGACACGTGGTTGGCAAAATAACATAAACAAGTTCACCAAATTCTAGTAGATTATTCTCTTAATCTTACTTTACCTGGGATGTTTGATTGGATCTTGTATCTCTTCAACGTTAACATTTTCAAGGTTGATGAGCCTCTCCCCACCCCCTTGGCTCTTGAAAAGCCAAAAAGAAAATAAGAAGAAAAAGAAAATGAAAAGTCAATTTGGCAAGTAGTCGTTTTTGGGCCTTTTGTGTTTTTTTTTTCCTGGCAGTTGTATGGGACACTTGCCCAATAACCTAGCCTATGCACACAGAATCCGACCTTTCGAAATATAGTACGACTACTACATTGTCAATGTGGGACGCAAGTGTTGTATGGTCCATTTTCCAACATATTACAGCTTCCACACATGAAACCATTCAAGAGATTCATCAGGAGCTCTTCATATTGTAAAAGGCAACTATCTGTTTGCAGCTGGAATAGGTAAAATACCGTGGGATCTTAGAGATTTTGTTTGGCTTCTTAGCAACCAGTATAACTTTATAAACGGAGAAAATTACTCATTATGGTTTGATAATTGATGCTTGATTACATACAAACGTCATTTTATTCGAGGGTAACTTGGTACATTGAAGCACAGGGTCCACTTTAAGTCCTCGTATGGTAGGAAATTATGATTTGAAATCTGATGAACATGGATGAAGGCTTGTATATATGATATTCTCCAGGTAGGAATAGTTTCTTTTGCCTTGCGTTTACCACACACAGGTTTTTGTTTGATCTTTATTGTTTTTCATTTTCTTTAAGAGGGGGGGGGGGGCGTTGGAATAAAACATGGTACTTGAATTCCAATTGGGAAAATTCTCCATAATAATCTCTTTTATGATTGAACAGTGGTGCCGCTAGCAGAAATATTCAGCTTTGCTGCATTTTTCCCGAAGAAGGTGCGCTTGCAAACACAGTGGATGTTATGGGAAAAGCAATCACTGAGACGCTGACAAATATTATGTGAAGGTCGTGGTATTCGACTAAATTTGTGGTAATGAATCTACAATAGTTCTTGTTTTTGCTTTATATAGTAGTTTAGTTTCTAACTTGTCTTGGGTGCTTGCTGGATGGAGCTTTAATTAGTTTCTTTTTCTCTTGATCTTCTTTTCTTGTGTATTAGTTCCTTCTCTTTTGGTTAATTCAAGGAAGAAGCAAAAATAAATATAATAATAAAAGTGATTGGACAAGTCGCCATATTTTTGGATTTTTTGAGATTTATTCCAGTTCTTTTTCAACGTGTCGTGGGAGACGCCTGCCCAATCACTCGAAATTGATCGCCTAACTCCGTCGTTTTATACGTAGTAACAAATTTCTTTGCCATCGATGTGGGATAGTATGTATACTGTCCATCTTTCTAGCACTATTATAGTTTCTAAATCGAAAAGCTAATTATGATAATAATATCATCTATTGATTGCTCTAATCAATTTTCGAGCAGAAAGCATGTTTTGTAGTACTTAATTTTGTATTATAAGATCTGAGTTTTTACTAGGGTGTCACAAAGTTTAGTTGTGGCATCATTCATTTGAACAAGAGACTACAATTTCAATGCATATTTGGTATGAGATTTTGTAGGTTATAAACTATAAAGGGTTGTTATAGGAACCAATTTTCTCGTGAACTGTTAGTACTGAATAATAATGCCTCAAACAAGTACCATTTTCTCCTGAACAGTTAGTACCAAATAATAATGACTCCCTAGAGGTTAAGCTACAGCTTAACTGATTCCCATCAATTTGCTTTTGTGCTTCTCACTTTGTGGAAACTCCTTTAGTTTCATAATATAAACGTGTCACGATTGTTCCTTAATTTTCCTTTTAGTGCTCCTCATTTATTTATTTACCTTCTATATGGCATTCTTAAATAGGTTTAGTTACTGATATTAATTCCCATTTTTATTCAATTTGTTTGTTCAAGTTCTCAACTGATTGTGTTTTTGAATTGCTGTATATCTGAATAAGCTGGCCTCTTAAAGACTCTGGAACCTCTAGGCTCACTAGAGTCTAGACATAATTTTCCACTTGGCCATCCTGTCCATAGCGCACTCATCCATCATCTATTGCAACGCTAAGGAGGAAGAAAGTCATAAGTGCTCATGTGCTATCCCCTTGGAGCATAATACTTTTTTATTTAATTTGTTTGTTCATTGTTCTTTAAGTGACTCCTGTTTCACAAAATAACATAAACAAGTTCATCAAATTCTGGTAGATTATTCTCTTAATCTTATTTTTCTTGGGATGTTTGATAATTATTATTGGATCTTAATACATAGGGCATTGTATTTACCTAGTTTTTCCTTGTATTTCTTCAACGTCAACATTTTCAAGGTTGATGAGCCTCTCCCCCACCCCTTGGCTCTTGAAAAACCAAAAAGAAAATAAGAAGAAAAAAAGAAAATGAAAAGTCAATTTGGCAATTAGTCGTTTTTGTGCATTTTAAGTTTTTATTTTCTTTGGCAGTCGTGGCAGACACTTACCCAATCACCAGGCCTAGGCACATAGAGTTCGACCTTTTAAACTATGTTACAACTACTACATTGTCAATGTGGGACGTAAGTGTTGTATGGTCCATTTTCCAACATAATTACGGCTTCCACATATGAAACCATTCAAGAGATTCATCAGGAGCTCTTCATGTTGTAAAAGGCAATTATCTGTTTGCCGCTGGAATATGTAAAATATCATGGGATCTTAGAGATCTTGTTCGGCCTCTTAGCAACCAGTATAACATTGTAAACAACAAAAATAACTCATTATGGTTTGGTAATTGATGCTTGATTACATATAAACATCATTTGATTCAAGCGTAACTCTGTGCATTGAAGCATAGGGCTCACTTTAAGTCTTTGTATGGAAGGAGATTATGAGTAGAAATCTGATGAACATGGATATAGGCTTATATATAGGGAATAATTTCTTACTTTCCAATTATCGCCTTAAGTTGCCACACAGGTTTTGTTTGTTATGTATTTGTTTTTCATTTTTTTTAGTGGAGGAGAGGCATAAAGCATGGCCTTTTAATCCCAACTGTGAAAATTCTCCTTAATTCTCTTTTATAATTGAACAATGGTGCTACTAGCTGAAATATTATGCTTTACTTTCTTGGAAGAAGGTGAGCAAGCAAACACAGTGGATGTTATGGGAAAAGCAATCGCTGTCATTATGAGAAGCTTGTGTTATTCGACAAAATATGTGGTAAAGAAACTACATATGTTCATGCTTTTGCTTTATAAAGTAGTTTGGTTTCTTATAATTTCCTTGACAGTGTGATTTAAGTATAGAATGTTGGAAATTGGTTGCAAAAATTGGAGACGACCAATATTTCACCAATTGTTGACCCAATTTCCATTTATTGGAATTAAAAGCAAGTTGCAGATTATTAATCTAAGTTTCGAGTAGATACAAATAATGTATTTATTTTCTCAAAACCAATTTTGGGTGAATGAGAAATTAATGCACAAAGTGAGCAACTTGGCTTTATAGTTGAAGAGCAAATGGGTTATGGAATGTCATATCCCACATTGTAAAAATAAAGTGTAAGAGAACACTTTATGAGAATACAATCATGTGTTCTAACGTGCATCGTTGTAGTGTCACATGCGTGTGAGCCACTTTTTCCCACATTATTCCTATGTGCGAGAATGGTGCGAAGCACCATCTGAGCTCGCAGTGGGCGCTTTAGAGGAACACATGCGCATTGTCGCTAGGAGTTGTGGAGCCTTAAAGTTTTGATCAGGTCAATCAGACTGATGGCTCTGCTTGAGGTTCAACTTGGTTCAGTTGGTGCGGCTCAGGAGTGGCGTGTGTGAGTGGGTCAAGTGGGTTCGGTCCAGTGTGCCTCCACTGAGCTGGTGCAACCGGTCGGGTACGGATCCAGTGCGGCGAGCCTACGGAGCAACTAGTGGTTGGAGCGGTTATGGCTTGGAGTGCATCGTGCATCGATGTAGTGTCACATGTGTGTGAGCCAATTTATCCCACATTATTCCTATGTGCGAGAATGGTGCGGCACCATCCGAGCTTCAGGCACTTTAGAGGCACACATGCGCATTGTCGCTAGGAGAGCCTTAAAGTTTTGACCAGGTCAACCAGACCGATGGCTCTGCTCGAGGTTCAACTCGGTTCAGTTGGTGCGGCTCAGGATTGGCGTGTGTGAATGGGTCAAGTGGGTTCGGTCGGCCCGCCTCCGAGCCGGTGCAGCCGGGAGCATCCAATGCGACGAGCCTACGGAGCAACCGGTGGTTGGAGCGGTTATGGCTTGGAGCGATCCAATGCATCACGCATGTGCCAGGAGCCATTCGACGGTTGAGATCTGTCCGCCTAGTTTATGCCCCTTCACCAAAAGACACCCGTAGCTTTCTACAACTATCAATAGGACCCCATTCCATCCATTTTATTTCACTCCTACAATTGCATTCAAGTATTCATTGTAGTTTCGCTCTCTCACTCTCTCTCTTTCATTTCTTGTCAAAGAGAGTCTCGGTTATCAAATTGGTTGCCGAAAGCTTTTTAATCATTGTGCTACGATTATAAGTTAGAAAGTTGTCGTATCTTGGGAAGCGATTGTAGGCGTAAGCATTAAATACGACAATTTCATCTTGTGAAGAAAGAGTCAAACTCTTATCTCGACTTATATGTAATTTAGTTACGTAATTAATTTATGTATTATTTTTTGTATTTTGTTTTATTGCCATTTTCAGATTACACCGAAATGTACTCCAACATAGAAGTACTGTCTACTTCTAATTCACAACTTGCGGTCAACTTCTTGAATATTGATTTCTACAATATTTAATCGGGTTAATGCGCGCCAGTTCTCTTTTATTTCCTTAGAAGCCAATTTTATTTATTTACAGCAAAACATCCAATCCACTTGAATTTGCAATATACTGCTTTTAGTCTTGCAACGAGTTCTATGAATCCATTTACTACATACTAAATTTACATTATAACTTAGTTGTTCCCCTTCCTTTTCTTTCACTTCAACTGTGTGTTTTATGTAGAATATGCAATTATTTTGGAGTATAATCGGCTTGAACTCCTTATGCATAATTATCTTCGTATTATAACGTTGACCGGTTTGTTTGGGTTCTGTATATGAGTGCTAAACATGATTTGAGTTACTGATGGTTTTGTGTTGCTTCTTGCTAACCCATAGGATGAAGAAGTTGGGAAACAAAATAAAGAAAGTGATTCAAGTCTCGATTGAACAATGGATGGCACTTTGAGTTAATACCCGAAGGATGATTACTTGTCTTGGGTGATTGTTGGAGGGAACTTTATTTAGTTTCCTTTCTCTCCGCTCTCGTTTACATAGGTCTTAGTTCCTTCTCTTTTACTTAATTCAAGGAAGAATCAAAAATAAATAAATTAACAAAAGTGATTGGACAAGTCAGTCATATTTTTTGATTTTTTTGATATTTATTCCAGTTCTTTTTCAACGTGTCGTGGTTGACACCTGCCCAATCACTCGAAAGTGATCGTTAATCTCCGCCCTTTTAAATGTAGTAACAAATTTCTACGCCATCGATGTGGGATAGTATGAATAATGTCCATCTCTCTAGCACTATTATAGTTTCTAAATCGAAAAGCTAAATATGATCATAATATCCATCTATTGATTGAACTAATCGGTTTTCAAGCGAGAAAGCATGTTTTATAGTACTTAATTTCAATGCTTTTGAACAAGAGACTTCAATTTCAATGCATATTTGGTTTGAAATTCAGTAGGCTATTAATTATAAAGGGTTGTTATGGGAACCAATTAGGGCTGCCTTAAATAAGTATCATTTTCTCTTAACGTAATATGGGTTTAATTACTTTTTTATCTACCAAACTTTGCTTAAGGATCCACAAAATGTATCAATTTACATACTTTTGTTTATATAAATCGTATTGATGTCTCAAAAAGATGACACAAAGCCTCACCTAGCCAAGTTTTCTTTCGAAAACCTAACCGGATGTTATTAACTTGATTCATAGTGCTCTTGCTGAGTACCAGAAGGGTCAGGATTTGATTATGCCCCAAATCTTCATCATATCAATGGCAAGGAAGATAGGGTTTAGCATGTTGTTAATTAGGTTTTTTACGGACCTAATGTGTACGGTTTTTGTTAATAGAATTCAAAAATTATATGGAAATGTTATTTAGATCCTTGAGCAAAGTTTAATAAGTAAAAAATAATTGATTTTATTTTCACAAGATGTCGCTTTATAGATCCTTTTACATTAGGCTTCATAGTGAATCTTTCTAGGGGCCAACTCGACTACTTTTGTAGTCTTTTTCCTTTTCTTGTTTTTACTTGTGTAAGTCTAGGGTGGATCACTCAAAGGTTAAAAAAAAACGATTTCCGTTGAGTACATGTTGAAGGTCATGGGTTCGAATCCATCTCCTTGCAAAAAGAAGGGTAAGGTCGCCTAGATTTTCCCTTTGCCAGGGTTTGAATCCATCTACTTGCAAAAATAAGAGTAAGGTGGCCGACATTTTCCCTTCCCCAGACCTCACATTGTGTGGGAGTTTTTGACACTGGTTACGCCCTCTTAGATGCCTTATGGTGTGAACGAATTGTCGAAGACTCAAATAAACTATGTTTAGTTACTAAGGTGCAATCTTCTTCCCCATAATCAATTGTCAAACCTAGTTGTTGAGTAGTAGCCCCGAAAAATTAGCAATTACGTAGATCAACTTGTAAGAGATATGTTCTAGCATAATTGTAGATCTCGGGTTCGAGCTGAGAACACAACTTGTGTTGAAAACTTGTTCGGAGCCACTTGTGGCCTTATCCGACTCATGGATTAGTCTTGTACTTTCAAGTTAATACTCTGAAAGATTGTTATAGCAAGAAGTTAGATATTGCTTGCTATATTTGCAAAAATTCTCATATTGCACTTATCTTTTAAACTATGTTACTAACTACTATACTATCAAATATCAATGTGTGAAATGTGTTTGGATATGTAGAGTTGTCAAAATGAGTTGGACTCGTTGGGTCAACCTGTCTCGCCACAAAAAAAAAGGTGGGTTGAGAAAATATGAACCCATTTGGAGGTGCGTTAAACGGGTTGAACACGCAGGTTGCGGGTTGGCCTGCCAAGTTGTGAAATAATAAAAGATAATCACAAGTTTGATAGTTATAAATTTAAATTTTCTCGTTTAAAGGGTGAAATTATTTGTGAAATCTTAAATATAAGTAAATGATTATGGATTCGTTAAAAATGACATTTTAAAAAATAAGGTAGATTAATAACGATATTGATGGAAATATAAACTATAAGAAGGTATGAAAAGAATAATAGTAAAATGATTTTTGATTTCCTTTTTACACTATTAATAGTAGAGAATGTTGTTTAAAAATACTATTTAGAATATAATAGTAGAAAATATAATTTTTTTTGATGAATTGTGAATTTTTTGTTCTATAATTATTATTTTTTAGTGAGAAGTTCGGACAGGTCCCTTTTACAAAGTTTATAACCCCTCCAGTACCCTTTTTTTTTTCAACTATGAAAGACCACTTTTCGAAATATTGTTTCAAAAATACCATCGTCTTCTTCAACAGCTTCAACAATACACTTTGGATTCGAAAATCACGATTGTGCGTAACGAAACTAGGATCGAGGGGGCAGCGCCCTGTCGTGGGGGTTCGGGGGCAATCCCCCCGAAAGGAAAACACGTTTTTTGATTCATGAAATACAAAACTATAACGGATCTGTGTTGGGTTGAAGATATTTTTAGTTGGGAAGAAGGTAGAGAAGGAGGAGGAAGAATAAGGCTTACGATAGAGGAGATGGAAGAAGAAGGTGGAGGACGTAAACTGGTTATTTATGCTTTTGTATCGTGGTGCAAAAATGAATTATATAATATTTTTGCACCGCGGTTCAAAGTTTAATTTCCTAGTCTATTTTTGAACAACGATTCATAAATTTAATTACATATGATGTCTTTAATGTGGCTCGAACAAATGGTGCCTCTGGTGAGGCTTTAATTACATTAATTGTTGAATTGTGGTTTAAAGTTTAATTTCCTAGTCTATTTTTGAACCGTTGTTCATAAATTTCATTACATTAATTTTTGCACCACAGTTTAATAGTTTAATTTGATAGTCTAATTTCACCATGGTTCATAAATTTAATTCGAGATTTTTGAATCGCGATACAAAAACGTAGCGCGCCTTAAGCTCATTAAGGGCATTGCAGTCATTTCGCCCTCAAAATTGTGATTTTTCCGGTTGAAAAAAAAACACTGGACTAGAGGAGTTATAAACTTTAAAAAGTGAACCGGCCCGCAATTTTACCTATTTGAAAAAATTACGGGCCGGTCCACTTTTTGAAACTTTTAATCGCTAAAGTACACCATTTTTATTTTCAACGGAAAAAGTCACTTTTAGTGGCAAAATGACTACGATACTCTTAATGAACCGTATGCGCGCTACGTAGGTCATTATTTTTGCACCGTGATTCATCAATTTTATCGCATTATTTTTTGTATCGCGGTTCAATAATGTAACTGCTAGTCTATTTTTGAATCTCGATTCATCAATTTTTATTGAATTAATTTTGCATCGTGGTTAAATAGTGTAACTACTAGTCTATTTTTGTACCATGATTCATCAATTTTAGTGTATTAATTTTTGGGATAATTGCATAAAAAACCCCAACCTATTTTAGGTATTGCAAATTGAACACTGACAATTGTTTATAGGCTTATTGAAACCCAGCCTATTTTTTTATGTTTCAATTAGAACCCTCCGCCCATTTAATCCGTTAAATGGTAACGGTTTGCTGAGTAGGATGCCAACGTGGCATCCTACATGGCCAATTTTATTTCATTATAAACCTTGTACAAATTTTGTAATTTCATAAAAAACCCTAAAATTTATTTTCACCAAATAAAGCCTTAAATTTTAAAATAAATAATTATTTATATACCAATTTCATTTTAAGAAAATAAAGTTATTTTTTAATAGAAAATAGGGCTCAAAATATGATGCAAGTTCCAATGAGTATTTAATATTTAATACACATCAAATCCTAAATAATCATCATGTTCTATTTCACACACAAATTAAGAAAAACAAATTATCTCTATTATTGATGCGCCTAAGATCTTCTGGATGCACTGGATTAATCCAATCAGGATACCTGACTTTCAACGTATCCACAAATCCTGAAGCCCAACTCTACAAATAAGAAGAACAATCTGTGAACTATGCAGGGGCACTCCCTGCAAAGGCCCTCCGGCGTAAGAATTAGTCCAAGATTTAGCAAATGTGTATACAATTCAGTAGAGTTTTGGCTAGAGGATAGAAATCGCATACCTCTCCCCTTCATTTTCCGGGGATTTTATAGTTGCCGGAGAGCATAACTACTTATAACTGCTCATTACTGCTCATAACCGCTCATAAGTGTCCACTAACCTTCATGGCATTAATGGCGGGCATATTAACTGCCTCATTAACTATCCCATTAATCCCAATGGCTAAAATAGAGAATTAACCAGACATAACTGTCCTCAACTATCAACGATGTTTAGCTAGCGAGCATGACACATCATGCTCGCTCCATCTATCTTTCATTGGTCAAGCCCCGGCTTCGTTGATATTTATTTCGTCGAAGATCATGGTATTGCTCAGGATACACAAGAACTGTTTCATCCCTTTCTCGTAGCTTTGACTTCTATATGCTCGGATATTGACTGATTTATACTCACGTGCTAAAAACATGACTCGTAGCTTGGGCCTATTTGGGTCGAGCAGCTCAGTAGCCCCCTACTCCTTGTTTACCGAGTATTCGTGCTCGAAGCGAGTAGGAGCATAAATTTCCCAATCAAGTCATTTTAAAGCATGAGCCTCCACAAGTATACCGAGTCGCTTTCAGTTGGAAATTGAAAGTGGAAGGCAGCTAAAAAGTTTTTTAGAGATGCGAGCCATCGCCCGCCGCCTGTGTACTTACACGGGCCCACTTCCCCAGGTAGCATTAAATGTGGCCTCGATCCCTGAGCTGCAATGATGAAGAATTCCCTAAACGACGGTTACTTAGCGATATAAAAACCGAACCCTTCCTCCATTTTGAACTTTTACCACCCTCTAAATTCTCTGAAGTCGTTTTCTTGAGAAGTCGAAGATTCAAGAAAAATCTCCCGTCTCCGTCTGCCAAATCGTCCCGAAAGATTTTCAAGGCTCTCTTCTACAATCTGTACCAGTTTCACCCGTTCATTCAACAATCAACAAGTAAGGCTTCTATCTTCTTCTTGTTTTTTTCTACATTATATCTTAACTTGCTTGAACCCTTTCATCTTGAAATTTACAATGCCTTTTCTGGGTTTTGCACACCTTCTTAAATCAACCCAATTCTCTCACTTGAACTTTTCTGGCTTCTTCCTTTCAATATTTCCACACCGATAAACTCCACATAAACCTAGTCAGTTTCCAATCAGAATCGAGGAGCATCTTAACCAGTGCCCCGTTCACTGGTTTGAGGATAAACCCTTGCTTGCCACGGGTTTTTAATTATTTCTGCTTGTCTTCCCGAGCAGGGTTTAACCTATATTCCTCGATTCATGTAGGATGTCTTCGGATGACAAAACGTCTTCTGAGACCGAAGGACGAGCATACAACCATGGAGCCCCCCAAGAACACGAAGAAAACCCAGACACTAGATCTTCGAGTTCGGAAGGAACTGAGCGAGAAGAAATTCCGCTTATACGTCAAAGGCGTTCCCTGGGCACCTCAAATAATACCGAGTAAGCACAGAGAATCTTCCTAGCTCAAGCAGACCAGAAAACCAGGATTTGGTTCGAGGAAAACAAGCTACCTCAACTAGCACCCCTTTTATCACTTGGGACGATGTGAACAGCGAAGATGATGTATCTAGCTGGTTTTACTCCCTAGGCATGAACCCCAAGGATTACCGGGTTAGGGCCTTTGACTTAGATATAGACGAAGCCGGTCATAACGTTCAGGGATACCGGATGGTCTTTTATTTTGATTTCTTTGCCGAATTCCTCTTGATAAATAATGCGCTCCCCTGCAACTTGACTCTAACCACCATTAGGTTTCTAATTGCATATATCGTAACTTGTAGACTCCTTAGCTTTGAACCGAGCATGGAGCTCTTTAGGAAATTCTTCCTTTTTTCTATAGATAAGAAAACTGGGCGCATAACTGGTCGCTCCAACCCCAATTACTTTAAGCTTCTATCCGACAGCCCGAACAAAGTTGATGCCTGGGATTCCAAGGCTTTGCTCGTAGAATCTCGCGTAGGCTGGCCCTTTGCTCCCTACCTTGAAAACTTAGCCATTGCCAAGTATGACAAACAAGCATTTCGAACAGGGGAACCAATGCTTGCTAGGACACTTAGAAAACTTCTCGGCGTGAAGGATGAGAAACAAGGGCAGGACTGGGTTTTAGACTGGGTAACCCTGACCTCCGACCTTATTCTATTACGACAAGCTGGAATCATAAGTTGGTCTGTCCAAGGCTGCGAGCCTTAAACCGTCCTCGAACCTGAAACACCACACCCATTCTGGGGGAATTGTCATGGGGGAAATTTCCCAAGCGAATGCCCGAGCTGTCGGCAACTCGGAAGAAATTGCACTCCTGCTTTTTCCATTTCGGGTTTGCATGATTTCTTTTCCCTTGCTTTAATACTGCTGGTTCGTATCACAACTTGTAATCTCTATTCGTAACTCACTTTGCAGATATGAGACAAATGGAAGACTCCCAGCGCTTCCTGCAAGAAATGAGGAGAAGAGCTGTTGGAAGAAATACCCAGATGGCTGGGCAACAGCCAGCTCACCTCTCTACCGTCCCAGCTACCAATGCTGAGCGAGGACCCAACCAAGCTTCGGTGCCAAGCCACAGTGACTACCTCCCGTGCACCAACGACCACCATCACCCCAACTCCAGTGATACCTGCACCAGCCGCTTCCCAACCTCAGCAACAACAACAACAACAAAAGAGACCTCCTCCAATCTCTCCTCCAGAAAGGAGAACACGCTCACGAACCGACCAGAGTGAGCCCGCTGAAGCCTTCAGTTCTCAAGCTCCCATCTGGCAATGGGAGAACTTCGAGATGCCCGAGACTCGCGAACTCGCAACTAAACTTATCACCGAAATAGGAGTTGTTCCCGACCTGTCAAACTTAAATACCAACAAGAGAGGTGGACATGCAGTTAGCATCAGGCTAGGTATGGTGAAAAGACTTCGGCATACTGGAATCTGCCGAAGAAGCACTGAACTCCCCAGTGCCATCCTGTTCGGAGAAATCGGGATGTGCATGACCGAGGTAAATGATTTTGCATTTTGCGAAGAATACCGAATTCCTTTATTTTATTTCTGATTTTCCTTATTTCAATTTTAGATGGCCAGCAAAACAGAACTCCTCTTTGACCGCTTGATCGATAACATGAAGACCTCCAGCTCGCTATCCATTGAAAAGAACACTTTGGAGGAACAAGTTAACTCTCTTAGGGCCGAGCTAAAAGAAAGCGAGGAGAACTTGACAGCCAAAGTTACTGAGGTATCCAAGTTGGAAGAAGATAAAAGGATCCTCGATGCCCACCTTACCTTCTCAAAGAAATCCAAAGAATCCGCCCTCAACAATATCACTCAAGTGAGTAAAGATCTTCGAGAGGCTACCAGTGAATTGGAGAAGGTCAAGAAGGAGGCTGCTGACAGAGAAAATAAATTGAAGGTTGAGCTAGCTCAAGCCCGCGCCCAGAAAGAAAACCTCATCACTGAATACAAGAACTCTGACGACTTCGCGGCTGCTGTCGAGGAAGAAGCGTATCCTTTTTTCTTGCAGGGAGTCAACCATATCCTGCGACAATTAGCTTGCAGTGGAATTGAACTCAGGCCGTAGCAACTCGCAACATGGGGTACCAACACCCCTTTCTGCTCCTCGGCTCGCCCGGGACATGCTTTAGTCTCGTACTCTGTGGATGAGCTGAACTCCTTGGCCGAGTTAGATTCTAAAAAGGATTGGATGCTTGGACCCCTCCTCCAACCGCTGAGCTTACTGTCAGTGAGCTAATGTCGCAAATATGGATGGGAAAACATCAAGAAAATCCAAACTTGACTCCACCATCTACCAACACAAACAACGAGGTCATCATTATTGAAGCCGAGAATGAAGCTTCTCTCCCCACAGATCCTGCTACCGATCAAATCGCAATTGCTGACCCTATTCAAGCTCCAACCAATCAAACCCCTCTTGCTGACTCTTAGATACTTCCATGGCATGTGTGCCTAAGTTTCCAAAACAATCTACATTTATGTCTGTAATATTTTGCTACTCGTTTTCTTTTCTCTGCTGGATGAATGCTTTTATTCCACCATGCATGCTTCTAATTTAATTAAGAAGTATTGTTTTGAATGTCCAACCTTTTCCCGAGCAAGGAAAAACTTTGCTCGTAAAAAGGAAATCATAAGTAAACAAGCAGTCCCACTCGAACACCAACTCTTTTACGAAAAAAACTCTCTAAGCTCGTAAAAGGGAATAATCGAGAACACAGGGGAAACAACTATCTCGAACACCAACTCTTTTCACAAGCATAAAAACCCTTTCATGCTCGTAAAAGAGAATAATCGAGAAAACACTTAACTCGAACACCAACCCTTTGCGCGAGCACAAATAACCTCATGCTCGCTAAAGAGAATAATCGAGAAAAACAAAAACAACTTACTCAAACACCAACTTTCAAACTAAAATTGAAAGCATGATTGAGTTTTGCCATTATCACTTGCCATAAAAAGAAAAGATCAAAGAATTACATATTGCCTATGCCAATCACCAATAATATTTCTTCAAGTGATCTGCATGCCATGGATGTTTCAGTTCGTCTCCATCCTCTGTTCGTAACATATAGGTGCCCTCTTTAACAATTCTAGTAATCTGAAAAGGCCCTTCCCAATTCGGCGAGAGTTTCCCCCACTCAGCTCGATGACTTGTTGCTTCAATCTTACGAAGGACCCATTCACCCACAGCAAATGACCGACCACAAACCCTTTTATCGTGGTGGGCCTTTGCTCGCTATTTGTAATTTGTCATCCTCATCTTGGCCTCCAGCCGCTTTTCTTCTAACAAATCAAGATCGACTGACCGAGCTGCTTTGTTGGACTCAGCATTATAATGCAAAACTCTATGATTAGGCAGATACATTTCCACAGGAGCCATAGCCTCGGACCCATAAGCCATGGAAAAAGTTGTCTCTCCCGTAGGACCCTTGATTGTTGTTCTAACTGCCCACAAAGCCGAAGGTAATTCATCTACCCATCTTCCTGCCTTATCGGCCTCCAAATTTCGTTTAAAGACATGCAACACTTGTTTATTTGCGGCCTCAGCCTGCCCATTGCCTTGAGGATACG
The DNA here is from genome assembly GCA_013146195.2 of Codonopsis lanceolata. NCBI lineage: Eukaryota > Viridiplantae > Streptophyta > Magnoliopsida > Asterales > Campanulaceae > Codonopsis > Codonopsis lanceolata. The sequence continues at coordinate 21,737,795 of CM028384.1, read as the reverse complement.
CCACTGACGATTGCCAATGTTTCACACGCATCTGCTCGCATGCTTTGGTGAACTTCTCAGAAAATTGGGTCCCATGATCAGACACAATTGCTCATGGGACACCAAATCAACACTAAATATGCTCGTGAACAAAATCGATGACATTAACTTCACTGATGGTCGCTAGAGGCTTAGCTTCCACCCACTTAGTGAAGTAATCCACTGCGACCACTGCATACTTGAACTTTGACTGAGCCACGGGAAATGGGCCAATGAGATCTATCCCCCACATATCAAATGGCCACGAAACAACAACAGGAGTCTGCTCGGTTGAAGGCAATCGTGGTATGTCTGCATACCGTTGACACTTATCACACCGACGAACATACATTTCATCATCTCGCCTTAAAGTTATCCAATAAAATCCAGCTGCCAAGACCTTTTCTGCTAATGACCTTTGACCAGGATGACCACCACATTTGCCTTCATGTATTTCGCCCAAAATGCCTTCAACCATCTCTGGTCGCACACATCTCAGCAGTGGTCAGGTGTAAAACCGCCTATAAAGTATGTTATCCAAAATAACATACCGACATGACCGCTTTTGAATGGTCCGGGCTTCCGTCTTGTCGTCGGGCAAGGTCCCCTGCGCGATATAAACTTTCAAATCATCTATCCAACACTTTGAAGCCGACTCTATGTCCATGATCACCTCCTTTTCTATAACCGGAACCTCCAAATGCTCGATCATGACTCCCATGTGCAAAGATTGAATTTCATCTTCAGCCATCTTGGACAAATAATCAGCCCTCATGTTATCCTCACGAGCAATTCACACTAATTCCCAATAATCAAAGTCCTTTAAAATTTCCTTCACTATCGCACAATAACGAACCAGAAATGGATGATGAACCGCATAATCGCCTTTAACTTGGTTTACCACCAACTGGGAATCACAATATATAATCACCTCTCTCACCCCCACGTCCTGCGCAAGCTTGAGCCCTGCGATCAATGCCTCATACTTGGTCTGGTTATTAGAAGCTGGAAAATTAAAGCGTAATGCTTTCTCGAATTCTGCATCCTGCTCGGGTGGGACCAAACCAACCTGACACCACTTCCAAACCTGCTAGCCGAACCATCAACATGTAACTCCCAACAATACTCTGACCGATGTTTTAAATTTGGTGTACTTGCCGATCCTGTTCTGGATGAAACCTCCTCCTCGCAGGAATCCTTAAAGCTTGTCTCAGCCATGAAATCTGCCAAAGCCTGTGCCTTGATTGCTCGCCGAGGTTGATAATCAATATCAAACTCAGTTAATTCGATCGACCAAGTGAGTAGACGACCAGAGGTATCTGGCTTATGCAAGATCTTTCTAAGAGGCATGTCCGTGTATACGACAATCGAATGTGTAGAAAAATAAGCTCGAAGTTTCCGAGCAGCAACCACAATCGAATAAGCTAACTTTTCTGCATTGAAATATCTTCCCTCTACATCAGTGAGGGCTTTCGACACATAATAAACATGCTTCTGAATATTACATTCTTCCCTAATCAATACAGCTACTACCGCCTGCTCGGTAGCCGCTAAATACACAAACAACTTTTCCCTTAAAACCGGGCTACTTAACAATGGAGGACTTCCCAGGTATTTTACTAACTGCTCGAATGTCTTCTAACATTCAGGTGTCCATTCAAACCCTTTATTCACACGAAGAACTTTGAATAATGGCAAACACCTCTCTACCGACCTGGAAATAAAGCGACCAAGAGCTATCACCCTGCCGTTGAGCCTCTGAACATCTTTAATGCATCGAGGAAGCTTCATAGTGGCTAACGCCTTGATTTTTTCAGGATTAGCCTCAATGCCCCTCTCAGTTACCATAAATCCCAGGAACTTGCCTGCCTTCACCCCGAACACACACTTGCTCGGGTTCAGCTTAATATTATTTTTCCTGAGATTGACAAAAGTTTCGCCCAAGTCCACCACATGCTTCATGCTTGTGCCCCCTAGTCTTGACCACCATGTCATCGATGTAAGCTTCAACATTCCTCCCAATCTGTGAGCTGAATACCTTATTCACCATTCTCTGATAAGTGGCTCCTGCATTTTTCAGACCGAATGGCATCATCTTATAACAATAGCCCCCCCGCCGAAGTTGCCGAGTCTTATCCTGCTCATCCATCTTGACTTGATGATACCCAGAATAAGCATCAATAAAACTGAGAAGCTCAAATCCTGCTATAGCATCTACCAGTTTGTCAATTCGTGGCAAAGGATAACAATCCTTCGGACAGGCTTTATTCAAATCCGTGAAATCCACGCACATCCGCCACTTGCCATTGGATTTCTTAACCATAACCACATTAGCCAACCAAGTTGGGTAATGTATCTCTTCAATTATATCAGCATTAATCAGCTTCTCAACCTCCTCCTTGATCGCTTGATCTTTCTCCACAGAGTAAATCCTAGGCCGCTGCTGAATTGACCGAAAAGCTGGATCTACATTAAGTCGATGCAAGGCCACAGTTTCACTCACCCCTTGCATGTCTTCTGGCCTCCAAGCAAAAACATCCAAGCTATCTTGTAGCTGCTTGATCAAATTTGCCCGAGCCTCTGCTGACAAAGCCTTGCCTATTTTTATCTTCTGCTCGGGATAGGCAGAATTTATGACCACCTCCTCGAGCTTGTCCTGAGCCGTAAACTCTGGCTCATCTCGCATTTGGAGTGTATCACATTCCACCTTCTCTTCTTTTTCAGCTTGAACCTCAACCATATCGAGCTGATCTACCTCTATATAATCAACCTGCTCCACTAATCCTTCCAATGCCAATGCCGGCAAAGGATTATCAAGACTCCCCTGTGCCCTTTCTGGATCCACGCTTGCTTCATCCTGTTATGCAAACTGCTCCCCCAACTTCAATGTCGGCGAGGAGCAAATGACCTCACTAACAATCTGGCTTACAGGCAAGCTTTCATCATCCTCATGTGCATCTTGCCCCCCCCCCGACTTCAATGTCGCAAAGAGCTAGTACCCACCTCAGGGTCTTCTTGTACCATGGCAATTACTGACGGCCCCACAGACACGTGAGATGTCTCCTTAGTACTGACAATTATCTTCTGCTCGCCGTCCTCCAAAGTCAACTTCTATTTCTTCCGTTGACTATCACGCACATACTCGAGTACCGCTCGGGGTTGGCTCCTCAATACACCCACTCCCTGATCGGTATAGAACTTAGCTCGTTGATGTGGGATTGATGCAACCATCTGGAATTTGGTCATACTCGGGACGCCCAGGATAATGTTATATGAAGACTTTAAATCGATCACCATGAAAGTGATCTTCTCAACTCGCGTCCGGTTCCCTTCACCAATAAAAACCTCTAACTCAACCATACCCTTGACCGGCACCTTATGGTTAGTGAATCCCTCCAATGTTCCAGCATATGGCCTAAGTCGATCATCGCTCAGCTCCAATCCCTGAAAGCATGAGTAATACATCACGTCCCGACAAGCACCGGTATCAACCAAAATTCTGTGTACGACCCAGCCATCCATCAAGGCCGAGACGATCAAGGACTGCTCGCCCGCCACATTACTCGCCAACTCGCTGCGAGTAAATTGTATAGCCTCCTCTCCAGCCTGCAAAGCGGCAGGTCGATCCACAACTTTTGACAAGGAATAAATTTGTTTTCCGAGCTGGGTCGGAGTGGGCTCCTCATCCAATATCACATTAATCACCCCTCTGATCGATGGGGCATCTCTCCTGGGTGCATTCCCTCTATTTCCTCCATCTCTCTTGAAGCGGTCCAACCGCCCCTCATTGATTAACTTCTGAATGGCCTTCTTCAACGGCCAACATTCCTTTGTTGTGTGCCCATAATCGTCATGATAGGCATATCTCTTCGTCTTATCCCGAGCATCAGCCGTCCCTGGATTCATGCAAGGCGAGTTAGGAAGCTCGTCTCTTATCTCGTACATAATATCCTCGCGCAATGTGTTGAGCGGGGTAAGATCTGAGTCATGAAGAAATTCCCTTGGCCGATCATATCTCGATTTGCCTTTGTTATAACCTCCGCCCACTGTTTGACCATTCCCCTTCGAATTTCCAGCAGCTTCACCACTCTCTTTCTTTTTTTCCTTTTTTGCCGTCTCCCCGGCACACCATTTCTGAGCCCGCATGAGCATTTCTACCTGCGTTTTTGGCTCACGCATGCTTAATTCTGATCGCAATCCACCCTCACCTTCAAGCAAGCCTGTTTCAAAGCATAGGGTTACCTCCTGCTCGGTCAACCCTGGGACCTGTTCCAGCACCTTGGTGAATCGTTCCAGATAACTCGCAGTGGATTCGTGTGCTCCCTGCTTGACCTTCGACAAGTCAGCCCTTGTCTTTGCCAGTGTGCCCGCGGTGCCAAAATCTGCCAGAAATTTAGCTCGCAAATCGACCCAGTTATTAATTGATCGACGCGGCAAAGCTCCCATCCATGCCAAGGCCTTCCCTTGCAAAGCGCCCACAAAAGCCCTAATCTTTAAGGCCTCATCTGAAGTCACCAAACCGATTTGTGATTCAAAAGACATCAGCCAATCTCTGGCCTTTGTTTTCCCTGTGTACTCCTTAATGTTCGGGAATATGAGCCTTTGTGCTGGCGACGCGTTTTCTATCCAGGGTGCCAACAGGCTAGCTGAAGTGCCCAAAAAATTTCCATCCAAGGCTTTACCTTGCTCCCAAGCCTCCATACGTCGTTTCAACTCTTCAAAATCCTGCATATTTATGGTTGTAGGAAAACCACCCCCGGGCTGAGGCTGTACCACAGGCATAGGAAGGACCTGTGGGGGACCCATAGCTCCAACGACTTGAGCTACCCCTACGGCCTGCGCCACCTAAACCTGAAACACCCAAGCGAGCTGAGCAACTGGTACAGTTGGTTGATGCAAGTCCCTTTTCCCTTGAGAATGATGAGATAAATGCCCTTGGGATTTCCTGGGAGATGGGGTTCGGTGTCGACGAGCATAAGATCCCCTTGGCGATGGGGAACGACGACTATGAGCACGGGACCGTCGTGGCGAGGGTGAACGTAGCTTGCGAGCTTGAGACCTTCGCGGGGAAGGTGATCACCGACGACGACGGGATTGTGTTGAATCATCCCCGACTCTTGGTCCCAACCGCGAGTGAACGCTAGGCACAACCCGATGGCTAGCCTTACTCCCTTCTGGTTGATCGCGTCCCTTTGATCCCTGGGCACGTGGCTGAGAAGGAATGATCAATGGGTTCATCTGGTTACCCCCAGTTCTAGATCCGCCTGCCACTTGACTCGGGGCCGACAATGCTGGTAAAGGATCCACCTCTTTGGGCAAAGGTGGCTTTCCCATCGCAATCAACTGCAAATTGAGTTGATGCATTTGCCCCAGGTATATAGCTCTTTGACGTTGTGCCTCTTCTCTGAACTCATGTGCCAATCCTACTGCTGCAACGGCACTCCTTGCCAAAGAATCTACCCCACGCCTTTGGTTGAGCTGATGACGAGCATCATGTGGAGGTGGATTATTCCCAACCACCTGATTAAAGCTAGGTATTGCTTGCACCTCTTCATGTCGACTTCCACTGACTCCATTAACTCCATTTTCTGCCATTGTCAAGACTGACGAAGAACAGCTATCAAAATACAAAAACTGTTACCGCTAAACTATCGTTCCCGGTAAAGGAACCAACTGATGCGTCTAAGATCTTCTGGGTGCACTGGATTAATCCAATCAGGATACCTGGCTTTCAACGTATCCACAAATCCTGAAGCCCAACTCTGCAAATAAGAAGAACAATCCGTGAACTATGCAGGGGCACTCCCTGCAAAGGCCCTCCGGCGTAAGAATTAGTCCAAGATTTAGCAAATGTGTATACAATTCAGCAGAGTTTTGGCTAGAGGATAGAAATCGCATACCTCTCCCCTTCATTTTCCGAGGATTTTATAGTTGTCGAAGAGCATAACTACTCATAACTGCTCATAACCGCTCATAAGTGCCCACTAACCTTCATGGCATTAATGGCGGGCATATTAACTGCCTCATTAACTATCCCATTAATCCCAACGGCTAAAATAGAGAATTAACCGGACATAACCGTCCTCAACTATCAACGATGTTTAGCTAGCGAGCATGACACATCATGCTCGCTCCATGCTTATGCTCGCTGGTCAAGCCCCCAGCTCGTTGATATTTCTTTCGTCGAAGATCATGGTATTGCTCAGGATACACAAGAACCGTTTCATCTCTTCCTCGTAACTTTGACTTCTATATGCTCGGATATTGACTGATTGATACTCACGTGCTAAAAATGTGACTCATCGCTTGGGCCTATTTGGGCCGAGCAGCTCAATTATAATATTGGTATAATTTGTATAAACTATTTATTTAATATGTAATATTTTAATAAAAATTAAAATTTAATATATTTGTTTAAAATTTATTTGTAACATTTAATATTATGTTTAAATCTATAATTTTAAATTATAAATTTTCTTAAAGAAGTTAAAAACTGATTAAAGTAAAATTTGTTACCCATTTGATATTTTAGATATTTTTAAATTATAGTTGTTTAAAAAAGGATTAAATAATTATTTGGTCCCTGATTTATACACAGAATATGTGTTTGGTCCCACAATTTTTTTCTTTATTCGTTTGGTCCTTAAACTCAACTTTTGCTGTGAGATTCCTCCCTTACGGGGTTACCGTGAGATTTTTTGTCTATATTTATTTGAAATTCCAAATTTTCCCTTAATAGAGATGTTGCTGACATTGGCTTCCTTGTCCTCCCTCCAGTCATCATTTCCAATTCCCCCATTCCACAACTATGGCGGCCGTTCCAACTCAACTCCAACTCGCACAAATCGTCACCATCCTCGGCCCCGACCAAGCTCTCTTTGAAACCTTAATCTCCCACCTCATGTTTGTCGCCAATGACCAACGTTCTAAAGTCGAAGCCCTCTTCAACCTCTGTAAACAAACCCACCCCGACACCCTCTCTCTCAAGCTCTCCCACCTCCTTCACTCCTCCCCACACCCCGAGGCACACACCATTTCTGCCATCCCCCCCGCAAGCTCCTCACACGTGACGATTCCTATCTATATATCCTTCCCTCTCTCTCACCACCTAGTCAACCCTCAAATCGGCTCTCCTCAATTCTGTCATCAACGAATCCAACAAAACCATCACCAAAAAGCTATGCGACATCGTATCCGAGTTCGCTGCTTCGGTTGCCCTCGAAAATGGCTGGTCGGAGTTGTTTCCGTTTATGTTCAATCGCATTAGTTCTGACAATCCTAAGCATAAGGAGAATGCGTTGCTGATTTTCACCCAATTGGCTCAGTATATTGGGGAAACCCTAATTCCGTATTTGGATACTTTACATTCGGTGTTTTCGGGGTGTTTGGCGACGTGTGTGAATCCAGACGTTAGAATCGCGGCGTTGGGAGCGTTAGTTAATTTTATTCAGTGTTTGGAGAAGGCATCAGAGTGGGAAAAGTTTCAGAATTTGTTGCCATTGATGATGGAAATAGATCTCAAGCGAAGAGATGGAGAGAGAGAGAGAGAATGAAAGATCGATGGTAGACGGGGGTTTTGGCCGGGGCAGGAGGGAAGTCGCTTGGGGATATGGCGGATTTGGGGTAGGCGAAAGAAATCCAAGGAGGCTGGTGGCTATGGTGGAGATGCACCGGAGATGGAGGAGATGGGAGCCGGAGGATCTGGGCTTGAAGTTGGCGAGGGGAGGAGTGATGGAGCTGGGGCTATGGCGGATTTTGGGAGATGTAGCGTAAGAGATGAGATAGAGAGAGAGGGAAATCGTTGTCTGATAATAAAGTTGACCAATTCCTACTCCATCTTCATGTTGGGAGAAGAAGGAGATCTGGTTTCTATCTTCATAAGATGCCCTAAAATGTAATGGTAAATTTGGACATTAAAATAAATATAGACGGAAAATCTCACGGTAACCTCGTAAAGGGGGAGTCTCTTAACAAAAATCGAGTTTAAGGACCAAACACATTTTAAAAAAAATAGTGGGACCAAATGTATATTTTGTGTATAGTTCAGGAACCAAATAATTATTTAATCCTTTTTTAAACAACTATAATTTGAAATTTTCTAAAATATCAAATGGGTAACAAATTTTACTTTAATTAGTTTTTAACTTCTATAAGAAAATTTATAATTTAAAATTATAGTTTTAAACATAATATTAAATGTTACAAATAAATTTTAAAACAAATATATTAATTTTTAATTTTTATTAAAATATTACATATTAAATAAATACTTTAAATAAATACTTTATAATAGATATAATTTGTTTTTCTTAATTTGTGTGCGAAATCAAACATGATGATTATTTAGGATCGGATGTGTATTAAATATTAAATACTCATTGGAACTTGCATCATATTTTGAGCCCTATTTTCTAAAAAAATAAATTTATTTTCTTAAAATGAAATTGGTATATAAATAACTATTTATTTTGAATTTTAAGGCTTTATTTGGTGAAAATAAATTTTAGGGTTTTTTCTGAAATTACAAAATTTGTACAAGGTTTATAACAATGTTCTAAAAATCGTTAGACGGTTACTAGGCGGCACGCCAGGGCCTAGCGCCTAGGGGACTAGTCGGGGACTAGGCGGGGCCTAGAATTAAGACATAATTATGGTTGTTTTTAATTTTTTTTAATATAATCTAATTAACAAACATTAAAACTTTATATTAATAATAAAAATTACCTAATAATCTAAAAATATTAAACTAATAATCATATTCTAATTTACAAAATTAAATTTTAAAACTAACAATTTAATATCATTCACCAAATTAAATATTGAATGCGGGTACCCAAAAATATTGGTAACTAGAGTTACCGGCTCATCCTTTTAAAAATTGCAAATGAAGTAATTTGTAGTTAGCCAGTTAGCCTTCCTTCCATTTAACTTCCAGTTCTAGAAAGTGTGTGAAATGGAAACACTTTTTGACTTGCCAATTTTTCCTTGTGCACATGAGAGAGAGAAAAATTGGACAAGGGGGAATAAATTATTCCTCAAAGAAAAAAGAGGATCCAATTTGGGGAGGGGGACGACACAACATCTTCTTTGCTCTCTAATTCCAGTGGTCCTTTTGTTCTTCCCTTCGAAATGTTGCTTCGCCCTCGACAAATGGTCGGCGTCTTCTACACGGGTGGCTGAACCATCCTTTGGTTCTCTCTTTTAGTAGCCCCTCCACAATGAGATTCAATCTGGTATAGATCCGCTTACCAATTTCTCTCTCCTTCGTCTCACTTCTCTATCTTAGCTATGAATCGATTTCATTTCTTGAGCCACTCATGGGTTTTGGGGTTTGTTTTTCAGTGTGTGGTGGTTGGCCCATCCGTGGGTGGAAAAGAGGAATTGTGATTTAGAACCCTAGATCTATTATCTTCTGAGTTTTGTTTTTGTTTTGAGGGAGAGCCGACACGGAGAGGAAGGGAGAAAGGCAGCGGCTAAGGCTTACTGATGTTAGGCGTGGGCGCCGACTCGACCGACTAGGCGGCGCCTAGAGCGACACAAGAACGATTTTTCATTTGACGATTTTTTTGGGCGATTTGTTGAAAGTCGTGGCGTGGAGTGCCGCCCAGCGCTTAGGCGGCGCCTAGCGCCCGCCTAGGCCGATTTTTAAAACATTGGTTTATAATGAAATAAAATTGGCCACGTAGGATGCCACGTTGGCATCCTACTCAGCAAACCGTTACCATTTAACGAATTAAATGGACGGAGGGTTCTAATTGAAACATAAAAAATAGGCTGGGTTTCAATAAGCCTATAAACAATTGTCATGGTTTAATTTGCAATACCTAAAATAGGTCGGGGTTTTTTATGCAATTATCTCATTAATTTTTGCACCGCAGTTCTATAGTGTAATTGCTAATCTATTTTTGAATCGTGATTCATCAATTTTAATGCATTAATTTTTGCACCGAAGTTCAATAGTGTAATTGCTAGTCTATTTTTGAATCGCGATTCATCAATTTTAGTGCATTAATTTTTACACCGCGGTTCAAAAGTGTAATTGCTAGTCTATTTTTGAACCACAATTCATCAATTTTAGTGCATTAATTTTTAAACCGCGATACAAAATCATAAAGAACCAGATCACGTCCTACACCTGTTTCTTCCATCTCCTCCATCGTAAGTCTTCTTCTTCTTTATCTTTCTCCGCCTTCGTCCTAACTGAAAAAAATCTTCAACCCAGCACAGATCCATTACAATTTCGTATTTTATGAATAAAAAAACTCATTTATCTTTAACGCTCCTGAACCCCCCACAAAGGGGCGCTGCCCCCTCGACCTCCGTTTCGTTGAACACAATCGAGATTTTCGAATCTAAAGTGTGTTGCCGGAGCTATTGAAGAAGACGATGATATTTTTGGAACAATATTTTGAAAAATGGTCTTTTACGGTTGAAAAAAAAAAAAGATAGACTTTTGAGGTTAGAAACTTTAAAAAAGGGATCCGGCAGAATTTTCCCCTTCCTATTTTTTATGATGAATAGTGGGGAAAAATATTTGTGGGTTGACCCAACTAACCATAACCCATGATGGGTTGAGTTGATAATTTTCAGGTCTGTCACCTACGTGAGCTGGCTTGCCCTGCCCACCTTGACAGCTCTATGGATATGTTTCATCATCTGGGCTTCCAAATCAAATACTCCCTCCATTCCTAAATAATTGTTCTACTTTCTTTTTTTGTCCGTTAAAAAAAAATCTTGTTTTAAAACTTTTTTTAAAAAAACTTTTACACTATTTTACTCTTAATTTTTTCTTTCTACTTTAATTATGGACACATTCACATGAGTTTTATTTAAAATACATACTCCGTCCGTCCCAAAATAAATGACGTTTTAGAGAAAAAAATTGTCCCAAAATAAATGACATTATAGGATTTCGTGAAAAAATTATCTAAAATTTGTTAAAATTGTTCTTTTTAATTACTCTCTAATTAAATGTGTTGTTCAAACTATGAGAAGAAGTATGATGATTTAAAGAGGGATGATAAGAGGATATAGATAAATAATCATGCAACTTATCAACAATAATTACACTTAAATAATAATACATCAGTCTTTTTATAAACTTCCTTAATCTGTTAGTAAATCTTTACAGTCATTTATTTTGAGACGGAAGAAGTATTATACTGCTCCTTCCATTCCAGACAAAGAGTCAATTATTCTATTTTGAGACGTTTCACTTAAAAATTCTATTTTTAAAAATTAAGGCATAAAAATGCAATTTTATTACTAATGAGTTATTAAAAGTACTCCCTCCGTCCCTAAATTATCGTCCTCATTTACTTGTTCGTCCGTCCCAAAATAATTGTCCAGTTTGAAACTTACCTTTTTAGAACATCACATTTACTACTTTACCCTTTACTTTTTAACCCTACTTTAATTATGAGTCACATACACATGAGCTTTAAAGGAAACTATATATTAAACCAATATAAATAATCAAATCAATTGTTTTTCTTAATCTGTGCGCCGGGTCAACTAGAACGATAATTTAAAGACGGAGGGAGTATCATTTTTTAAAAAATTTGACTTTTAAATAGGATTTTTTACTCAGAAGAGAGAGAGTAATATTTATAAGAGATTCAATTAGTTTTTTCTTAATTTGTGTATCTAGTAAATTATTTAGAAATCGAGAGTGAGTAGCCAATCAAGAGAATCATTGAAATTGTTAATATTGTAAATTCAACTACCAATCAACTATTTTTCGGAATTCATAAACCTGCTTGGATTGTGTCCAACCTCTTGGGCCTTAGGAAAAAGCCACAGTAAACATTTATAAATATTTGGGAAAAATACCAATGGGAACGTGGCCTAGGCCATAGTGTACTTACCCATTATTTAAATTTTTAAATAATTGCCAATGTAATCCTTTCACAGATCCCTCGAGAAACGGACAAAAAGTTGAATAAAAATTACAGTATAATAATGATCAATAATTGAATAAAAAATATTTTCTTATTTAATCCTTTTTCGATAAGTTTACCAAACCCCCTTTTGTCACCTTTCTCTGATTTTTCTCTCTTTCTCCTAAATTTCATCTCATCAAATATTCTCTTTAAACTTAATTATTGAGAGATATGGATTTACGGTGTGAATTAGATTTTAATATCCGTACTACGTGATATCAATTCGACGAGAAAAACTTATAAAATTATTGATCGTGACATATGAAAATCGTAGATCAATGCGAAAGTCTTCCAATTCACTCAATAATCGAATGAATTCATTCAAGGTAACTCATGATCCCTTTTAGATAGCGAATTTGCAGTATATATCTTTCAAAAAGATTATACACCAAGACAATGGAAAAGTAATTCTTTTGAGTTCTTGCCGTGCAGTGCGCTACTAAACAACTTAATTTAATAGGACAAGAATAAAGTTTTACGATCATTTGCAATGTGCGGTACAAGTTGACTTCTCAAATCATGGCAATTTGTTTTAAAATATTTGTAATATTAATTAAGTATATCAATTATTGTCCGCCAATTAATGTCAACCGTCACTCTGCCAACTTATTGAAAATTTTCAAATTTCAATCCATTGACTAGACATGTTGTTGGAGTTACCATTACGTCTCACAATAAATAAATAAAAAGACCAATTCCTTTGACCACAGTTCGGAGAGAGCTAAGCACTGGCGATTGGGGCTTGTAGAAGGATTTCTAGCAGTTCGGAGAGAACTAATAAATTCTTGAAGTAGGTTTAAGCTATGCCCAGTTATTTTGATTTTGGGGGGCAGGGCTAGAGCTCAAAAGGACAAGGAATAAGAGGAGTCCCACAAGAAGAGTTTCCAACCTAGGAATCGAAGGAATAGACCAAGGCTCTTGGAAGAAATGCAATAAATAAAATGGTTCCAACGGAGGACCTTATATGAGATCAACCATGATGGAGAGTCGCTGATTTAAGCATGCTTTTGTTTTGAATCTTTATCGATTTATCTCAATTATTGTATCTTGATGCAACAAAATAAATCGATGTATTTTATTTTTCGATGCACTAACGGGACCTTATACAGAAATCCTAATACACTAAATTTCAATGCAAGTTTTTAGGTTTGCGATGCACCAACTGACCCCTACCGAAATTCCAATAATATTCAAATAATAAAAAAATTTAAAAAACATTTGGTCAAATAATTCAATCACCAATAATTTCCTAACAACTGCTAGCTTTGAAATAAGCCAATGGGAATGCATGGTCAAGAGATCACATGGGAACGTGGCCTAGGCCATAGTGTACTTATTATTTAAATTTTTTAATAATTGCCAATGTCATCCTTTCACAGATCCCTCGAGAAACGGACAAAAAGTTGCATAAAAATTACAGTATAATAATTGAATAAAAAATATTTTCTTTTAAACTATGTTAATACTCTGAAAGATTGTTATAGCAAGAAGTTAGATATTTGCAAAAAATCTCATATTGCACTTATCTTTTAAACTATGTTACTAGCTACTTTACTATCAAATATCAATGTGTGAAATGTGTTTGGATATGTAAAGCTGTTAAAATAAGTTGGGCTCGTTGAATCAACCCGTCCCACCACAAAAAAAAAATGAGTTGGGAAAATATGAACTCATTAGAAGGTGGGTCAAACGGGTTGAACACGCGGGTTGTGGGTTGGCACGCCAAGTTGTGAAATAATAAAAAGATAATCACAAGTTTAATAGTTATAAATTTAAATTTTCTCGTTTAAAGAGTGAAATTATTTGTAAAATATTAAATATAAGTAAATGATTATGGATTCGTTAAAAAATGACATTTTTAAAAATAAGGTAGATTAACAACCATATTGATGGAAATATAAACTATAAGAAGGTATGAAAAGAATAATAGTAAAATGATTTTTGATTTCCTTTTTACACCATTAATAGTAGAGAATGTTGTTTAAAAATACTATTTAGAATATAATAGTAGAAAATATTTTTTTTTTGATGAATTGTGAATTTTTTGTTCTATAATTATTATTTTTAGGGAGAAATTCGGGCCGGTTCCTTTTCCAAAGTTTCTAACCCCTCCAGTACCCTGTTTTTTTTTTCAACTATTAACGACCACTTTTCGAAATATTGTTCCAAAAATATCATCGTCTTCTTCAACAGCTCCGATAACACACTTTGGATTCGAAAATCACGATTGTGTGCAACAAAACGGGGATCGAGGGGGCAGCGCCCTGTCATGGGGGTTCGGGGGCAACGCCCTCAAAAGGAAAACAAGTTTTTTGATTCATGAAATACGAAACTATAACGGATCTATGCTAGGTCGAAGGATTTTTCAGTTGAGACGAAGGCAGAGAATGATTTTTTAGATAATATTTTTGCACCGCGGTTCAAAGTTTAATTTCCTAGTCTATTTTTGAACCGCGGTTCATAAATTTCATTACATTAATTGTTGCACTGTGGTTCAAAGTTTAATTTCCTAATCTATTTTTAAACCACTGTTCATAAATTTCATTACATTAATTTTTACATCGCGGTTCAATAGTTTAATTTTATAGTCTAATTGCACCGCGGTTCATAAATTTAATTCGAGATTTTTGAATCGCGATACAAAAACTTAGCGCACCTCATGCTCATTAAGGGTATCACAGTCATTTCGACCTCAAAAGTGTCATTTTTTTCCGGTTGAAAAAAAAAAACTGGACCGGAGGAGTTATAAACTTTAAAAAGTGAACCAACCGACAATTTTACCTATTTGAAAAAATTGCGGGCCGATCCACTTTTTGAAACTTTGAATCGCTACAATACACCCTTTTTATTTTCAACTGAAAAAAGTCACTTTTGGTGGCAAAATTACTACAATACCCTTAATGAACCGTAGGCGCGCTACGAAGGTCATTATTTTTGTACCGCGATTCATCAATTTTATCGCATTATTTTTTGCACCGCGGTTCAATAGTGTAACTGCTAGTCTATTTTTGAATCGCGATTCATCAATTTTTATTGAATTAATTTTGCATCGCGGTTCAATAGTGTAACTGCTAGTCTATATTTGTATCGCGATTCATCAATTTTAGTGCATTAAT
Source organism: Codonopsis lanceolata (assembly GCA_013146195.2). Classification (NCBI taxonomy): domain Eukaryota; kingdom Viridiplantae; phylum Streptophyta; class Magnoliopsida; order Asterales; family Campanulaceae; genus Codonopsis; species Codonopsis lanceolata. The sequence goes on along the minus strand of CM028384.1, from coordinate 21,722,719 downwards.
TTTTGCACCGCGGTTCTATAGTGTAATTGCTAGTCTATTTTTGAACTGCGATTCAATAGTGTAATTAGTAGTCTATTTTTGAACCGCGATTCATCAATTTTAGTGCATTAATTTTTACATCGCGGTTCAATAGTATAATTGCTAGTCTATTTTTGAACCATGATTAATCAATTTTAGTGCATTAATTTTTGAACCGCGATACAAAACCATAAAGAACCAGACCACGTCGTACACCTGCTTCTTCCATCTCCTTCGTCGTAAGCCTTCTTCTTCCTCCTTTTTCTCTGCCTTCGTCGTAACTGAAAAATTCTTCAACCCAGCACAGATCCATTATAGTTTCGTATTTTATGAATCAAAAAATTCGTTTATCTTTAACGCCCTTGAACCCCTACGAAGGGGCGCTGCCCCCTCGACCTCCGTTTCGTTGTACACAATCGAGATTTTCGAATCCAAAGTGTGTTGCCGGAGCTATTGAAGAAGACGATGATATTTTTTAAACAATATTTTGAAAAATAGTCTTTTACGGTTGAAAAAAAGAACGGTGACTTTTGAGGTTAGAAACTTTTAAAAAAGGATTGGCCAGAATTTTTCCCTTCCTATTTTTTATGATGAATAGTGGGGAAAAAAATTTTGTGGGTTGACCCAATTAACCCACAATCCATGATGAGTTGAGTTGATAATTTTCAGGCCCGTCACCTACATGGACTGGCTTGCCCTGCCCACCATCACATCTCTATGAATATGTTTCATCATCGGGGCTTCCAAATCAAATACTCCCTCCATTCCTAAATAATTGTTCTACTTTCTTTTTTTATCCGTTAAAAAAAATAATCTTGTTTTAAAACTTTTTTTAAAAAAAACTTTTACACTATTTTACTCTTAATTTTTTCTTTCTACTTTAATTATGGACACATGCACATGAGTTTTATTTACATAGGTACTTAATACAGCACATATAAAATGCTTAATACAACACTTTTTGAAATAAGTTTACCAATTTGCCCTTTGTTCAATTTCAAAGTTAAATTGAAAATTATAATTAAATGGAAAAGAAAAAAAAATTGCTGGTGGAGGTGGGCGGGAGTTGGTTTTTAATTAAATGGAAAAAAAAACTAATTTTTTTTATGGAGATGGTGGCGGAGGCTGGTTGGGAGGTGGTGGAAGGCGGGAGGTGGCGGAGGTTGGGCGGGAGGTGGTGGAGGTTAGGCGGGCTCGGGGAGGGGCAGGTGGTTGGGCTGGGTAAGGGAGGGACTGGGGGAGGCCCAGTCCGTGTGGGAGGGGAAGGGGAGGGACTGGGGCAGACGGGTGGGCTAGGGCTGGGGGAGGGACTGGGCTTGGCCCAGGCGGAATGGGAGGGCTGGGGAGGGGGGGGTGGCTCGGGAAGGGAGGCTTGGCCCAGCGGAGTGGAGGCTGGGGAGGGATTGGGGCTAGGGCAGTCGTGGGCTTGGGTGGCGAAGGAGGCTTGGCCCGGTGTGGGAGGCGGGGGTTGGGGCAGGCGGTGGGCGGTGGTGGGCGGTGTTGGTTCGGTGTTCAATTTTTTATTTTTTTTAATTTATCAAGGGTAATATAGTATTTTTACAATAAAAAGTGTTGTATTAAGCATTTTATAGGTGCTGTATTAAGTATACCCCTTTATTTAAACTACATACTCCCTCCGTCCCAAAATAAATGATGTTTTAGAGAAAAAAAATTATCCCAAAATAAATGACATTATAGGATTTTGTGAAAAAAATTATCTAAAATTTGTCAAAATTGTTCTTATTAATTACTCTCTAATTAAATGTGTTGTTCAAACTATGAGAAAAAGTATGATGATTTAAGGAGGGATGATAAGAGGATATAGATAAATAATCATGTAACTTATCAACAGTAATCTCATTTAAATAATGATACATCGGTCTTTTTATAAGCTTCCTTAATCTGTTTGTAAATCTTTACAGTCATTTATTTTGGGACGGGGGAAGTATTATACTACTCCTTCTATTCTGGACAAAGAGTCCATTATTCTATTTTGAGACGTTTCACTTAAAAATTCTACTTTTAAAAATTAAGGTATAAAAATGTCATTTTATTAATAATGAGTTATTAAAAGTATAAATTTCTTAAAAAGTTTGATTTTCAAATAGAGATTTTTTGCTCGGAACAGAGAGAGAGAAATATTTATAAGAGATTCAATTAATTTTTTCTTAATTTGTGTATCTAGTAAATTATTTAGGAACCGAGAGTGAGTAGCCAATCAAGAGAATCATTGAAATTGTTAATATTGTAAATTCAACTACCAATCAACTATTTTTGGAATTCATAAACCTGCTTGGATTGTGTCCAACCTCTTAGGCCTTAGGAAAAAGCCACATTTGAAAGTAAACATTTATAAATATTTGGGAAAAATACCACAAATCCCCACAAAAAAATTCGCATATCCAAGAAGTTTCAAAAATAATTCTTATATCTAAAAAATCCCTAAAATCATAATTTTAATACCCAAAAGCCTAAAACTTAAAGTGTCTATGAATGTTGTTATGCTAAAAACTTTCATCTAAACAAAAATATATATTTCTTTTCATTTATGATAATGATGATAAAAATTGTATTGAATAATAATAATATTATTATTATTATTACTATTATTATTATAACAATAATAATATTATTATAATAGTACTATTAGTATTAAATACTAAAAGTTAACATTTACACTTCTATGAAATTTTGATGGTAATATTACTAGTATTAGTAATAATAATAATAATAATAATAATAAATAAATAAATAAATTGACACCTAAAAGTAAAACCATAAATCAAGGGCAATATTAACTGAGAGTAGGAGTAAACGAGAGTGAATAGTTGTAGTAAACCAAGAGATAAGATGAGCTGAATTTGGATAGGGGAATTTAAAATAAGCCAATGAGAATGCAAGATCAAGACAGGTCACCATAGACTGGAGTCAACGGTATACTCGTCAACACGTTAATGGAAATTTCGATGATTGCCTCCATCAGACTCCTCTCCCTCTTCCCTCTTTAAAATCAAACCCAACATTTTCTCCAACACGGTATCAATCAATTCTTGTGAAAATTGCAAACAGATCTGTTTATCTAAGGCTTGTAAAAATGGCTGGGGAGACTGTCGTTTCTTTCAGCATAGGAGGGCTTCGTGATTTACTGGTTGCAGAAGGGGAATACTTGAATGCTTTCAGAAGTCCGGTGGATGAGCTTCGAGAAAAGCTAACAACAATGGAGGGTTGGTTAGAATATGCCGAGACAAGACGAGATGAGCGTACATCAGAAGTTGTAGATCTAGCCGATAAGCTGATCTACTCTATTGAAAGTTACGTCCTTCTTCAAGTTTCATCCAAGAATTTCATCACAGGCTTCAAAGAACGTAGGATCCGTCAAAAGGTTAGTTCGGATATTCAGGAGATCACAACCAAAATCACCGATCTTGTCAATGAATTAAGTGAAACAATCAAGGTAGGAGGCGATTCTGCTTCTTCGAGCTTGAAAGCTTATAAGGTACAAGATCTTTCCTATCTTAACGAAGACGACTTTGTGGGGAGGAAGAAGGACACCGAGAAATTGGTGAATTACTTGATCAACGATGATCAGATTCGGATCATTTCCATAAAAGGTATGGGTGGTCTTGGCAAGACTACACTTGCTAGAAAAGTGTACAAAGACAAGAGAGTTGTAAGCCATTTTCAAGGTTTTGCATTTGTTTGTGTGAGCCAACAATGTCAAGCCGAAGCAATCTTGCGACATATCCTACAACAACTTGCACCGAGAAGATGAAAGAAGAGATCGAGAAGACATGAGAAGAAGAAGAGATCAAGAGCATGAGTGAGACCGATGTGATTGAACAACTTCAGATTGTTTATAGAGAGAAAAGTTGCTTAGTGGTCATTGACGACCTCTGGTCAGTTGATGATTGGAAAAGCCTATGTCGTGGCTTACCTGATGGAGACAAGAATAGCAGAGTAATAATTACGACTCGTAATCAAGATGTTGCAGAGGAGGGATTATGCTATGAACCAGATTGCTTAACGGAAGAAGAGGGTTGGAAGCTAATTCAAAAGAAAATATTTCTACCAAGACGAGAATTTACAGGTGAGTTAACTAATTAATACACTAGTAATTATCTTTGATTTTACTACTTGGCTTAATTCTTTTTCTTACAACAATGTGAAAGAATTCATTGTTCAACTTTATCGCAAGTGATTTTCCCTGCTTGTGTGTCACGAGTATTAGTGAACTCATATATTAAACATATTAATTTCATGAATGTTTATACTTTGTTAGTGCACAAAATAGACAATGTAAAATGAAAGTTTACTTGTTTTTTCAAAAAGGGTTAATGTCACCATTTGTCCCTGAACTTGTACTCCTCGACTTTCTAGTATTAGTCTTTGTTTTGGAAAAGTGAAAAGTAGGGTCCAAAGTAAGATTTTTATGCACACTAGTGGTCCTTCTATTGGATGTCATTAGGATTTCAGCCGTTAACTCACCATGTATTCTTCACATGAGTTTTTTAGGGCAAAAGGTCATTTTCATTTGAGAGAGTTTACCTTCATCTTCAACCTCAAAGTGCATGTGTTCTCTCTCTCCTTTCGTCATTATCTTCTTTGTACTCTCGGCCCATTCAATTTGAAACATCATAGTCGGTAAAAATGGTTAGCCTCCCACCATCTCTCTCTCTCAGCAAAAATGGTTTGCCCTCCTCGCACCTTCGTTGGCAACTGCTGCCATATGTTGCTTATACGAGATATACAATTATAGCAAAACCCACATGCGCAATTAAAATCTTGATAAAGATATCGAACAAATCTCCCAATTGATATGTGAAATATAAAAAGAATAAAAATCAGAAATATTATGAATTGAAGTAAATCCATTTCGGAGGTAGTGACCCATCTTGATGAAGTTTAGTGCCAAGTGCCAACTACATAAATTCATCAAAAAGGCCACTAATTGGTAGATACATTTTATCTACAATTTTATTAGCCTTTCACAACTACCCCATTTTCTTGATTGTTCTGCTCTCCCCTTTTTTTTTTCTCTCTCTCTCTCTCCCACTATATATATCAAGTTCTTCAATTTTGACAAAGCGCTGGTCAAGTTACAGTGGTTACAGCTACTCTAAGTTACAACATACACTCCTTGATAACCGATAATTTCCTTGACCCATTCTAAAAGTATGGAAGGGGAGCCTCCCGTCCAAATATGAGAGGTTATAAGTTTTGAGGGTGACTGTGGATTCATTCCACTATTATAGCCAAGATCACGTCATCGGAGGTTGAAATAATATTACACCAACGAGAGAGATAACGAAGATCAAGTTTTGAGGGTGGCCTCTTGCAACATTGTTGTTTAAGCATTCCCATTTCCACTTATCTTTAGTGTTGATCACGCCTCATTTGTTCTAGAATCGGAGGTTGAAATACGAATATTACAACCACTAATATTAGCCTAGATTAAATAGATTATCTAGTAAACCGGCACACTCACACTATTACAGATGGGGGTGGGGGATAACATATATCCTATATTAGGGGGAACAAGGCTTAAAGATCTTTTTGCCCAGCCAACAAGATCTGCACAAGACAACAAAGTTAGAGTAATCTATATTATAAAACAACTAGGTAATTGACTAGAGTTATTCGGAGGTTGAGATTAAATTATCTTAAAACATTTAACAGATGAGATTCATCCTCACATTCACATGTGTGAGTAGTTATCCATTTTTAACTCCCTCTTTTTTCTCTCTCTATTACAAATCACTCCTACAATTAGTATTATGAGCAGTCACCCTTTTTTCTTCTCCCTATGTTTTATCTTCATATTACAAAGTCACACCCTGCGATTAATCTTCCGAACAGTCACCCCTTATATAACATCAATCCCTTAACTATCACTTGAAGCAATGTATCCCTTAACTATAACACTTTTTTTAAATCGCACCTTCTATTTAGGCACTGTCTTTTCAATCGACGAAATCAGATATATTGGCATCGTGCCACAGGCACGGACATAAAGATCTAATATATATATATATATATATATATATATATATATATATATATATATATTTTTCGTATGAAGTCACATAGACTTCAACAGCCCAAAGTTTGTACTGCAGAAGAGATGTTAGGCGGAAATAATCAAGAACAAAGCAATAAGCTAACAGATCCCAAAGAGGCAACGAAGGAGAGTGTGTAACTGTCGTGTTCCAAAACACGACTCACCATAATCGGTCACGAAGAACTCGACTACACTCTTTTTTCACCGACCATTGTCCACCAAAGAGTCCACAAACCAGTCCACTAACAGCCAAGGACAGAGCCACAAAGACCCAGCTCGACTCGCTATCTCCCCGAGAACGGAGAAGACAACTCACCCAGCCCCAAACCCGAGACCCAAGCCCAAGCTCTCAACTCTCTGCACTCAACAGTCCATGGTCACAAAGAACACCTCAATCTATATCACTCTCTTACTCACAAACTCACCAGGGATTTGAATGACGGAAGAGAGAAATCTACCTTAGATTGTTGTTGAAGGTACAGACAGAGGAGAAAGAGAAAGGGGTATGCGGTTGCTACCAAGATCTCACAATATCCAATATGTCTCTCTCTTACGCAGCCAAGGCAGAAAGAAGAGTATATATATCAAAGGAAGCTAGGTCACAAAGGCAGTCAAGAGAGTTAAGAGTCTTCCGGTTTTGCGCAAGCTACAAATGGGCCGCCCAAGAGATGGGCCAAGTTGTCTTTTGGGCTTTAGGAGGAATAGAAGGCTGCCCAATAAATAACATACTGGGCCTCCGATTTCTAACAGTGACATTCTACCTTGTCAAAGTCCTATCGATATTTCGTTCTTTCGACCTCGTCCGCCATCAATGAAATTGTGCCCAACAGTGCCGCCATCACCGATGAATACTTTCCACTCGCCCTCTGCAACTTGGCAAATGAATTTGTCGAACAAGGACTGGTTTAAGGGACACCCTTCCTCTCTTTTTAAGTTTCACCGACTCATGAAATCAAGAAATCGAGGCCCAAAACAGATGGAGGATTTGAGAAACTAGAATGGTTAAAGAGATTTGATATGAATTCTGAAATTCATATATTGGGAATTTTGAAGTCAACTGATGATAGAATTAAAGAAAATCAAAAGCTATAAGCGATGAGAAAAAATTACCTTGGGACTTTTTACGCCTAGGGTCTAAAGTTTCTATTTTTCTCTCTAAAAACTTTTTCACGTAGGAAGTCTAAAGTTTCTATTTTTTCTCTCTAAAACTCACGTGAAGAGTACATGGTGAGTTAACGGCTGAAATAACGGCATCAACGGAGGGACCGGCATCCAACGGAGGGACCACTAGTGTGTATAAAATTTTACTTTGGACCAAACTTTTCACTTTTCCAAAATAGGGACGAATGGTAATATTAGAGCGTCAAAAGTATACAGGGACGAATGGTGACATTAGCCCTTTCAAAAGTATAAAACAAGAGATTCAAAGTACTTTTAGTATAACTAGTAAAGTTCACGTGAGTTGCACGTGGTGAATGCACGTGATGTTAATGAAATCTAGGAATTTGAGGTAACTTGCATTGAAATTTTTTGTTCTAATTTATATTTTTATGCAATCAATTGTTTTGTTTATTACAAGAGCATTATTAGCAAATATTCTCTAGAAGTTTATACGTTAAGGTATCTGCTTAGATTATCGGGGTATGATAAGCTATATGACCAGAGTGCATAGGTTATATGTTTTGCCATCTTTTGTGATAATTAAACCCTATTGTTTCATGACGTTGCTAAGATAGGATTTATATATGTTCATGTGCTTTTCATGTGCTTAATGGGTTCTTGACAATTATATGGATGGACCAAGAAAGTATAATTTGTTAGGAATACTAAGATTGCAAACCGTGACTAAAACGTATCAATCTTTTCTTATGTGAACGAATCCTTGATATTGATTGGTACATTATTTGCATGGATATAATGTGGATATACAAGTGAATCATAATTCTTAGGCCTTTTCAAAACCTTGATTTATCTCATATTTATCTGTTTTGTTAATTAGTTTATTTTATTGCTTTCTATTAGTAAAAGCAAAAACCACAAAACGCATGCTTTTTATTATTTGTCTTTTGTTTTGTTAAATTAGTTGAATTTACTTAAATCAAAACTCAAGTCTCTGTTGTATGACCGTTGTCTTTGCACAACTATACTCTAGTTGAATTTTATTACATCAAGTAATAACTGTGCAAAATAATTTCATTAATCGTAAAAAGAATGTTAGATATACTTTGTGACTTAATGAGCCTTACACATTACACAATCATAAAAGAGCTTAAAGATTAATTATGCACTTATGCACTTGGGCTTAATGTCACATACCATTATGCCATTTTATCAAGAATTTACTCCTGGAAAAATTGCAGTCCGATCCACTTTTCAAAAAATTTATTCCCTTAAATGCCTCATTTTGATATGACATGCACGTGTGAAGTCACATGCTTATGTCTTTGGGTGATAATCGGGTCAGTACCAAGCGGTGGAATTATAACCGCAAAAGTCCATCATTATTTTTTTAAACCGCTACAGTTCATTTTTTGGGGGAAAATGACGAAAATACCCTCAATGAAGGAAAGACACACACAAAGTCAATGTCCCAATTTGTGGGTCGGAAAAAAAAATTTGGACGTCGGTAAAAAAATTTGGGCGTCGGTCAAAAATTTTAGGCGTTGATCAAAAAGATATTTTTAATAGTGGTAAATTTTTTGGGCGTCGTTCGTTCAAATTTTTTAGGTGTCATTCAATTTTTTGGGCGTCGTTCATCAATTTTGGGCACTCAAAAGGCCTATGAGCCGCACCCCAAGCCCGGAGGCTCCCCTCCCTTGCAGCCTCTTGGAGCCTCTCCAATCTCCCATGTGCCCCTCCCTAAGCCAAATCACTTTTTTTTTCTTCCAAAAAGCTCTTATTTTCTTCTCTTTAGGAATCCTAGCAGTATCCAAAAATGGGAAATGGAGATCTTTTCCATTCCACCTACTAATTACAGGCTCTTGGCTAGTCCTAGCAATTAGAGTAAGAAATGCACGATTTTCTCGTAAGATCAAATTAATGAAAGTCTATTTTCCCGAATTGGGTTTGTTGTTTGCGCCCACATCAAACCTCAGCGCCCACATCTCAACCACCTAAATCGCCAACTCGGCGCTTTAATAGTTTGTTGTGCGCCCACATCGCAACCACCGCCTAAATCGCCCGGCGCTTGAATCACAAGCGGGTTTGTTGGGTTTGTCGTCTTCTTCAACCACTTTTACGTCTGAGTTGGTTATTTTGTTCGTGTTACGGAGGCATGGAGGAATTGTATTTTGGGTGAGACGGTGGAATGAAAAAAAAAAGCGAAGAAGGGAATAGGAAACGGGAAAGAGAGAGAGGATAGGTGAGAGGAATATGGGTAAATTATAAAAGGGGACTTTAAAGGTTGAAAAAAAAAATAGGGGATTGAAGCGGTTACAATTTTACGAAAGTGTGTACCGTCCATAATTATTCATATGTCTTTTATAGAGCTAGCGGCTATATTGGTTTCCGGTAAAATTGCGGGTCGGTCCACTTTTTAAAGTTTACAACCCTTCTAGTCTAGTGTTTTTTTTCAATCGGAAAAGAACACTTATGAGGAAGAAATGATTGCGATACCCTTAATGAGCCTGAGGAGCGCTACGTTTTTCTATCGCGGTTCAAAAATATCGGGTTAAATTTATGAACTGCGGTGCAATTAAACTATGAAATTAAACCATTGAACCGCGGTGCAAAAATTAATGTAATGAAATTTATGAACCGCGATTCAAAAATAGACTAGGAAATTAAAATTTGAACCGTGGTGTAAAAATTAATGCAATGAAATTTATGAACTGCGATTCAAAAATAGACTAGAAAATTAAACTTTGAACCGTGGTGCAAAAATATTATTTAATTCATTTTTGCACCGCGATACAAAAGTATGAAAAATCCTTCAATCCAGCACAGCTCCATTATAGTTTCGTATTTCATGAATCAAAAAACTCGTTTGCCTTTCGGGGGCGTTGCCCCCGAACCCCCACGACTTGACCGGGCAACTCGATCCCCGTTTCATTGTGCACAATCGTGATTTTGAATAAAAAATGTATTGTCGGAGCTGTTGAAGAAAACGATGACATTTTTGGAATAATATTTTGAAAATTAGTTTTTTACGATTGAAAAAAAAACGGTGGACTTTTGAGATTAAAAACTTTAAAAAAGGGCGGAACAAAATTTTACCCTTGATTTCTAGTAGTTCGTTTGGATTGAGATTGTCTTAGGCCCATACTTGTAGTGAAGGTGTCCGTTATGCACATGGGCTTAATGTCACATGCCATTATGCCACTTTATCAAGAATTTATTCTGATTGCAGGTCGGTCCACTTTCCAAAATATTTAATCCCTTAGATATTTTTTTTCAACCGCATAAGTCCACTTTCATAATTTTGTTCTAATAATGTCAAATCTTTATCTTCCTCTTCTTGAGACCAACCACTCCATCTCCCACTTCATCACCCTCTTCGCCTTCCTCCGTTTTGTGGACTTTAATTGTATTCTCCTAATAGTGCCAAGCGAAGAAAGAAGTTATGGACTAGCTTGTAATAGTTTCCATTGAAAGAACCTCTTATTATAGAATCTTATTCCCAAATCGCCGAAGCTATGCCTTTTCAGCTCCGACGTTTTGGTTTTAGCCCCTTTCCTCTTTTCATAATAATAAGGTTAGTAATTGCTTGTTTACGGGCCTTCGAGTTTGCTATCACCATATACTAGGCTTAGAGCCATTTCCTAGCAACACAAAGGCGAGATCAACAGAAATTCGAGAAAGGGAAAGGAAAATACCGAAGATACGAAAAATACCTCTCTGAATCTTTGTCCATTACTTAGATCTTTTTCTTCTTCTCCCACAGATGGAAGTCTATCAGTGCCAACCATATTGACCTAAAATACGGACTAGTAGTCTGGTAGTCTAGTTAGAATATGATGCAAGACTCTAATTCGTACTCTCCTTTGCTTATTTAAATTCCAAGCATCTCGATGCACAATTTAGAATTAGTATACAGAAGTAAATCATGAAGCACAATTTTTATTTTCCGATGCTCGAACTAGATTACCCATAAACAAAATTCTGATGCCTATTTTGAATTTGCGATGCATAATTTATTTTTTCTAATGCACAAATTGGATTACCTCGGAAGAAATTTATGATGCATAATTTTTATTTTGCGATGCACAATTTTTTTTGATGCACAAATTAGAGCACAAAATTGGATTCCGATGCAACACGTATATTTCAATTTCATTAAGGGTATATTCATTATTTTGCCCCAAAAATTCATTTTACCGATTAAATAAAAATATGGAGGATTTTTAAGTTAACTATTGTTTAAAAGGGACCAGCCCGGTTGTGTCCCTTTATTCCCAACAATTCCGAGCAGGCCTATTTGCAATAGTGCATCTACCATTATATATATATATATATATATATATATATATATATATATATATATATATATATATATATATATATATATATATATCTCATATGTCAAATTTAATATTTATTTTTTTCAAAGTATTTTATTGAAAATTATTTTAAATTATTTGTTATTAGTTTGGAAAATCTTATTATTATAAATAATGTTTACAAAAAAATCGTAAATTAGAAAATGATAAAAATGGAGAAAGCAGCAGCATATATAGATACACTTACTCAATTCAATCAGCAATGAATTCGTAACAAATTCTAGCCGTAAGATAAGATGAGAACATCCACAATTGTTCCTGTCACCACTAAAACTTTTTTAGAGTTTTTTTACCTCCCTTGAGACCCACAGTGGACACCCTATCCCTAAAATAAGCTAATTAACCCCCAAAATATTGTGTGAGTTTTACGAAACACTGGATTCTTCCTATTGGTGGATATTTATGTACATGATAATATGACAATCTCGTTTGATGATTTGCTTTCATAATCTTTTACCATTCCCAATTTCTATTAAATTAGGGTGTGTGCGTGTGTGTGTTTTTTTTTTGCACTTATCATTCCCCTTTCCTATTATTTATAAATTAAAATTACGAATATATTGGTAATATTAAAAAGGGTGACACGACTTCATTTAAATAAAAGTAAACATATAATATTTTTTTAAAAAAATTTAAAATTTAAAGTATATACATTCTATTCCGATTGCGGTAGGAAAATAGAAATAAAAAAAGAATGAAATATATTGATAGTTATGTTGTTAATTAAACAATGTCAATAATTTTGAAGGTTATAGAGGGTGTTGATTGGAGTTGAAACTTTTTAAAAGGTCTCTAAAAGATTTAGGAGTTGTATAGATGATGTTTTATGGTACAACCAATGTGAATGCTCTGAGCTGAATTTAAAAAGAGCCAATGGGAATGCAAGATCAAGACAGGTCACCATAGTTGAGTGGGTTGTTTGGTATGGTATACTCGTCAACATGTTAATGGAAACTGATCTCGTCCCCACGTTATTATTTTATTATTATTAATGAAATTGATTAGTGTATGATAAATTTACTTGTTTGTCCTTATTAAATAGTGGGTGATTTATTTAGTGAAAGGTTATTTTTGTCTATCTATTTAATTGTAAGAAACAACTTTTGACTTTTATAGGTAGAGATTTTGTCCATCTAATAATTCTTTTACGTTTTTTAGAAGAAGTAAATCAAAAGATGGAGAAGTTAGGGAGGAAATGATTGGTGGTGTCGAGGTATTCCGTTAGGCGTGCTTGTGCTCAGGGGTTTTGGTGACAAAGGCAACCCTACATGAGTGGGAGAGGTTCTCTAAAAGGAGACCCATGGAAGTAGAGCATGAACAACTCTACGGAGAAGTGAAGAAAGAGTTGTTATTTAGCTACAACGAGTTACCGTACCAACTACGACCATGTTTCCTTTACTTGGGATATTTTCTTGAAGATGAGGAGATTGAGGCTGAGAAGTTGTATATGTTATGGGATGCAGAAGGCATGCTATTGTCCAAGGACAGAAAGGAAGGAGAGACCATGATGGATGTAGCAGAGCGTTATTTGGGTGAACTCGTGGGAAGAAGCATGGTTGAAGCAGAATTTGATACTTCGAGAAGGTTGAAATCATGTCGCCTTCATGATCTCATGAGAGAACTATGCTTGTCGATAGTTAGAAAGGAGAAGTTTCTTAAGGTCAACGATTATCGTACCCAAGAAATTAAAAACATTGTGTTGGATACTACAACACCTAGACATGCGTTCTATTTTCTGATTACTCCAATTTCGGTGTTCAGATTGAACAGGGTGCGACTCAGAATGTGCGTTCTCTTCGATTTGTTGGAGGGTACGCAAAGAAATTATCCAACTTGAGGAAGATCAAATTCCTCAGAGTTCTTGACTTTTATGAAGTGGAATGAAGAAAAACTTGATGAAAGAAACCATCCACATGAGGTACTTGAGTTTCAACGATTGCAGTATATACTTCAAGTTACCAAAATTACTGGCGGGCGACTTTCGTTACTTGCAAAGTCTTGATTTACGGTTCAGTTGAGATTTTTATATACCGAATGTTTTTCTAATAAATTTGAAAAGATTGAGGCATTTGTTTCTTCCGCAATGGTTTAAAGTGACACCTAAATTGTCAAGATTGCGGCTGGAGGGCATGGGAGAGTTGGAGACACTGGTAAACTTTGATTCAAGAAAGTGTGAGATGAAAGATGTCATGCAAGTTGGCAATCTCAAAAGATTTGAAGGGGGATTTGGATCTCAAGTAAAGATGATGCCGAGGACTGGAAGGGACTCATCGGCTACATGAAAAAAGTCGATCTAGATTCATCACGACAATCGTCACTTGGAATTTTTCTAAATGGTCCAATGATTATTGATGGCTTAAACAAACAACTGCAAGGGTGTGAAGGAATATTGTTAGAAATTTTCAACTTCACTCCACTCCTCTCGTCATTATCCATGAAGAATATTTGCCTTGAAGAAGACCCTATGCCCACATTGGAGAAGCTCCAAAATCTAAAAGATCTCAATTAGAGAATGTGGAACTGAAGGGAAAGGAAATGACTTGCTCCACAATGGGATTTCCTCAACTTAAATATCTTGAAATCTCATACATGAAAAACTTGGAGAAGTGGAGGGTAGAAGAAGGAGCCATGCGCAATCTCTATCGTCATTATCCATGAATGCTCAAAGTTAGAGATGCTTCCGATGGAATGCTGAAATACCTGAAGAATCTCAATTGGTTACTTGAATATTTTATGCCTAAAGAATTCAAAAGAATTCAAAAAGTGGTGAATGACGGAGGAGAAGAAGGAGCTGACTTCTACAAAATCCGACACGTGCATTACGTTTGATATTAGTACATGGAGAAGGAGTTGATTTTGTTAATAGATTTGAATAGGAGTAATGAATTTGTGTAGTTTGTTATATGGTTTTGATATGCTACAATGTCAAGATTTACCTCTCCGTCTTAATTGTCAACGTACAATTAATCCATTTTGAATTGTGTGGAAGGATTGAGATGTATAATTGATTTGAATAGGAATAGGAGTAATGAATTTGTGTAGTTTGTTATATGTTTTACTTTACTTAGGTTTTTTAGATGAATGAGTGGGAGAGTAGCTAACAGCAGGAATGAAAATTGGTCCATCTTTAGAGTAATTCTTTGAATGCAAGCATTAGCATTAGCATTAGCATACAATCAAAATGTTAGATTCATTAATTACTGCATATCATATCATATCATTCCTTAATTAATTTGATGATGCGATCAAATTCAAATCCATTTATATATATATATATATATATATAGCTAATTAGTCATCAATTACATACATTTGATGATTTGATTGAATACTGATACTCTAGCCAACTAATACTTTTTCTGATCATCAATCCATACAACTAAATATTTAATATCCCATTTTATCATCTTTTAAGTTAGTTAGTTACATCATTCCCACAATTATATATTGAACACATCTTTTAAGATAATTAATTCATTAAAGCATCAAAATTATGACTATAAAAGATTAATTTAATTTAAAAAATTATTTTTTATAAAAAA